>OX578222.1:12428554-13028554 GCA_951216915.1 Tetheella fluctuosa
AGATGTTTTCACGTGTCGAGCTATACCAGTGCAGTTTTTTGATGCACACTAGATTCCTTCGCGCATTTTTATACGCGTTATATGGCATAAAGGTTGTATTGTGGTTAAGTTTTGATCTATGAATATCAAGTCAATATCTATTTTTGAGAATTTTTATATTCGAGAAAAACAAAAAAGTGGACTCGAGCAGCAAAATTTATATTTCCATAAAATGAAAATAAAACTGCGTGATGGTATCCAAATGTTTTTTTTTTATTCTTTAAAATATCACTTCATATCAACTTTAAGTAATCCATATAATGAAAACTGTATTATTTTATGGACGAGATAGCGCAAGTCTCTTGATGTTCTCTCTCTTGATTTCAAACCTATAGGTAAAGCAACAAGGTATGTATTTCTTCGGTATTTACAATTGTTTTTAGTCTGCGTTAGATTACTTTTTGCACTAACGAATTTTGTCGATGTAACATATAAAAGTGGTACTGTTTACATCAAAAATATTTTTGAACTTATTGAGTATAAATCTTAGATAGTTGTTAATTTGCTTGCCTAAAAACTAGAAAAATAAGTACTGTTTGGATGGTTGGATCTTTGTAACTCAATCACACATAAACAGCTCAATGGATTTGGATGAAACCTGGCAAATAGATAGATCATACCCTGGAATAACATATAGGGTACTTTTTATCTTTGGAAAACATAAGATCCCTCGGGATAACCTTGGTAAAACCGCGGGGCAGGAGCAACTTCCAAACGTGGTAGTAGTGAATGCCGTGCATATTCACTCTGATTGATCGATCGCATAAGAATTGTAACAGCTAACTGACATGAAAAGTTGAATAATGGTCTTAGAGTCGCGAGTTATAGAGCCTAAAGCACACAGTAGCGCGGTTTCTGGACCACAGTTGAAGATGCATATTTTTTTAGTTTGCAATAAGTATATGAATTATTATTATTATACATGTGTATTAGCATTGGCATCCAACGTGGCAATGCTGCCAGCCTTTTGGGCATTTTTCCTGTTGACAATGCGGATATTTTTTTTGATGCCCAGTAAGCCCTTTTTTACCTGTAAATAGTAGTTAAATTATCACAATTAAATAAATATTTTGCTGTATACTAATAAATGTCTATATTGATATACTAAAAAAAAATATTTATGAATAAGATTACAATATTATTTCTCTATTTTAATTCACATCGATTAGTCTAATAGCTTAAGTGTCAGTTGCGTATCGATAGGTCATGGGATCAATTTAGTCAATTTTAATAATAAATAATTTAGTAAATGTCTAACGTTTACATAATGATGACGATAATTTTTTTTCTTTATCCTTCATTTATACCTTTTCTCAATTATATATGTAAATGTAAGTGTATATTGCAAATGCAGTACCATGGTTTATTGTCTCATAAATGTTTGGTAAAAAATTCATAGCTGTTTATAAAAAAAAAATATATATATATTGTGCGGTATCTGGATTCCCTTCAATAAAAAACTTATCTTCAAATGGACTGTATACTATATTTATTTCACTTTGTATCTTGATCACTTATTTAATAACTCGTAAACTCGTGAACACTGGCCGACTAGATACAAAATTACTACTTTTCAACGTGAATTCTACTTTACTGTATTTATCTGAATTAATGAGTAAAAAGTCCAAAAATACTTAAATATCGACGTGTTACCTTATCGAGAGCCATACATAATTTTCCGATTCTGACTTTACTATGGATTAGATTTGGACTATGAATTTACATAATTTCACATTATTTATCTATGATCTACTATCTATACCAAAGTGATTTTATCCTTAAACATTGCCTGCAACTAGGTCTTTCCAATGAATCTATGTTGTCGATACCAGCTTAATCTACCTTAAAGCTATAAAATATTTTGTACACAAAATAGTCAAAACAACATAAAGTTTTCATCGGAAAACCCTATTTCTCCGATATCCCTATTCTATCGGGTTAGATGTATATACACATACATAATACAAACAATTAGCTCAAATAAAAACATATTCTTACGTACTGTCAATTATAGGAAATAACCCAAATACACAGAAAATAAACATATCATAAACCAAGTTAAAAGGAGAAAGTCGTCTTGTTTCCCTTTCACACTATCGTCTAATCTGTGATTGGTTAATGCCAAAATCGGTCATGATAGCCTCTAAGTGAGACCGATATATGATGTACTATATAAAGAATAGAACAATAGAAGGAGAAAGCGATATCATATTTCTATTTTATACATTTTGAGCTAACTTCGACTAATTTCATCATCCATCCGCAACATTCTCCCCTCGGCGCAGATCTTCGCAGCCTTCCTTACTAATTGGGAGGATGATGAGACGCCTAACTGGCCGTCAAGAAATTTCCCCTCACGTCTACACATCTGTGCTTTATACTACACCGTCATGTGTACACACGTTCTATTAGACCCCGTGGCCATACATTGCGAAGTAATAATCCATCCGCAATTACCACGATATCACCCACCTCCGCATTCCGCAAAGATCTTTGGGCGTCGCCACGTGGTGCCAACGTAGGCAGGTACTTTTTAAAGTATTCTCCAACGTTTTTTCTTCCGTTGCCCTATGGTTACCCACATGGGGCTGAAACAATCTATCTGGCAGTGTGAGAATGGTCTGGTGTACGTTCGTAGACGGAGCTGTGGTAGATTTCCTTTAATAGGTATTGTTGGATTAGCTTTCCGTATCTTACACCGAGTATACTGCTGTAGAATAGCTCTTACTGCTGGACGTAATCGAAGCACCCAGTATTCCTGTCGTAGGTTTTTGACCATCTGTTTTCTACCTACGTGGTTATGATTCTTATGTTCGTGTTGAATCATCAACCGTGTTAACGGGTGTGCTTCGTCCAGTATTGTTGGATCCTTCATGCAGTCTGGAACCATAGCCACGTTGATTCGACTGCTCACTTGCTTGGCGCGTTCATCCTTTGCGTCAGGCTTTCTGTTCAAGGAGACCCCTACTGCATCAATATTGAAATTCTCCTTGACGAGTTCATTCAGTTCGTCATTTCGGTTATTCGTTACTGAGCTTTTCTCGATCTCTTGAGCTGTTTGTACTTGTAACACTGTTTCGTTTTCATTTGTTACAACGCTTCTGGGTATGGATCCGTGTATAACCCATCCCAATCGTGTGAGTGACGCAGCTGGTTGATTTGCTTTTCCAGTCAACAATTTTCGTGTCACTATTAGCTTCCAGTTATCGGCTCCGATAAGTAAATGTGGTCTGGCGTATTCATAACATACGTCCTCTGATCGGAGCTTACATAGATGTTTTTGTTCTAATATTTCTGAACTTATCACCTGACTATCAAATGGTAAATTCTTCACTGTCCGTGCTTTAATCATATGAAAGTCAGTTTGGCCTTTTCCACGTAACTCGATGTTTACAATCTGACTATCCAAAACTCTCTGACTCGATGTGACTGCGTGGATATGTAACGCTCTGGTCGGGCCTTTCGCTCCGACCATCCCGGCAATTCCTTCATCGATCAGTGTTATAGTCGATGCCTCGTCGAATAACGCGTACGTATTTAGTTCCTGGCCGTTCTGTGTCTTAATTATAATAGGACACACTTTCAATAGCACTTGGTTATCAGTGATTACATGTGCCGAAGCCGTATTTACGAAATGCTCGTTCTGAGTCGGTTCGCTTAGTGGCTCGTTATCCCTCTGCACATGTAACAGCGCGTGATGTGTATCACGGCACTCGTCTATTCCGCATTTCTTTGCTTTACATTCGGATCGTCTGTGTTTATTATTCATACACTGGAAACAGACGTGTGCTTCCTTCGCCCATTCCCATCGTTCTGAAATGGGCATAGCCGTAAGCTTAGCGCATTTAGGTGTGTCGTGTTTGGCTCCGCAACAGTAACATTTGTTCTTTTTTGGTAATGTTTCTGTTGTAGCATATACGGGAGCTTTGCGATCTAATGCTCGATGTCGTGGTTCCTGTTTTGAACCAGTACGTATTGGTTCCAACGTATCCTTGGACGCGTATGCATATTTTATGGCGTGCTTCGCTTCCCGCATAAAGAATCGTGACAATGTAACAATTTCCGGTTCTAATTGAGATCCAGATTCCTCTGCGTAGTTGCACCAATTCGATTTGAGGTGTGGACTCAGTTTATCTACTACTTGCTGCGCAAGCATGGGATTCTGTAGATATCCTTTTTTATCGACACAGCTTATCATTGTCACAATGTTCTGCAACTTGATCGCGAACCTGTTTAGTTCTTCAGATGTTCCACCTGGTCGCGGCAACTTCTTCAGCTCTTCAAACGCATGATTGATGATCATCTCTGGGCAACCAAAACATTGCTCTAATGTTTCCATGATTATCGTTGAATCGGTCGCTGTATACATTAATGCTAACACTGCTTCACGGGCATCTCCTCGTAAACATGTTCTCAATCTAGCAAGATTTTCTGCCGGCGTGAAACCATAGAGGCTAGCAGATTCCTTCATGGCCGCTTTAAATGGTAGCCATTCTCCCTTAGCGCCGCTAAAGATAGGCAAATCTGGCGTACGCCTGGGTATCGGTCTACTTTTGGTCATTTGTCCTAAGATATCTGCTAGTCGATCAATTGCTCTGTCTCCTGATCGCATCGGAGTCGGCGATCTAGCACGACGTGGTGTATCCATTGTGATATGATTCGACGCTGGCGGAGAAGGTGGATCTGCAGCCTTCTCTCGTAATTGTGAGTGGTACTTCGCATGGTTTTCCGTACCGATGCTTTTGAGCTCTTCGAGCTCCCCCCGTACAGCACAACGCTGAAGCCAGTCAGTGACTGTACGTTCTGTATCCACTGTCTCTTCTGCGCATACGCTTCTCGATTTCTCGTGTATCGTAGCTACGTTGACGGCAAGTCTCTTTTCAACGAGCCTTATCTGAATCTCAGCTAGTCGTTCTTCAAGTTTTGCTTGGCGTTCTTCTGCGGCTTGTCTATCCTTTTCTGCGGCTTGTCTATCCTTCGCTTGGCGTTCCTCTGCGGCTCGTCTATCCTTTTCTGCGGCTTGTCTATCCTTTTCTGCGGCTTGTCTATCCTTCGCTTGGTGTTCCTCTGCGGCTCGTCTATCCTTTGCTTGGCGTTCTTCTGCGGCTTGTCTATCCTTGATAAGATTTGTATGAATCTCGGCTAATCTTTCTTCTGCTTCAAGTTCAGCTAGCCTAAGACGCGTTGTAGAGCTGGCGGAAGAGCGATGAGAATGTACGGGTGAAGCCCGTGACCTTTTATCGGTAGCGCGCAGCGTGGATAGTCGCGGTGGTATCGTGTCGATCACGGATGGTTCAGTCGCGGATAGTACGGTCACGCCCGACTCACTAATCGAAGCGCGCCTGTGACTAAGCTGCGGATTTACAGGTGCGTTTAACGCAGTCGAAGACGCGGGAGGTTTTTCAAGTAACCGTAGCCTCTCAGCCGCCTTACGAGTGCGGACGGGGCTTCTAGATGTCGACATCTTTAGGCGCAGATGCCTATATATAGACTCTACCTAACGTGCTACACCTTCACAACACCACACTATTCTACACAATACTTAAAACCCGAGACACCGATCGTTTGGCACCGTTAGGTGACCGGCGTTCAAGGGCCGCGGATGAGCCGCGTTATCGTTTGTCGCACCGTTGGGTGATGTTGCGTCGTCCTCTTCACTCGTTCTATGATATAGCGACGAACTCGTCACTCGTTCAGGATATCGAGGCGAACTCGTCACCCGTTCCGAGATGTTAAGACGAATTCGTCACACGTTTGACTATGTACCTGTAGTCAAGACGAGCTCGTCACACGCTTAACGACGTTGGTGACAAACTCGCCACACTTTGTTCCTGTCGAGACGAACTCGTCGCACCGTTGGGTGATGTTGCGTCGTCCTTTTCGCACGTTCGAAATGTTGAGACGCACTCGTTGCATCGTTCGGTGTTTTTCTCACGACGAACTCTTCACTGGGCGCCTCGAGACTAATTCGTCGCACCGTTGGGTGATGTTGCGTCGTCCTTTTCACGCGTTCGGCGATCTCGAGACGAACTTGTTGCACCGTTCGGTGTTCTTCGCTCGACGGTCACGTCGCACCTATGCGGTGTTGGTCCTTAGATGACCTCGTCGCTCCAATTTACTGGCTCTGATCCAATGTGTCATTAGAAACTGATCCTATCGCACCAAGTCATACGTTTAGATACGTTTATTGACTTGAGGATCTGATATACCTGCAGCCCCAATTCACTGATCATACCAATATGTGTCATTAGAAACTGATCCTATCACACCAAGCCATACGTTTAGATACGTTTATTGACTTGAGGATCTGATGTACCTGCAGCCCCAATTCACTGATCATACCAATATGTGTCACTAGAAACTCATCCAATGTGTCATTAGAAACTGATCCTATCACACCAAGCCATACGTTTAGATACGTTTATTGACTTGAGGATCTGATGTACCTGCAGCCCCAATTCACTGATCATACCAATATGTGTCACTAGAAACTCATCCAATGTGTCATTAGAAACTGATCCTATCACACCAAGTCATACGTTTAGATACGTTTATTGACTTGAGGATCTGATGTACCTGCAGCCCCAATTCACTGATCATACCAATATGTGTCACTAGAAACTCATCCAATGTGTCATTAGAAACTGATACTATCACACCAAGTCATACGTTTAGATACGTTTATTGACTTGAGGATCTGATGTACCAGCAGCCCCAATTCACAATGTGTCACAGCAACCACAATTCACTGATCTTGATCCGTCCTCGAAGTACCAAACTTGTGCGGTATCTGGATTCCCTTCAATAAAAAACTTATCTTCAAATGGACTGTATACTATATTTATTTCACTTTGTATCTTGATCACTTATTTAATAACTCGTAAACTCGTGAACACTGGCCGACTAGATACAAAATTACTACTTTTCAACGTGAATTCTACTTTACTGTATTTATCTGAATTAATGAGTAAAAAGTCCAAAAATACTTAAATATCGACGTGTTACCTTATCGAGAGCCATACATAATTTTCCGATTCTGACTTTACTATGGATTAGATTTGGACTATGAATTTACATAATTTCACATTATTTATCTATGATCTACTATCTATACCAAAGTGATTTTATCCTTAAACATTGCCTGCAACTAGGTCTTTCCAATGAATCTATGTTGTCGATACCAGCTTAATCTACCTTAAAGCTATAAAATATTTTGTACACAAAATAGTCAAAACAACATAAAGTTTTCATCGGAAAACCCTATTTCTCCGATATCCCTATTCTATCGGGTTAGATGTATATACACATACATAATACAAACAATTAGCTCAAATAAAAACATATTCTTACGTACTGTCAATTATAGGAAATAACCCAAATACACAGAAAATAAACATATCATAAACCAAGTTAAAAGGAGAAAGTCGTCTTGTTTCCCTTTCACACTATCGTCTAATCTGTGATTGGTTAATGCCAAAATCGGTCATGATAGCCTCTAAGTGAGACCGATATATGATGTACTATATAAAGAATAGAACAATAGAAGGAGAAAGCGATATCATATTTCTATTTTATACATTTTGAGCTAACTTCGACTAATTTCATCATCCATCCGCAACATATATATTTTTCGTACCTAAACTACAAATTAGAGAGCGTATAAAAGTTTATAACATTAAAGCAGTAACTAACTTCATAATTAACAAAAACACAATTATGAAATACTAGTAGTCCCTCGCATTCCCGAGAAAAAATAGTAGCCTGTCCATACCATAGGCTATTTGTGTACCAAATTTCATCGCGATCGGTTCAGCGGTTTAGGCGTGAAAAGACAACAGACAGAGTTACTTTGGCATTTATAATATTGGTAAGTATGGATCAAACTGAATTCTTGTATATTTAAAGAGGTCTCTTTTCGACTAATTGAGGCTTCCCGTGACAAGAAGGCTGGCGTATATTTTGCCCAAAGAATTGGCATTGCCATTCAGCGTGGCAATGCTGCCAGCCTTTTTGGCACACTTCCGCTCGGCAGCGATTTGGGGCAAATTTTTTATTTATAAGTAAGTAGTTTTTAGTTTTTAATTTTATTTCAGTGGGTATATATTAAAGTTATTTTATTATTATTTATTGTAAACAAATTTAATTTTAATATTATGTATAATTAAATGTGATTCGTTCACGCGAGTCGGTGTGTTATAATCTTAACTCATGACATACCTAAAATATACTCTGATACAATAGAAATAAAGTCGATATTACATTATAACTATTCTACTGAATTATTATAATCAGCATGAAGAGCTTCCTATGCAGAGATTTAGCAATAATTTGATGAGTTGATGAGTGGGCGAGGTAAACTAAGAGTTAACCTATTTCCATACATGGTAGTATGTCTAGGTGGGAAATAATGACTGCCTATATTTGGTTTTTAAAATGTTGGACATCTGTTTTACACAACCGAAAGCTTAACGAGCTAAAATCCTTATCTTAAATATCCTATATATTATAAATGCGAATGTGAGTTTGTTTGTTTGTTACCTTTTCACGCCTAAGCCGTTGAACCAATCGCGATGAAATTTGGTACGCAGATAGCCTATGGTATGGAGAAGGACGTGGGCTACTTTTTTTTCGGGGACGCGGATGTAATCGCGGGGTGGTAGCTAGTAAATGTCCGAAGGTTGACAAGCAGGCAGGTGGTCCACGTGATTGTAAATGGCTACCGTCGCCTATGGACATTATAGAGAATGTCTTGCCGACTTTTATAAGGCCTTAAAGCTTTGCGATAGACTGTTATTTATCATCAATAGTGCTAGCAGCGCAAATAATGACTTTTATATAATGTAAGTTTTTGATACTTTGGTTTACATTATTACAATTATCGCAGGGATCTCAATTTTTTTGAAAATAAAACATATCCCATGTTACTCGCTGATAGATTTCCATAGATGAAAGAATTTTTAAAATCAGTTAGCTAGCTTTTGAGTTTATCCATTACAAACAAACATACAAAAAATAAAATCTTTTTTATAATATTAGTTTAGATTACATCCTCAAGACATACTCATGCACACAAATGTTTGTCCTGGTGGGAATCGAACCCACGACCTGCGGCGTGATAGATAGAGTATCTTACCAACCACGCCAACCGGCCCGTTGAATTGAATCTCACTGATTGATTCGATTGATTGCAAATTGGTTTCGGTCTTTACGTGTGCAATGATAAGCATCTTCCAGGTGCATTAACATTACTTCATCTTGAAGAATGTGCGCCGGCGCAACTTATGTGTGTAATAGTTTGGCTAATATGCATTTCAGTTGCATAGTCTATTAGTTAGTTAGTGTAAATTAGTTAGTTAGTGTTTATTATTTTTAAAATAAAACGAGATGACTTTGAAGCGCTAAGAGGTAACAAACAAACAAACTCAATTTTACATGTATAATATTAGTAGGAAATAGGGTCTTTTTTCTTTGTTTGAAACCAGTGTAGGCATGTGCACAATGTGCATACGTTACAAACAAACAAACAGACATGCAAACATTTATATATAGATTAGACCAAAGTTATGATGCACCGTGTGAATATAGTGTCCTTGAAATAATCCGTAGAATGTGTATTGGATGCAGGAAGTTTATTAAAATTCTTTATTTAATTTACTAGCTGTCCCCCGCGGTTATCGAGAAAAAAAATAGTTCATGTCCTTCTCCATACCGTAGGCTATTTGCGTACCAAAATTCATCACGATCGGTTCAACGGTTTAGGTGTGAAAAGGTAACAAACAAACAAACTCACATCACAAGTCTAAGTAAATGAAAGCTAAAAGTAATATTTAACTTTGATCATGATTATTGTGATAAATATTCTGGGACATTATTCCTCACACGGCCATCTGACCCCAAACTAAGCAGAGCTTGTACTATGGAAGCCAGATAACTGATATACTACATATACTACTTTTCTTTTGTAAATAGATACATATTATAAATAATTACACCCAGACACAGGACAAACAGACATGTTCATGCACACAAATGTTTGTCCTGAGTGGGAATCGAACCCACGACCTTCGGCGTGATAGATAGGGTATCTTACCAACCACGCCAACCGGTCCGTCAAATACAATGTACACCGTGATGGTAAAATAGTTTAGTTAAATATTAAATAATAAAGAAAAATAATCTACATATATTACTATCAAATTTGAATGTCCGTTGGCCTTTTGTCTTCAGACTCACATCCTACTATAATAGACTTTATTCTATTAAAAATACGGTCTTATATCACTTATCAAATGAGTATTGTCCGAGAAACTACGCACTGGAATCAAAACAATAAATCTTTTGCGTATTTTATTATATAAAAGTCAAAATATACAGGATGATTTTGTTATCACTGGCAATACTTGCAGGGGTGGAAGTACTCATCAATGTGAACAACTTTTATTATAGGGCTAACTCTGATATCGCGTAAAATAATACGGTTGCTTCATACATTTTAGTCGAGTAGGTATTGAACTTTTGTATGGAACAGCTGATAATTTTTTCATGATTTCACAGTTAGTCCAATTATAAAAGTTGTTCATTTTGATGAGTACTTCCACCCTTGCAAGTATTGCCAGTGATAACAAAATCATCCTGTATACAACCCAAATAAATATTTATAACGATGTGATAGTGGTCAAACGAGACTCTAAAATATATGTTAAAAAAAACCACAAAAAAACCTGGTTCATTGTATAAAATTTTTGCACATGTTAATTTGTACGTTTCGACACGTGCTTCGCGACAAGATAATTTTGAAAATGTCACTGTTGGTTGATGTTTAGGTATCAGTTATTATTTTCACAGTCTATGTAACTCTTCTGCTATATAATCAACAATAGTTGATTGATGGAATATTCTTTTTAAGGATCTATCTTCCGTTGCGTTTAAAGATAAATGGCCTTACATATAAAGAGTTATTTATTTTAGACTGATTAAGTGATCACGTAAATAACGTCACGTTGTTTGAAATTGACAGTAAGGTGGTCGATAAGTATGTGACAACATAAACTATATTTTAGTCCGAGGGGACCGGACACTCGTTGCAATCAAAGCTCATCGAGGGTTCGGGAGAAAGATAGGTGGGTTTACCGCCAAAGCATTGGCTTGGCCATCCAAAGAGGAAACGATGCCAGTCTGGGAACCTTGCCCATCGGCAGTGGCGACAGTTTCGAGGAAGTTTTCTATTCTGCATTTTTTTTTGTAAATTAGTTGATGTTGGACCTTCTTACTATAACTTTAAGACATATTATTGTGACTGCACATCTATATGAATAAATTGAATTGAATTCATCGACATAACGCATCTTTACCATAAATGTGAGTTTGTTTGTTTGTTATATTTTCACGCCTAAACCGCTAAAACGATCGCGATGAAATATGGTACGCAAATAACCTATGGTATATAGAAGGACATAGGCTACTTTTTTTTTCTCGGGAACGCAGGTGGAACCGCGGGGGACAGCTAGTAATAATAAAATTTATAAACGTAAACGTCAAATTGCTAAACGTATATAAATAAAAATGTGGACACTTATACGTCAAATAAATACTAACAATAATGACTAGTTGTACAATAATTAGGTCGCGCAGACATTTCAAGAGGTCATCGTTTTGACAGATGATCGGTTACGAAGGTGTAATGATTCATATTAGAGAAAGCTTTTTCAATATGTTTGTACACTACAGTATTGTGATGACATGTAGTCATAGAGTTATATCATTAAAGATCATTATAAGTATTACCTAGTTATAACTAGATAGTATAAAATTAAAGATTCTATTACCTAAAATTGGTCGAATGAATTCTTCTTTCGTTAAGGACTTTCGTCATATCTTCAAAATACATGGTTAGATCATAATAAAATTTATATGGGACCATCTCAGTATCTACTTTAATAGAATACAGTTTAAATCATCCAAATCGGTTAAGCCGTTTCGTGACATCGGTCAAAAAAGAATTATACGCATCGAGCATAGAACCTCCTCCTTTTTTTGAAGTCGTAGTCTTACCTATATTTTTTTTCGTGTTGATCCCATCTTAAAATTCATATTGACCTTTCACCTTTACAAGTACGGTTCACATTCAACAAATTTCGTTAACCTTATAAATACAGAACAAATTGAATCTTCAAATTGGAAGTGATAAAAACATAAGGCACATTTTAAGGCGATGATAGCTCAGTGGTAGTGACGTCGGACGCCGCAGCGAAAGTCGTGGGTTCGAATCCTACAATGAGCTTGAGCTTTCGGTGAAGGAAAACATCGTGAGGAAACCATAGCACGGTGGTAGGGTACTTTGTAGTACCCGCCTGGCTAGCTACCACCCAAGTTGAAAATCTGTCGCCAAACACCTATTGGTGTGTTCCGGTACCTATACTTGAGAGCCAGTTACTTCTAGGCTTTGCGCGCTTACCACCTTCAGCCACATCATCACTTAACATAGTGAAATTGTGTTCAAACACAAGCCTTTAAAAGATAGAAAAATATTGGTCTCTAAAACATAAAACCTAAACGACCTTTAATAAAGTATGAAAGATCACAGGCTTTACTGCAACTACGCAATTCACAGCTCAAATTATATTACAATGACATACTAATCGTTTCACTGATTCATCATCGGAGGAATGTGAATGCCGTGCATCATGAGAGAGTCAAGGGTGATGCGCAATGGGGTCGCAAGATGAAATATTGGAAAAGGTATGACATAAAAATAAAATAAGTAAGAATATTATTGGGAATTTTTTAAGCATCTCAGTCAGATTAATTTTCATTCATTCTCATTACATTTTCATTCATACATTTACTCGTACATTCAACATAGCTTTTCGGTTAGATTTGTATGGGGAACCAATTTTATGAGCAGAAATTGTCATCTGGGAGGATTATAGGATAAGAGCTGGCCCTCTTTCAGTGTGGACATCCGTTCATGAAGATAATGACGATGAAGCAATTATAAGAGTTGTGCAGTAGCGGATCCAAGGTGTAGGGGCTAAGGGGCTTAAGCCCCGCCAAAAGCATCCGAGTCCACACCTGACAAATCTCTAATTAAGCTTATTAACCTACTATCCTACCCATTATGACAGGTAGAGCATAGTGATATGTCGCTCATAGAGTAGCTCAACTGGGGAAGTGCCTCCACCTTACAGAATACCACAGCCAAATAATTTATAGTTGTGTTCCTGCGCGTGAGTAAGGTCGCCAGAACTCATCGAGGAGGGAGGAAGGGTCAGCAACGCGTGAATGATACCCCTGGTGTTGCAAGCGTTCATAGGCTACGGTAACCGCTTACCATCAGGCGGGCCGTATGCTTGTTTACCGACAATGTGGTATAAAAAAAAACCCTCAGCTGGTTCAAGCCCCTCCCAAACCAAAATCCTGGATCCGCCACTGTACACGTGGATAATGTGGAAAGACACGTGTCGTGCGTGCACACTGATCAAGGTCAAGATAAGTTGTCTGGCGGGACGACACGCGACGTATCACACGATCGTAGGCGTATACGCAGATTTAAAAACCTTTTCATGCTACAATTATTTTAACGTGACTTAAAAAAATATTAACTTATATTATTAACTTACTAAATTAAAAGCCCCAAAATTTTTAGGGTTCCGTACTCAAAGGGTAGAAACGGGACCCTATTATTAAGACTTCGCTGTCTGTCCGAAAGAGTCTAGACAGTTGAAATTTTCACAAATTATGTATGTCTGTTGCCGCTAAAACAACAAATACTAAAAACAAAATAAAATAAATATTTAAGGGGGGCTCCCATACAACAAACGCGATTTTTTTTGCTGCTTTTATAGATAATGGTACGGAACCCTTCGTGCGCGAGTCCGACTCGC
Source organism: Tetheella fluctuosa (assembly GCA_951216915.1). Taxonomy (NCBI): domain Eukaryota; kingdom Metazoa; phylum Arthropoda; class Insecta; order Lepidoptera; family Drepanidae; genus Tetheella; species Tetheella fluctuosa. The sequence continues at coordinate 12,442,477 of OX578222.1, forward strand.
ATTTGCCGGTTTTATTAATACTTAATTTCGAAAACAGTAAAAATTGTAAAACGTGACATGAAGTTTCTCTAAATAGTATAAACAAAGTAATAGTAAAGGATTTTGATACGGGTTATAATAAATACCTAGACTATTAGGGTTCTGTTCCTCAAAAGGAAAAAAGGACTCATAAAGGATCACTCCGTTGTCCGTCTGTATGTCTGTCTATCAAGACCTTTTTCTCAGGAACACGTGGAGGTATCAAGTTGATTTTATAAATCAACGGTTTTGATATCCGGCTAGGAAAATTTTATTTTTTTAAATCTTAAGTTTTATTCTCAATTTTGGTAAAAACTAAATCTAAGTTTTCAGTGTTAGTTTTTACCAAAATTGGCTTCGCTTCAGTTACATTCGGATTTGGCCATGTATTTGGCCATGTATTTGCAAGTGACTGATGATAACTAAAAATAATAAAATTAATTAAAAACTACAACTGACATTTCCTAGCTAATTTAAACAGCCTAAACGCAAGACAGGTTGATGAAACTAGGACGTAAAATAGATACTATATGTGAATTTAAAATCTGAACAGTAGGTATTGGTGCGACCTTGCCATTTGGAATAATTTAACGATCTTAGTTATCACTTCCGAAGATGCTGCGATTAGACTGGATACCGACTGACGGCAAGCAACGTGTAGCGAGTTAAGCGATATTTTGTAATAAGAGTTGGGTTTTTTTTTTTAATTTTTAGATTTTTATATATTGTAAGTAACAATAATATACGAAAAGTTTTTCTTCTAATATTCAATGATTAATTAGGACAAAGATGTAAAATGCTTGCCCAGGAATCTGTATATACAGGATGATTTTTTAGTCACTGGCCATACTTGCAGGGGTGGAAGTACTCATCAATATGAACAACTTTTATCATGGGACTAACTCTCGAGATCACAAAAAAATATCAGCTGTTCCATAAATAAGTTCAATACCTACTCGACCAAAATGTATGAAGGAATATCAGAGTTGATCCCATGATAAAAGTTGTTCATATTGACAAAAAAATCATCCTGTATAAAATACAGAGTGCTAAATGATTACTAACCGACTGACAATATCAGCGCGCAGCTTAAACCTCTGGGTTCCTTAAATATCCATAAAGGAAGCATTTTTCAATATTCAAATCATCAGGTGGTAAATAAGCGGATCGGGGGGCAAAAAGCTAATATCTGATACAATTCCAAGAAAATTGTATAATTAATTAAAGGAAAGCGTTGAGCAAATACTCATTTTCTATTATAGCAACAATTTTACAACATGGAGTAAAACACTTGCCCAGATAGTGTAAAGAATCAAGTCATTATTCTACCCATCACAGGATTACACGGAATAAACAGACTTATAATTTCTTGTGCAATAATAGCTTAGATATAACTTTATCGCTAACATTGAGACACAAGCCTAACGAGACTTGACAAGTTTCAATGACCGGTTATAATATGACGTCACGCTCAAATTTCCCACTTTATTTTATTGGCCATAGATATTCTATGCACGTAATTAAGATTTTACTTGTTGCTTGTTAATTCTACGATTGACTGAGTACCTATTTATGATGCGTGTGACCAATATTCACTGGGACCAAATTATTGACGAAATATTTGGTTCACAAACTCAAAGAAAATACTTAAGTTTGTTACAGACAATCGTAGCCTCCGGTGATGGTTAGTTGTGTTTGTTCGTACACTAGGAAATATTTTTAAAAAAAGCAGGTGTGATGCGGCCGGCTATAGCGTGCGTAATCGCAACCGTGTGCCGCGGCTGTCTGTGAAAGGCTTAGGCTGGCAGCATACGTACGGTTTCCTCATTAGGTTTCCTGATCTGGAATTCAGGTTAGGTTTTCCGTGATCCTATCGCAGAGGTTAGGTTTTTTGTATTCGGAATTTATGCCGCCAGTGGGTATAGTAACGCTTTCGTGAAAGCACGCGAGCCGATTCGGAATGGAAATTTCCGTCCGTTTGCTGTCATTCGAAGCAATGTTAAGCAAACGCTGCGTTCGGGATGACGTCATCCGGTTTTTTTCCATTCGGACACCCGAACGCGCGACCATAGATTCGAACCGTAGGTTAGGTTTTTTTTCCGTGCGAAAAATTTAAGAACATTTGCGCCGAGTAGAATATTTTGTATGTAAGGTATGTATTCGTGTCTCCGGATCGGAATTCCGGATCAGGAAACCTAATGAGGAAACCGTACGTATGCTGCCAGCCTTAAAGTTGGGCCACATATCGTTTCGATCGAAATTTAAATCATAAAATTGAAATTGGAATGAGGTCAGTCTAAACTCGCTATGGTAGTTCTAAATTCAAAACCACTTTCATACTATAAGCCAATAGGATCGCTTTATTTTCACAGTTTAGCACGTCATAGATCTAATGTGGCGATTCTATTGGCGGATAAAAACACATTCCTCGCTACGCATCTCTGGTGGAAACGCAGCCTTACCACGCACTCATCCAAGATCGTTTGTATAGTCATTTTAAAAATATGGAGCGGTTTTAACCACGATTATTTAATGAAAAATAACTTAAAATAAAAGGAGCCACGTGTGTAGCATAACAACATTATATATATATATCAATATAGCCATCTCCTTTATTAACCGACTTCAAAAAAAGTCAGTTAATAAAAATATATAAACATCCAAATTAAGAACCTCCTCCTTTTTTGAAGTCAAGTATTTATAATTAGATTTTTTAACGTAACTAATTAATTATACACCGGTTGCTTAGAAACGGATTTTCAACTTCTCATCGGCTCATCATTATTGACGTAACGATCACTGAGCTGTAAATTTCACTTTTCCATTTCAAAATGGCGTCTAATAGGCAGAGATTTTCTAGACATGTAGGTTACGTATGGAGTAAATCTTATTTCTATGAATGACAAAATTAGCCGCATATACTTACGAGTACTTTAAATTCACTTAAATGTCGGTTAGCGACCACATACAACCGACATAACAATATTTATTTATGATAATACATTTAATGCTTTTAGACGCGATGAAATTTTAACACCGACTGCATATTAGGTTAATTGAATGTCTACACCAATATACTTATATAGTATTATTTAACACAAGCTTTCGCTCCGCGGTTTCGCTTACGTTCCCGGGATAAAATTTAGCCTATGTCATTCTCCGGCTCATCAATTAAATAAATAACCTAATAACTTCTTAACAAATTATTAAAATTATCATAAGAAACATTCAGTGCTATTCCTCCTCTCTCCTATATTTGATCTATGCTGTGCCCGACAGGGTCCATAATTGTGACTAATATAATATTTTTTCTACCAACTGTATACATTATGGTACGCAATAAAGAATTGAGAATTGAATTAGCTTTATAGAAAAAATCCGTTGCTTGTTGCGTGAAAGAAAGGCAAACAAACAAACAGTCGCATCCTACTAAAATTATAAATGTAAAAGTCTGGTTGTATGTTTGTCAGGTACCTACCACTCCGTAACGACTGAATTCGATTTGGATGAAATTTGCACACAGATAGAATATATTCTGGATTAACACATCCCTCGGGAACGCGGGTAAAACCGCGGGGCATAATCGCTGATACCAACCAAGAGGCCTAAGAGCCTAAGAGGCTAAGAGGCTTATCGTAATCCTAATGAATTACACTATAATATACTTTATACCAAATACATACCACACCATCTCAGTGACAAAGTGGAAGTCAACGTTATGAGTGACGATGTGGCCGAAGGTGACAAGTACCCAAAGTCTAGAAGCAATGATATGATGGAGATAGAGACCGTAAAGATTTTACTACTTGATCCTTATGTTTAACCGACTTCAAAAAAGGAGGAGGTTCTCAATTCGTCGGAATCTTTTTCAGTACTGTTAAGGCGATGATAGCTCAGTAGAAGATATCGGATGCCGTGGCGAAGGTGGTAGGTTCGAATCTTATAATGAGCTTAAGTTTTCAGTGAAGGAAAACATCGTGAGGAAACCATATCACGTTGGTAGAGTGTAGCACCCCCGCCACCAACCTTTGTGGCTGGCTACCCTCTCACCCTCAAAATCGTCACTTTCTTTAGTAAGATTGTTTTTTTTTTTTACTTTTTTTATGCTTGTGTTTGACCACAATCTCACTAATACAAGTCTATACAAAGTAAAAAGCATGAGGTAATATAATAATACTGTATATCGAAATCAAAACGTATTTTTTAATGTCCTCTATCATCTATATATAGATAAATCACCATTCATAAAATATTTAATTGAAATTATAATCAAAACATTGCATGAGTATTACCTAATCAGAAACAAGGTTATAATAATATGTGTTCATAAATCTGCATAAGCTTTTATTGTGAATTTACTCGTAACTGAGGACGAGCAAACTGTGTACCAATCACGGATTCTCATACATTTTGTTTTACAGATCACTAGCTGCCGCCGCGGTTTGACCCACGTTCCCGAGAAAAAAAATAGCCTATGTCATTTTCCATACTATAAGCTATCTGCGTGCGAAATTTCATCGCGATCGGTTCAGCGGTCAGTTGAAGGCTACTTCCGAATCGGTGGTAACTTCAGTAGTTTCGACGTTCATAAGTGCCCTTTTAGGGCCTAAACTGAATAAATGGCTTTGACTTTGAATATGAATAACACATCTGCCTTTTACTTATATAAATTACACATAAACAATTTATTCTATAGTTGTTATTAAAGTAATTAGTTAAGGAGGGTGGGCATATACGTCGCAGCGAATACACGGTCACTTAATAAATGGATTTGATTTTGTCGTTGAAAGAAATTTATATTTTTTATCTACATCAGTTACTAACTTCCAACCTGCGGTTTCACCCGTTACCGAGGAATCTTATATTTTCCCGGCATAAAGATATCTTATTAACTACCTACTTGTGTCCCAAATTTCATCAAAATACCGTCAACGTGAAGTTCTATTAGAATGATATCCTAATGTACTCTTCTACGAACATAAACCCAAAATAGTTAGGAGCTCATTATGGCCACTTTTTAGTTTAGAATTTACGCAGATTTAGGCACAAATGATGTTGGTAAATAAATATAATATACATTCACTTATAGTTAGTTATTTATTTATAGTTGTTCTTAATACGAACTAAATGGAAAGAAAGAAAACTGGATATAAGATATTATTTTTATGACTATTCTATCGTCCATTAATTAACGCATAATTATTTCTACGCTACAAAATTCCCATCATACTTTTCATCTATATTACGTTTAAATGTAAGAGCAGCGCACGTTTTATGGTTATATTATAATGTATGTCAAAGATGAAAACTAAAAAAAAATGAAAATCAGAAGTGGAGTTTATTTTAATATTATTAATGCGAAAGTGAGTTTGTTTGTTTGTTACCTTTTCACGCTTAAACCGCTAAACCGATTGCGATGAAATCTGGTATGCACATAGCCTATGGTACGGAGAAGAACATAGGCTACTTTTTATCCCGGGAAAACATTAGATTCTTGGGGAACGCGAGTGAAACCGCGGGGCGGAAACACTAGATTCCGCCCCGCGGTTATCTATACATATAAATCAATCTGTAAAATCAGTGTATCTGTACATTTTTTTTGCAAAAATTGAGGTGCCTATGAAGAATAACAGAATGTAAAGATTTTTTTTTTCTGTCTATCCGTCTATTTCCACAAGTTAATGCGGCTTGACTAAGCTTTATTTCATAGAAATCGAGTGAAAGAAAGAAAATTATATTAGATATTTTATAAAGTTTGCGTAAGCAAAGCCGCGGGCGAAAAGTTAGTTAAAAATATTTACCAAAATGGATGGTATGTGTGATGTAGGAAGAGTAACAGAACGTAAAGAGAACTTTTTTCTCGTTTTTGGGGTTCCGTACCCAAACGGGACCCTATTACTAAGACTTCGCTGTCTGTCCGTCCGTCCGTTTGTCTCCAGGCTGCAGCTCAAGAACCGCGATAGCTAGATGTATTTCTGTTGCCGCTATAACAACAAATACTAAAAACAAAATAAAATAAATATTTAAGGGGGGCTCCCATACATACATAGTATCGCCAATTAATAAAGATCTCTGAGTTGTATGGACGCTCATACAATTTCGAGGTCTAGCTTATTTGGCACAAACCTCAAATAAGGTAAATAAATAAAATTGTGCTTTTCCCGTGATGGACGAACGATGGAAATTTGTACGGAAACCTCGGTGCGCGAGTCAACTCGCACTTGGCCGGTTTTTTAAACATTGGTAAGATCTTTGTCGGCATATTTCTCAATTGAACGTATTGTTTACGTAATATTTGATGCGTGTCTTTACTCGCAAGGATGAATAACCTGTTTTAAGGTTACTTTCATATTAACTACTAATATTTGCTGTTAATCAGTTTGTTTTGTTGTACAGGTATATGACAATACAAGAAAAAAATGTAGATGTTACAATAAGTAGCATTATTGTAATTATTAGTAATTTTTAAATGAATCACGCAGTCATTGCTGATCGGATTTGAATGATATTTGGCTCATAGATAGATTATATCCTAGAATAAATAATTAGATCCCGGAACGTGGGTAAAATCGGAACTATAGTATTCAAATAAATGATATGGAGGCAAATTTCTTGCCTTTATAGGTAACACTGCGCGTGAGTAAGGTCGCCAGAGCTCATCGGGGAGGGGGGAAGGGTCGGCAACGCGCGACTGATACACCTGGTGTTGCAAGCGTTCATAGGCTATGGTATCCGCTTACCATCAGGCGGGCCGTATGCTTGTTGTATAAATAAAAACACAACATGGTAGGTAGTTACTTATATAATATCAATAGAAATATAATACTTAATGCCGTTCGCGGTAGATACCTTGGGTCCGTGGGGGATCGAGGCTCGCCGATTTGCTCGGATTTTATCATCCAAGCTCATCGAGGCTTCGGGAGACCGACGGGCTGGGAGCTTTTTCCGCCAACGCATAAGCTTGGCCATCCAAAAAGGGAACGCTGCCAGCCTGTTGGGAACCTTGCCTATCGACAGCAGCGAGGGCTTTGAGGATAATTATATTTTATACAATTGTTGTAAATGCCTTGTTTGCCACCTAAGTAGTATATAAAAAAAAACTTGTAATAAATTATTGTTCATAAAAAAATAAGTACTAGAACATCACCATTATAACATTATCCAGACAGGATAGACATTTGTGTGCATAAAAATGTCTGTTTGTCCTAAGATAGGTTACATTTAGAAAAAAATATAGTAAATAAGTTTTCTGGTTTCCATAGTACAAGCTCTGCTTAGTTGTCAAAAATGGCCGCCAGCAGCACTATTTGAGAACCAGTTACTTTCTAGGCTTTGTGTGCTTACCACATTCGGTCACATCAAAACTTACTATGGTCAGATTGTGGTCAAATCAGGCCTATTGTTATTGTATCTATATATCTATATTTTTATGTATATACAGAATGACTTTTTAGTCACTGGCTATACATGCAGGGGTGGAAGTACCTACTCATCAATATGAACAACTTTTATTACAGGACCAACTCTGAGATCGCGTAAAATAAAATGGTTGCTTCATACAGTTTGGTAGAGTAGGTATTGAACTTTTTTATGGAACAGCTGATAATTTTATCGTGATTTCACGCTTAGTCTAATAATAAAAGTTGTTCATATTGATGAGTACTTCCACCCCTGCAAGTATTGCCAGTGACTAAAAAGTCACCCAGTATATAAAAATGAATCCATATTTCCCTTGGTCACTTGAGAACGACTTTACCGATTACGTTCATCTTTTTTATTTTTTTTCAGAAAACTTAATAATAAGGGATCGCTGGTGGAACCGCGAGGCGGAAGCTAGTATTATATATTTTTAAAAGGTCATAAATAAATAGTTCTCTCTGTAACAACAATCTTGCTTGTAAAAAAAAAAAATCCAAGCAAGACCAAACCATGTTGCATCTTTTTTTTCAAACCGACGACATCATTCTTACAAGTAACGCCGCAGAGCATATATTAACTCGTGTCACATAATTTTATCACAGAACTGTGTCGTTATAACCGCGCTTGTTGGAACAGTTTTTTTTTTTTTTTACTTTGTATAGGCTTGTGTTTGACCACAATCTCACTATGGTAGGTGATGATGTGGCCGAAGGTGGTAAGCACACAAAGCCTAGAAGGATCTGGCTCTCAAGTGCAGCTGCCGGAACACACCAATAGGTGTTTGGCGACAGATTTTCAACTTGAGGGTGGTAGCCAGCTAGGCGGGTACTACAAAGTACCCTACCACCGTGCTATGGTTTCCTCACGATGTTTTCCTTCACCGAAAGCTCAAGCTCATTGAAGGATTCGAACCCACGACCTTCGCCGCGGCGTCCGACGTCACTACCACTGAGCTATCATCGCCTTCACCATATTACTAAAGGATACCCCATACCGCAGCTCAAAAACGCTGATGCGGCGTAAATGGTATTGCAAATTGAAGTTACATGATATATCGGTTAATGGTCGTGATCTTATCGCCTTGCGCAAAAAACGTAGGTATCACGTTGTTTTAATATTGTCAAAGTTTGTGTGTGATTGTTATTCAATCACGCCTAAGTTGCTGAAAGGTATTGGACAAAATTTTACTCCCTAGTACAATACATACAATACATTTTTCACGGGAAAATATTACCTAGATCCATAACTAATTGAAACATATTTTAAATTTGCAGATAAAACTCTATATGAAACAAAGCTAGCCACTCATATAAATCGCATAGCGTATAAGCTGCGGTGTGGGATATACTTTAAACAATTTTTTTTTTTTTATATTATTATTTACGCTATCCCATACCCGGGGAGTAACCATCCGCATCTTATATACATCTTAAATTGGACCTGTCTTCATAATTGCCTGTCTCCGACAAAAATATAGCTATAATATGTAAATAAATATATAACAGAAGGTCACGTATAATTTTTATGTAGCGATTTATGACCTGTATATAATATTAATAAATATACATATTAAGCGCTTAGTATCTAGCTTAGCATATATTTTTACCATATTTGCTCTCATCTGGATTTAATTCTTATTTAATAAACGCTTATTCTTCCTTCACTCTGTGACGAGCAGTGATTTTTCTGATTGTTGTACAAAATAGCTGTCAGGGTGGAGAAATTACATAGACTACTTTTAATCACGGATGAAACAGTGAGGTCGACTCTTGTTCTAATATAATAAGGCAAATATTCATTATATGTTAAGATAGCTATGCCATAAGTCTGTAGGATCACGAATCTCTCCTAAATATCGGGTATAAGGTCAAAGTGCACCCAACAATAGAGTGCAGATTGACAAACTTTCATCACCATGTCATTCCTCATCACAATATGTAATATGTATTTAAAAAACCGGCCAAGCGCGAGTCGGACTCGCGCACGAATACCATTATCTATAAAAACAGCAAAAAAAATCATGTCTGTTGCATGGGAGCCCCCTTAAATATTTATTTTATTCTGTTTTTTAGTATTTGTTGTTATAGCTGCAACAGCAATACATCATCTGTGAAAATTTCAACTGTCTAACTATCACGGTTCTTGAGATACAGCCTGGTGAAAGACGGACAGTCAGACAGACGGACGGATAGCGGAGTCTTAGTAATAGGGTCCCGTTTTACCATTTGGGTACGTAACCCTATAAACGTTTGTATTAGTTTATTTAGTTGTTGTAGGAATGTCCCAGGATATTTATTATTAATTGTCCAACAAAAAAAAAAGTGACAATCGATCCATAAAAAAGCAGAATTTAATTTAAAAACTTAATGGTTTACAATCCGCATGCAAATGGAATAAGCGACAGGACTGGAGTTAGTGCCTCTTTATCTCCTGTCATCTATAGGATGTTGCGCGAAGATCATACAAGTTCTGTTGGCCTTCGTGCGACATTATGGTGCGAGAAAAAAGGCCTGTTACGACAAAAATGAGGCCAACCATCCAGATATAAAAGTGAAGGAATCTGAAATCACGAAAAAAATATCAGCTGTTCCATACAAAAGTTTAATACCTACTCAACCAAAATGTATGAAGCAACTATTTTATTTTAGGCGATAGCTCAGGTCCCATAGTAAAAGTTGTTCATATTGATGAGTATTTCCACCCCTGCAAGTATTGTCAGCGACTAAAAAATCATTCTGTATACAATACATGTTACATCATCCTTAAATCTTACAGATAACTCTTTGGGAATGGCGCCTCCATATATGTAGTTGGAGGAAGTTAACAAGCTCTATAATAAGTTGTTATAATGATCAAGTCAGTATTTAGAGAGGTAGAGCATAGCGATATGTCGCTCAAAGAGCAGGTCGACTGGGGAAGTACTTCCACTTTACAGAATACCGCAGCCAAATAACTTATAGTTGTGTTCCTGCGCGTGAGTAAGGTCGCCAGAGCTCAGGGGAAGGGTCGGTAACGGTTAGGGTCGGAGTGATACATCTGGTGTTGCAAGCGTTCATAGGCTACGGTAACCGCTTACCATCAGGCGGGCCGTATGGTTGTTTGCCGACAATGTTGTATAAAAAAGACTCTACGTGGATGTTGACCCAACATTTATTTTGTATAGACTTTTGACTACAATCTCACTATGGTAAGTGATGATGTGGCCGAAGGTGGTAAGCATACAAAGCCTAGAAGGAACTGGCTCTTAAGTGCAGCTACTCGAACACACTGGTAGGTGTTTGGCGATGGATTTTCAAATTGAGGGTGGTAGCCAGCCAGGCGGGTACTACAAAGTACTCTTCCACCGTGTGATGGTTTCACCGAAAGCTCAAGCTCATTTTTGGATTCGAATCCACGATCTTCGCCACGAAGTCACTACCACTGAGCTATCATCGCCTCAAGTTTGTCCTAATTTAAACAGAATTAAAGATATAATAATATACAGAACACGAGTAATAAATTATCGAAACTAGGCAAGCCTTTAAATTAAATTTCTAACCAAATGACTACCTGATTAGTAAATTATAAAAAAAAAAAAATGCGCGTAATATTATACTTGTTAATTGTAAGTTTGGGACATTTCTCTTAGTGCACAGTTCACCCGGGGAAGTACTACCACCATATCTAATTCCGCCGTGAAATAGTAATGCACTTGTATTTCTGTGTTTCCGTTAGGAGGGTATGGGAGCCGGTGAAATTACAGGCACAGGAGACTTAACAACTTCATGTCACAAGGTTGGCAACCTTGGCAAGTGATACCCCTGGCAGGGTAAATATTATATTGTATTTTCTTTGCCCGTGGTGTTATGAGCGTCTATAGGCTACGGTAACCGCTTACCATCAGGTGGGCCGTAAGCTTGTTTGCCACCTAAGTAGTATAAAATATATATATAGTTAGTATAAATATAGTTATTCCAAACTAAACAGAGTGTAAATTAAGATACCACTTCCTACATCCTACTTCATAGTATCCTACTTCCTACTAATCCTACTTCTAATATAAAAAATGCTCGTGTAATAGTGTTTGACTGCAAATTCCTCCGAAATGGCTCGACCGTTTCTTATGATTTTTTTTGTGTATATTCGATAGGTCTGAGAATCGGTCGTAGGCAAGCTATTATAAATGCGAAAGTTTGGATGGATGTATGGATGTTTGTTACTCAATCACGCCGGAACTGATGAACGGATCTGGATGAAATTTGGCACAGAAATAGATAATAGCCTGGAATAGCACATAGGCTACTTTTTATCCCGGGAAAACAATAAGATACCTCGGGAACGCAGCAGAAGCTAGTTTAAATATGCCTTATAATATTTATGATTATGTCATTAATATTTTAAATCTTAACTCTTATTTAGGCATAATGATGAGTTTCTATGTTCATAAATTCCCATTATGTTAATAAGCGAGCCTTTTTGGAAATAAGGTCACTAGAAAGTATTGAATAAAATAAATTTACAAAAGTTACAAAATTTTAAGAAATATAATGTCAATGCTTATTTCAAAGGATTATAACAATAAGAACGATATTAATATGTAGGTAATTAATAAGTAGGTTAGATCGTAAACGGACGTAACCGGACATATCACTGAGAACCTTTGGAAGCAAACAGTGAAGAGGATCGGTGGCCAAAGATGTGTCTAAGTTCAAATGTCACAGAGCGTCCTTGCCACGCGATGATGCGCCTGCGCCGTCGAGTATAAATGGCGGCTCCCACAACTCAAAGGCATCAGTCGCTCAATCGAGTTACAGACATCAACTCCTAAGACAAACAAACCACCACCACATTTCAAAAATGAAATCGGTACGTTCAATATTTGAGGAATTCATGTTTTTAAATTACTTAGTGTTGCCAAATAATTTTAGGGAATCTTGTGAAATCTTCCATCTCGTTCGCTAATCAATAAGTCATACATTGAACTTATAAATAATTTTCAAAACGTCCATTACCACTTGTGTTTACTTATATGTGCCATTTAACTGTGCTACATTAATTTTAATGATTTGTAGATATTTTTAATAATGATACTTCTTCATCATTCCTATTCTACAAAAGTAGCAAGATTTTAATTTGTCTTTTTCTCATCTTATATTCCGGTCTTTTTACAACAGTTCATCGTATTTGCTCTGATCATCGCCGCCGCTGTTGCCGCCCCGGCTAACACCGATGCTGAAGCTCAGGTTGTCCGCTCAGAGAATAATCCTAATATTGGTGATGGTTTATTCAATACTGGGTAAGTATCCCTTATATTATAAATTTATTGATCCCACCTGCATCCCATCGGATAGCATCTGATCAAATGTAAAGATTATCAAATGATAAGAAACTTATTATCATACTTTATCCAATAGATTTGAGACCTCGAACGGTATCAGCAGTCAAGCCCAGGGACAGCAAACTAACGTTGGAACAGAGAACGAAGGCGCTGAAATCCGTGGACAGTACTCTTACACTGGCCCAGATAATGTCGTCTACACAGTGACCTACATCGCTAACGAGCTTGGATTCCAGCCCCAGGGCGCTCACCTCCCCAAAGCCTAATCTGTAATCTCTAACTAAAATCTAGTCCAAAAAATACTCACCCATAACCTAATCCTTTGTTAATAAATCCATCCAAGCGATCTGTGATACGATCCCGATAGAGCGTTGTCAATAAACAGTTTGTTTAAGTAATTGATTTATGTTTTTTTATTGATGATACGTGTCCCTATAGTGAATATTAAACTTGACAAATCCTATTAGAGTATTGCGCATTAGTTGGCGTAACCGATTAGAAGATGAATTAAAAATTAAGTTTTGAAATGGTTCGTTTTCACAATAATACGATGTTTTGTCATTTATTTGAAGCAAGTCTTGTTGATTAGTTTTTTTTTTATCAATTGAACTTCATTAGGAATTGCTTTTACTGATAATGACGAATAAGCTTCCAATTCCAGCTTACAACCTTAATACTAAATACTTTGTAACATAAATTAAATATTTTGCTCAGTAAACGGCAACTATCTATTGAATTCAATATTGTAGGATTAAAATGGTCAAAACTAGTCGAGCCGAGACGTAAACATTTATATGATAATTTAACACTTATTTATAAAGATAGAATGACCTTACTATTTGGGCAGACCTGCTCTTTCATTATAAATTTAAAACCAATAGATCTTGGATTCCTTGAAAATATTTGGATGAGCAAACCAGTGCCACGACATGAGCATTAATTCTGTTATCATTAACATTATTTCTTATTTCATCGAATGTCCTAGTTTCTATTTAGTGATGACTAGCTTCCGCCCCGCGGTTTCACCCGAAGTCCCGAGTGCTCCGATCACCACCAAACCTTACAGGATTACCCGCGGGGCTAATATAAAGATTGTTTGAAAATTACATCGCGATCGGTTCAGCGGTTTCGGAGTCTATAAGAAACTTACATACATACTTTCTCTTTTATATATTATTATATAGATTATAATTCTGCCTATCTCATTCAATTGGCATCAGTTCTGTTTTGTTTTTAAATTTCTCCCGATCAGTATTAATGTAATCTTTTGCATGGGCCTCTCTTATACTAATTACAGTGTTCCTCTATTCTTACTCCATCTCATAACATTGTCAATATTTATTTCTCTATGGAATTCATCAAATATTAATGAAATGTTCAATAAATGAAATGAATTGACAGAGCGGTTGGCGTGGTTGCTATGATGAGGTATCGAACACGCCGTAGGTCTTGAATTCGATTCCCAACCAGGAGAAACATACCTGTATATAATTATGTGGTTGTAATTATCTATATAAGTATATATTTTGAAAAACAAAATGCAGTATATTAGTTATCTGTTTGTCATAGTATAAGCTCTGCTTAGTTTGCGATCACACCGGCCACATGTGAGAAAAATCCCAGGATATTTAGTGACTATTTAACGGGCGAGAGTAGACCAGCATCGCGCATAAGCAAGCAGATATTGTAGTCAACCAGTATCGTTTGATTTTTTCGAAATAAATGTTTTTCGGTAATGAATATCGATTATCGTTTGGTGATCTGGCAGGAATTAGGGGGCCCCATCGATCGCGGGGCCCTGGGCACGTGCCCAGAGTGCCCACTGGGAAAGAGGGGTCCGACCATTACAGATTTTTGCAACATTCCTCTACCGCCTTATTGAAAACGTGCGACTAATAAGTATATGAAATGGTAGCTCATAGAGACAAAATCCTAACATATTAAAAAAGTATCTATATATACGTTTTTGTGCTCGAGAACTCACTGCATTGATTTTGATGAGATTTTCACAGTTACATAGGAGGTTTTACGAGGAAGGTTTTGGCTATATATCATCGCGCCATAACTAAAGGTAGCACCACAGCAACTATTTTTAAACGACTTCATAGTGGGACAAGTCGGAAATATACATACTTATACAGGGTGATTTTGTTATCACTGGCAATACTTGCAGGGGTGGAAGTACTCATCAATGTGAACAACTTTTATTATAGGGCTAACTCTGATATCGCGTAAAATAATACGGTTGCTTCATACATTTTAGTCGAGTAGGTATTGAACTTTTGTATGGAACAGCTGATAATTTTTTCATGATTTCACAGTAAGTCCTATAATAAAAGTTGTTCACATTGATGAGTACTTCCACCCCTGCAAGTATTGCCAGTGATAACAAAATCACCCAGTATATAGTCGACTTAAAAGTTAGAATTTTTCACAAGTCCAAGAAATTGCAGATATAAGTATTTGATATTAATATCAACTTGATACCTCCACGCGTTCCTGAGATAAACGTCTTGACAGACAGACAGACAGACGGACAACGAAGTGATCCTATAATATAAGGGTTCCTTTTTTCCTTTTGAGGTACGGAACCCTAAAAAACGGTGAGTTTAAACCGAACTCGGAGAGGGCTTCCGTACCAATCCGTTTTCCGTGACAACTAAAAGAGTTTTCTTTTAGATTTTCCTATAAACTATGATTAGGTCATATTCACATTTTTTTTTTTCATTATTTTTGGCTTAATAGCTTTGGTGATAAGGGAATACTATGCATGACAATTATGCATTATGAAATATAAACGTAAGTATTTCTTACCAACGAGTCTATACATCGAGAACTCGGCATCAAGCAGCGTTTATCATCTTTGGTACAGTCCCGTATCCTCACCTTTTTTGGTCACGTATGCCGCCGAGGGGAGGTGGCTATTGAGCGACGTGTGGTCCAGGGAAAGGTTGAGGGTACCAGGCCACGAGGAAGATCGCCTATGAGGTGGACTGACCAGATAAAAGCGGCAGTAAATGACTCATCATCACTTCATGAATGCACGAGGAAGGCGGCCATCAGAGAAGAGTGGCGGCGTGCTGTGAAGCTTGCCACCAACACCTGAAGTGATGACCACGACCACTCTGTCAAGAGGGATACCGACAGAGAAGAAGAAAATTTTCTAAATGTTATTATTGACCGCAATCGGAGAAAATATGCAGTGATATCCGCTACATCGGATGTATTGAACCCTAAAAAATACCAAGTCCACAAATGATTATAGTTTCGTGATAACTAGTAATGTCATTACGTATTTATTTCTGTCCAAACACTAGAGCCGTGGTTTTCGCAAATCATTTAACCTTTTAAAACACGCTAACCTATTGACCTTAACCTTGTTATGCAACCGCCAAAGATGTATGCAGGCGAGGCTTACACTACTAGTCAATTGGCGAGTGGTATATTTACAATATATTATTGTATAATCAATGTCTGTTTGTTTGTTAGCAACGTATGCGTTCCTATACCGCATATAAACTGCGTCAGTAGTTTGGATTACTTATGGTATTTTAAAGAATAAAAAATAGACTAAAACGACCATATAATCCGCTTTTAAATACGAGCGCTCCGCCTATCGCTGATCTCTCGTAATATAACCACAGCCACTCATTAAAATTAAAGCTTACAACAGCACATAGGCTCGCCGCACACGGGCTATTCGCCACAGTCATAAAACGCGGCGCCACCTGAAGCCAGAAGTGGCTACTAAGTAGAGGAAGCGCGTGACTGCCACTTGCAGTCGGTGTTCGACACAAATGATCAGCGACCGCTACTTTTTCAAACTATTACCATAGCGTAAAAACATACAGTGGTCTATCGCGTTTGAAGTCACGCGAAATGCCGCTTTGTATAGGCATTCGTCATTGCTGCATTGTGTCCCAAGCAAGTGTATGGCAGCTTAGGTTCGCTATCGCTCCTCTCTCACCCCGCAAGCCCCGCACGATTGTTCTGTCTAGACTAGAAGTTCATATAAAATATATGAAAACTGAGCTCCCCAGCACGGTAGCATCGTTTTTTGTCAGTGGCGAATGGTCCGTGTGCGGGGAGGCTTGATGAAACTTCGTCGCGTCTTAGATGAATGACAAATCTTGCGAAGAAGATCTGTTGCCCCTTTCTAAATGTGTCTTAGTTTATTCATCTCACACGTCTGGATTGTGACGTAATAGCATGACATTTCGGTTGTTGATTCTCGACGGAGCCGATGGCTTTGATAATGGTAACCTATGTCGGAAATATACTTTTATAAATTATTTTTGTATCTGACTTGTTACACTATAGCGGTTGTGGCAGCTCTTTTATGTCATTGCGCAATGATTTATCGCCTAAAACATCAAGGGGTTCCTTGGGTTCCTTATGTAATAGGATACTTATATGCATGATTTTTTTTATCGCATGTCTTTACAAAATATGAAAATACCGTAAAAAAGATGACAAAAAGTAAAATTAAAATTAAAATCTGCCAACAAATACGAAAGATATAAGCATTTTAAACTACTATAATTAGTTAGCGATTAGACAGAGAGATCCAACATGCCCTGTGACGTCATAGGGCACTACTGCCATATAAACTCCACGCTACATTCTGTTTTACTAGAAATAGATAGATATAAATCTTTGATGGCTTATATCTGACCAATCTCAAATTAAGCTTGATATCATCAAACTCAAACTCATTTATTTTTTTTGTCGGGACACGAATGTCTAGGGACCATCGACCACCCACACGGACAAACGGCGAGCGCTTAGGGCTCTCAACCGTACTTACAAACTAGAAAAAAAAATTGGGCAACGGTAGCCTCAGGGTGCCCCCTGCGGGGTTCGAACCTCGGCTCAGGACTCGGACCAGGGGAATAGGGGAGGACGTAGCATGCAAATAAATTATTTGGGGATCGGTTGGATTGCTAATATGCAGCTTGGGCCACTTAAAAGAGACGAAGCTGAGAGGGACGTCGCAACGGTCCTCGCCGGCGAGGACGAAATCTGGGTTGGCGATTGTGTATTTGTGCTTGTTTGCGAGCTTCGTCAGCTGCGATATGAGCTAGGAGCTGCCCTAATAATGCACTTATGAACGTTACAACTGATTCTACCACCGGTTCGGAATACACTTGGACTGAGAAGACTGCGGCAAGAAAATCAGCAAGGAATATTTTATAAATCTTTATTTTTTAATGTATGTATTTGACGACAAATAACAATGTTTATAAAATTATAATGAAATAGTTTGTGAAGTGAGCATTTCATTCAAATGCATCCTACCCTCAGTTGAGTCAACCTCTCCCAAACCAAAATCCTGGATCCGGTACTGGTTTAACAACCACGCCAAACGGCCCGACAAATACATAAGTATTATATTTATTTCTTTTTTTGACAGTGCATATTGGGAGAGCATTACATAATTTCAAGATTGTCAAGGGTACAATTGTAAATTCTCAGATGTTTGCGGTCGATGTCTTAACACTTGTATTCACTTGAATTTTAATGAGTCACCAACAAAAATGGGAATAATATCTTCTGTATATATAAAATGTTAAACTGACTGACTGTTGATATTTCAACGCACAGCACAATCCGCTGGACCTAGAGACTTAAAATTTTGCATATAGATACCTTATACAGTGTAGGTAATACTATACAAATAATAACTGAATTTTTTTTGGAAAATCAATCCCTAAGGGGGTAAAATAGTACGCGGGTGAAACCGCGGGGCGGAAGGCATTTATTGCATAATTTCTTGCCAAATATTATTGGTATGGTTTTTCGGTTTACGAGTTTCCGCCATTGGTAACAAGATGGGGAAAATCACAAGATCAAGAGTTATTCTATAAATTAATTAACATGTCCACTTCCAATAAAGAATTATAACATGATTTTATGCAACTCCATATAATATCGAGATAAGATAATTACATATTTGTAACAGCAAAAGAACAAGTTCGTAGCGCCATAATAAAGATGTCATTCATGTTGCGACTAGGACTTGTGCGACTTTGTTTACAGTGTTGTTTTATAATGTTTGAAAATAAGTCCAGTAGCTCTAGTTCGAATAATTTTGATATATTTAATTGTTTGTCATAAGCGATTAATAATACAAAGTTTCTATAACAGCATTTAATATGACCAAAACAGTCAAATGAATATATACTAAGGCAATTACGAAATATGACTCAATTTAGAAAAAAAAAAATTGACGATTGTGCAAAGAATTTCAGTACTTTTCGTTAAAACAAGGTAGGTCGTGAAATATATCGAATTCATTTCTGTTAACTAATACCATTTAGCATTATTTTACTCCTTGCACATCCAAACTATTGGAGAGCACTGGCTAAGGTTTGTTTTCGAAAATATGGACAACTCCTGGTCATAGATATTTGGGGGATTATGCAAGGAACAGCGTAGCTGTTTTTTTATATCTATTAATATTAAAAAAAAAATATATCCTAAGCCCCATACAATAGGCTATTTGCCTGTATTCAAAATAAATTATCCAACACTAACCAATGTGTAAAACAGCTAAAAAAAGGGGAAACCAAGATTATTTTATTAAATTTATCCTTATTATGATTTTTAATGACCAATCTAACCATAAAGAGTATGCTATATGATTATGACGTCACATGCTTGTATTTCATGCAAAACTCCATATAAACCTATCGTTTTGACATTTCATAAAAAGTTGCTGATTTGAATGTCAGTCAAATACCCTATTGATAATGTTGTCAATTAATACCAAATCCTACGATTTGGATGAAATTTGGCACAGATAGATTATAGACTGGAATAGCACACAGGCTACTTTTTATTCTGGGAAAACATAAGGTCACTCGGGAACGCGGGTGAAACCGCGGGGTGGAAACTATTAAAATATAAAGGGTTATATAATATAATTTTACAGATCGATTTATTTCTTATTACAGCCGACAGAGTCGACGATAATAATTTAAAAATAACAGCGACAAATAAACACGTGTATAGTAAGCTTTAGTCTGACATTGCGATAAATTAGATGGATGCTATTTTAATGACATAGAATGCAAAAAAATGTATACCCGCTCTTCTTCATTAAATTTAAATTATTTTATGGTTTTGTTCTAAAATACTTTGTATCTTCTTAGAAAATGGCTCAATTCTTTGTATTAACCTTCAGCATTGGTATTTCGATAAAACATTTGAAATTATTACGTAGATATATTATATATGTCAGTAGGTTGACAAGCAGGCAGACGGTCCGCCTGATGGTAAGTGGTCGCCGCCGCCTATGGACATTTGCAATACCAGGGGGATTACCGATGTGTTGCCGACCTTGAAGAGCTCTTTTATCCCCTTTTTGAAGAACCCCATGTCTTAGACATTGCGGGAAAACCGTAGTTCCTCGGAGAACTCTCCATTATACAGGCGGTAGAAAACACAGATTGAGATTATGTATCTCCGAAGGTTTAAGAGCTTATAACCACAAGTCGGGGATGAACAATACGAGTGGTCAATTTAGCTCTTAAAAAGTTTAGAACTTGTTGACCCTTTTATAACTAAATCTTAAATAACTAAATCTTCAATCTATCAGATGTTTTTTGTATTAGCAAGGTCCGTCGATAGATCTATCGGAGTTATTCAATAATATCATATTATTGGGATAAAAATTCATGTTAAAAATCTAACTTCGAAAACTATGTAGTTCTATTATCTAATAAATTAACTGGACCTTATTATTATACCTTTTTTTTAAGTTGATAAAAACCATTTACGAAAGAATAAGTATAGAGAGAGTTCGACGATAGATATTCGACGGGACGGGACCGAGACGTAATCGAGAAACCCTTCAGTTCTTAAAGTATATAAATCCTTAACATACATACTCTTTACATACTCTTACTTTGACTTCGCAATAATGATAAATAATATACAGGGTGGAAATTTGAAACAGGTCAGTGAGGGCAGCTACCTTAAGGGTTCATGCCGCGAAGATATGGTCTTAGGAGACTATCCCTTACTTTTTGAGTCATTACTGTCGACATTTACAGATTTTGAATAAACGTACAGTCAGCGAGAAAACTGCGATTATCGAATAAAAAAATTATTAGCTTAATCGATCCAGTCTTCGACAAGGATCAAATGGATCTATGGGGCCAACTTAGGTTGGGTATCAGAAATGTCACAAATCGAAAAAAACTTTTTCCATACATTTTGTTAGGAAATTAATTTATCATACATTTTAGCTAAACAAAAATGTATCTTTAATAATAACATAAATATCAAAAAATCATTTAGGTATGTAAATTTGGCACGCAGGAATATATTCAGAACTAATACGTAGGATGCTTTTTAATATGGGAAAAGATCAAACGAAGCTTGTACTTATGTAATAGTAATCATATGGGGAAATAGTGTAGATGCGCCCACACTTTTCATACTACAAAAGAAGTTAATCCAAATTCTTACAAATATAGACCAAGCCACTAGCTGCAAACCTTTCTTTCAAAAAAATAAAATTTTAACCTTACCATGCCTCTACATTCTGGAAACATGCAAATTTGTCAGAAAATATATCAGTTTCTTCACAAAGCGTGGAGAAAAAAATACAAACCGATCGCTAAGACATAAGAACATGTTAATGCTACCCACTTCCAACTTAACATTACACTCTAATAGTCCCTACGTCATGTGCATAAAAATATATAATAGATTACCAGATATATTAAAAGACGAAACAGATACAAAATTTATCAATAAACTTAAACAGATATTATTAAAAAAAGCATATTATACAGTTAATGACTACATAAATGACACAAAAATTATATAAATTCAATTAATTATCATATATCTATATCGTCAAAAACTACAACATTATCTCCTCTCTCCTACTTCTAATGTTTTTTGTGTCCGACAGTGTTACCTTATGGAATGCAAATTAATAAATAAATAAAATAAAAAAATAATATTTCTCGCGTCATATCGTGTGTTATAAAACGTTTTTAGCTGGAGCTTCGAAAAGCCGGTTTGCATAACTGTTAAATAATTTTATTAGTGTCCACTCGTCTTCACTTCGAAGCGAAGCGACATGGAAAGTGAATGCCAAGGTCGCCCTGTATCTTACAATATAGGTAGGTAATATAAATTATAAAATTAATTAGCGACGGCATTATTGGTACTTAAATCTAGATGAATACCAAGTTGTTGGATGTAGGGCCCTCTCAAGGAGGACCAGGATGCATTTAAAGGCCTCTCTATTAATATTACGTAATTCCAATTAATGCTGTGAATACGGGGAATCAATTCCGATCAGCAAAACTGCTCCAGAAGCCATTTTAGAGACCCCAGAACAAGTTGTCAAATGAAATGTAGAAATGTTTAAATCAAAAATGGAGATACAAAATATCAATACAAGACAAAAAGATAAATTAGTAGATTAGCTAAAGTTAAAAAGTCATTTCTTAGAAGTATTTCATCACTTTTATAATAAAATACCTGTCTCAGTTACCAAGATGACTGATTTTAAATTAAAATCATACATAAATAAAGTTTTGAAAGAAAAAGCCTATTACAAGGTAGCTCAATACTTTGAGGATAAAGATGTCTGGAAGTAGCTGCACCCTGCACAAGTACATCCTGTGAGTGATACCCCTGGCAGGGAAAATATTTCGCAGCGGGGGGCTGCGTCTGTCTGTCTGAACGCGATAAACTCAAAAAATACTTACTGAACGGATTTTCATACGGTTTTCACCAATGGACGGAGTGATCATGAGAAAGGTTTAAGTATAAATTAATTAATGTTTTGTGTAAGTTGTCTGAAATAGGTTGAAGATTTCGGAAAAAATTTGGCCGACTGGGAGCTTTAGTGGCGTGCGCGCCGCGTAAATTATACAACATATATGGTTATTTAAAAAAAATAGGCGCATATCCTATGCTACCTGTGCAAAACCGAAGCGGAGCGTTAGTTAGTTTATAAAAAAATGTGTCTTCCTTAGGTTTATTTATTATGTAAATTAGTAATCTAAGTTAAAATCCTACTGTATGCCTCCATATTGAATTGTAGACAAACACGAGCCTACACAAAGTAAAATTGCAACACATTCAGTTCATCGTGAAAAAGAGAGTAGGTTAAAGGGAGAAAGAAAATGCCAATTGGGATGTAGCCATAAACAATAAATTGGAATTGTAATATCGTGCAATTTTTGGGGTCTTAGACAACTTGGCCCATCGTTAAACAAGATCCATGGGCCTAGATGCCTTATCGTTTCTATTTATTAACAACCTCTTTATTGGTATAAATACTGGGGTATTTTTCTTTATTTCTTTATAAGATGCATACTCAAAATATTATTTAAATGAATCATCTGCATATAAAATAAGCTGCAGAAATATCATCAGTAACATTAATGATAAAGTTCATCATTTCAGGTTACCTATTAGAAAACAGGATTTGCAAGTATTATTCATGATCCCTATTGTTGTAAAAAACGTCGACCAAATTCGGAAGGCACATAAAATTTAAGAGATGCAACCAAACTATTGCATACACGTTTATGCAAAATAGTCACACCGGGTATAAGTATATAAGCGTGCAAAATTTTAACACAAATCACAGTCGTGCATCATCCTAGTGCAAGAAACCCCACCTCAAAACATAAAAATGAAATCCGTAAGTTTATTTAATAAATCTAAGGTCATCTAAATTTCTACCTTCACTTACCTTATTTTGTGTACAATTTGCATTAGCATTTACCTTTCTTTTCTTATTTCACTTTCGACATAAATTATTAATAAAAAGTTGATGTTTCTTAAGAAATACGTGTGGCTTCTTAAAACCATTGCACGCATAATCTATTGGTCAATATGGGCGAGCCGAAATCTCGCAAAATGTCAATGCATGCAAGACATTACGGTGCCTAGCATTAGTCTCAAATTACTCACCTAATATATCATACCTGCCACATACTATTTTACAACCACCATAGGCAAATAATCATTTTCGTAACACCGTATTTGGATAATCTCATACACTTGGTCTAATATTAATTTGTTTGTCTTCATCTATTTGAACACTTAATTATCCGATGTTGGTGTGGCAGTCGACATTTTTTTTACCACAAACAATTTAGTATTGTTCATTTTACGTAATACCTCACCTTCAGGCACGTTCCCAAGATAAAAAGTAGAAAGTCTTTTTCTGCCCTGCTAGCTATCCCAATGCTAAAAAATATCCTTTGCTCCCTTAGGACGTGAAGAGACTAATAAATAAACAAACTCATAATCTCAATTTAATGATAAGTAAAGCAGTAACGATGCATTTATGCCTACATTACATTACAAATCGATTGTCCTTGTCGGGTCATGTTTCGTTTTTCTTATAATAATACCGATCGAATGTAAAGATGGACCGTTGAATTTAAAGTGGCTACCACGAAACCTTGACATTTCTGGTACTATATCACAAAGTTTTATGATCACGATAAATTACAAAAATTCTGATAGTTCACAATGTTCCGTGAATTTTAATTTTTGCTAATTTGAGAATAGTATTTCTATCAATGGTTCTTTATTATCTGTATATAATATGTTACCGGCCAAACTAGATTTCAGGTCAAACTAGTTTGTCCTAGGCCAAACTGATTTTGAATTATTATGCAAGTAAAAAAGGGTTCCCGTGCAGTTAAAAAAAAAAAACCGGCCAAGTGCGAGTCGGGCTCGCGCACCGAGGGTTCCGTACAAACTTCGTCCATCGTTCGTCCATCACGGGAAATGCACAATTTTATTTATTTACTGTATTTGAGGCGAGACCAATTAAGCTAGACCTCTAAATTGTATGAGCGCCGATACAACTCAGAGGTCTTTATTAATTGGCGTAACGATGTATGTATGGGGGACTTTAATTTTCAACAATTTTTAATTTTTTAGAATTTTTCCTTTATTTGTGCTGTAAGACCTTGCTTTTTGCAATTTTTTTTTATATTTGAGTTGACTGAATGAAAGGTAAATTGCGGTTTACGATTTATGACGTATTAAAAAAAAACTACTTACTAGATCTCGTTCAAACCAATTTTCGGTGGAAGTTTGCATAGTAATGTACATCATATATTTTTTTTTTTTTAGTTTTGGACCAACATTTTACCACTTTGGAAGTGTCTCTCGCGCAAACTATTCAGTTTAGAAAAAAATGATATTAGAAACCTCAATATCATTTTTGAAGACCTATCCATAAATACCCCACACTTATGGGTTTGACGAAAAAAAAATTTTTGAGTTTCAGTTCCAAGTATTGGGAACCCCCAAAATTTATTGTTTTTTTTCTATTTTTTGTAAAAATCTTGATGCGATTTACAGAATACATCTATTTACCAAGTTTCGACAGTATAGCTCTTATAGTTTCGGAAAAAAGTGACTGTGACATACGGATGGACAGACAGACAGACATGACGAATCTATAAGGATTCCGATTTTTGCCATTTGGCTACGGAACCCTAAAAACGAAGTGTATGGCATTCACTTCTAACCTAAATTATCCGGGTCGTTTCTGAATAGGAAGAGAAATTGATCACCAAATTACGATTACTTACATATGTGAAAACATTGTACATGTAACTTCTAAAATCTCCTTTCTCAATTCAAAATCAGTTTGGCCGGTAACATATATAAAATTCTTTATTAGTATAGATGGTAAACTGATTGACTGGGTGATATATCAACGCACAGCCCAAACCGCTGGACCTACAGACTTGAAATTTTGCACATAGATACCTTATACAGTGTAGGCATCCACTAGGGAAGAATTTTTTGGGGGGTATAATAGGGTTTCAGGAGTGAAACGGCGGGGCGGATGGCTAGTTGGTATATGTATATGAGATATAACTAGTTAACTACTTTTAATTATTAGTTAGATTCATATGTATGTAACAGACCAAACTTACAATAATACTTTCGATTTATCATTTTTATTATATTCATTATAGCATAGTATAATTATTAATGCGAAAGTTTATGTGTGTGTGGTTAAAATTTTATTCTGGATGAACACATAGGGTACTTTTTATCCAGTGAACATAAGTTAATAATTAATATCTTTGCTATCCAGTTCATTGTATTCGCCCTCTTCGTCGCCGCGGCCGTCGCCCTTCCCGCCTCTCTGGACCCCAAGGACGCCGTTGTCCTCAGATACGACAACGATAACATTGGAGTTGATGGATTCAAATACGTGTAAGTGATCTTATCTTTTTATAATCTTAGCTAGGTTGAAAGTCGAAGGTCGTAGGTTCGCCTCCTGCGGAGCACGTGCCTCGAGGAGGACTTAGCTGGGTAAATTAATTGGGGCTCGATTGGATTGCTAAGAAATGCGGCCCCAGTGGGACGAGGCTGGGCGTCACGACGGTCCTCACCGGCGAAGATGAAATCTGGGTTAACGATTGTGTATCTGTGATTTTTTTGCGAGCTTCATCAGCTGCGATCTGAGCGAGGGTGATGGCATCGTCTGGTTCACTGAGGGCTAGCCTTGACCTACGGATGCGGGAGATGAGGGGTGTACGTGGTGGCTTGTACAATAGCGGGTTTTCGTGATACGCTGCAGAGTCAAAATATCGGCGTGAGGCGCCTTTAATTAATTGATTACTTTTTGTGCTGATGTATAATCCCTTTTATGTTTCCACAGATATGAGACCAGTGACGGCAAGAGCGCTAGCGAGGAAGGTCAGCTGAAGAATGTAGGAACTGAAAATGAGGGTATCTCAGTCCGCGGACAGTTCTCTTACATTGGACCTGACGGTGTCACCTACTCCGTAACATATACCGCTGACGAGAACGGCTTCCAACCCCAGGGTCAACACCTCCCCCAGGCTTAAATCAACTGATGAACACCAATCTAGTCTCTGACCAACCTTGCAAGTGGATATGTTTTCTTGTTGATTAATCACTTTGTTTTGTTGGACTCTTGCACATTAAATAACGAATAGTAAAGTGAATATATGTTTTTTGATTTATATTTCTGTGTTTATTTCTTTAATTTTAATTTTTTACTAATTAGAGTTTAGGCCTCCCATAGGACTGGTCTTGGGCGGCCTGCACCCAGCGTTTTCCGACGATCCTTAGGGGAGGCCTATATCCAGCAGTGGACGTCTTGCGGCTGAAATGATGATGATGAATTAGAGTTTGGTATATACATCTGTGATTGATATAATCGATGCTGTATGATGATTGTAGCCGAAAGTGATTGATTTTAATATAATCATCATATTCAGTCCGAGGATGTTCATTGCTGAACTTAGGCCTCCCCCATTGATTTCCACAACGAATGGAGTCACATAATAATCATTTATTATCATCATCTCAGCCGCAAGACGTCCACTGTTGGACATAGGCCTCCCATAAGGATTTCCAATAGGACCTTCTGGACGTCCTATAATCATTTAACACATTGTAATAAAATAAACGGAAGCTGAAAAGATGTGTTACTAAAAGAAAGGCATTTAAAAACTGAACAGTGGAATCAATTGTTTCGACTATCTTGTCTAGAAAGCTTTCAGGTACAAAAGCTCTCAGCTGCGTCTTGTGTGTAATCCATTAGAGTGGTGATATCTAGCGCTTACCTTCATGCACTCACCTACATCAAAGTTAATCAAAGAGAAGGACACAAAGGACCGAAAAAGGAGTTCCATTGTGATAAATAGTACTGTGCACTTGTGGCAAATGGTAACGTGCTCTACTTTGTTGAATGTAATATTCATGATTTTTTTTTTATAGTAGAAAGGTTATGCATTGAATCAATATTTTACACCCAGCAAAGAATATGGAGCCTACATTTTGTGCTTCTTTTAAGTCACATTATTTATAATTAAAGGTATAAACACAAGCTTTTTTTTGGTCGGTTAGGAATCTTTTTCTTCTTTGTTGTAGTTGTTGTCTGTAAATATATAAAATGGTAAACTGTCTGACTGTTGATATATCAATGCACTGCCTATACCGCTGGACTTAGAAGACTTGAAATTTTGCATATGGTATATTTACTATATACCTTATACAGTGTAGACATCCACTAAGGAAGGATTTTTGAAAAGTCCATCCCTAAGGGGGTAAAATAGGAGTACGCGGTGTGCAAGGCTAGTAACTTACTAAAATGCTAGTGCGCTATGAAACAGACTACTAAATGCTAAATAATAATAATAATATCATCACCACCGCAAGACGTCTACTGCTGGGATCTAATGATCTAAGGATCTCCAATAGGACCGGTCTTGGGCGGCCTGCATCCAGCATTTTCCGACAATCTTTACAAAATCGTCCGTCCACCTTGCAAGTGGACGTCCTTCGCTGCGCTTCTCATATCGAAAAGTATTTTTTGTGAGAAGATAATTCTATGCAAGTAGAGCATATTACCATTACTTACCACAAAATGATAGGAGCCTGTATACGCGAGTGAGATTACATCGGCAGCTTCAAAGACGCTTTGATACAACTGGAGGTGCTAATGCGCTGTTATACGACTGTTATAGCAACGTTATATCACCTTGCCTACGTGTTGAGAGATTTAAGATATCATTGTTGAAGTTTCTTGTGAAGTTTATGATTAAAATCTTAATATTATTACTAGTTTCCGCTCCGCGTTTCACCCGCGTTCCCGTGGTGTCTTATGTTTTCCCGGGATAAAAAGTAACCTATGTGCTATTCCAGACTATAATCTATCTCTCTGCCAAATTTCAACCAAATCCGTTAAGTAGTTTTTGAGTGAAAGGGTAACAAACATACATCCATCCATCCAAACTTTCAGATTTATAATATTAGTAGGATGCTACGTCAATAAAGCTTTTATTTGCCAAAAAAATGTATCGGAGCTGTGTTTGATGAAAGTCCACTTGTCTCATGTAGACCACTGTTTAAAAAACACAATATTATGACCCTAACTGGAACATTCATCAAAAAACACCCAAAATTATTTGTAAAGGCTCTCGACGAGCCGGTTGGCGTGGTTGGTAAGATACCCTATCTATCACGCCGCAGGTCGTGGGTTCGATTCCCACTCAGGACAAACATTTGTGTGCATGAACATGTCTGTTTGTCCTGTGTCTGGGTGTAATTATCTATATATGTATGTATTTACAAAAGAAAAGTAGTATATGTAGTATATCAGTTATCTGGCTTCCATAGCACAAGCTCTGCTTAGTTTGGGGTCAGGTGGCCGTGTGTGAGGAATGTCCCAGAATATTTATTTATTTATTTATTTATAACTCAAAGCTGGGAATCCGAGACCCTACCAGGTTACTCATGCCAGTATGTAGGTCAAATTTCTATCAACAAAACTGCTATATCATGTGTATGAAATTTTTTAACAAGATTCCCAAAGCCATTAGAGAGTTGCCATTACGAAAATTTAGACCCCAATTATCTAAATGGCTTCTGGAAAGATGTTTTTACTCATTGAAAGAGTTTTTTTGAAACATAAAGTAAACATCCTTATCCATATTTAATAATAATAATATAAATAATGTAATAATTTCTAATAATGTTCTGTAATAGTCCTTGCACTTAGTGGGTGCTGTCTTTACCTGTATCTCTTCAATAGTGCAGACAGAGATAGTATCGCTAGGTGTACGCATCCCAACACATTAACATATCTTAAAGGGGCCTCTACGTGTTGGATCTGTATCCCCACGCACGCCTTTAAAAAAGACCGGTCCTCGCGCCGTGATGCAAAAGATACAATATAAATAAATTATACTTTAATTGTAAATATGTATATAATAAAGAATAAATTATAATTTTATTATTATCAAGATCATTCCAATTAATTATTGTAAGTATTTGATTTTGGATTATTGGATGTATTTTTGTAATTCTAAGTAGGTTGATATTGTTTGTGTAGGTATTATTACCTCACATGTTACTCTTTGCATGCCACATAGTATGGCGAAATGTTTGGAAACCTACCCATATATATATGTTTTTTATTTTTATAAAATGTACCACATTTCATGCAATAAACATTTCTATTTCTACATATTGGCGTTTTAAGGGAGGTTAAAAAAATGCTAAAGCCCGTACAATTTTATTAATTGAAATATTTTTTTTTATAATAGCAAAACTATCAAGATGGGCGTCTCACTAATACACGATGGTAGAATAATTTGTAGTACCCGCCTGTCTGGCTACCACCCTCAAGCTGAAAACTGTCGCCAAGAACCTAGCGATGCTTCCAATTTGAGGGTGGTAGCTAACCAGATGAGTACTACAAAGTACCCTACCACCGTGTTATTTATGTAGCTTATCCTACAAATATTATAAATGTGAAAGTTTGTGAGTATGGATATCTGGATGTATGTTTGTTACTCTTTCACGCAAAAACTACTGAACGGACTTAGATGAAATTTGGCACAGAGATAGAAAATAGAAAATAACACATAGGCTACTTTTTATCCCGGAAAAATATAAGATCCCTCGGAAACGCGGGTGAAACTGCGGGGCGTAAGCTAGTAGCGCATAAAATACTTAAATCATGTGACTTAGGAAAACAAAATAATAAATCACTATTGCTCATGTATGCTTAAACTTACGTAGCGATTGCTGAGGTATTTTCCGGATATATTTTTTGTTGTCTCGATGGGGGTGACGCCATGTGCGAGTGATAGTGGGCGTTAATATTACAGGTGCACTTGATCTATTGCGCCTACGTGGTGGGTGTGGGGCAAGGTAGGAGCGACGAGCGGGACTGAATGAATCTGTTCTCTTCTTGTCTTTGAGTAGCTTTTGACCACATCATTATGTTGAAACGTAAGAAAAAATAATAAAAACCGGCCAAGTGCGAGTTGAACTCGCGCACGAAGGGTTCCATACCATTGTCTATAAAAACGGCAAAAAAATCATGTCTGTTGTATGGGAGCCCCCTTAAATATTTATATTATTCTGTTTTTTAGTATTTGTTGTTATAGCGGTAACGGAAATACATAATCTGTGAAAATTTCAACTGTCTAACTATCACGGTTCATAAGATACAGCCTGGTGACAGACAGACAAACGGACGGACAGTAGGTTTACTAGGTTTTACCCTTTGGGTACGGAACCCTAAAAAGGAAACATCAAAATATGAAGAGTGATGGTTTTGAATTGTATGTGCAAATATTAAGCGAGACACCGCCATGTTAATGTGTTTTAATGTGGTAGAAATAATGATAAATGTTTGTTTGGATGTTTGTGACTCATTCACGCAATGGCTGAATGGATTTGGATGAAACTTGGGGCATAGATAGATCATATCCTGGAATAGCATGATTATATATAGCCTTCTTTTTATCCCGGGAAAAAATAACATCCCTTGGGAACGCGGGTGAAACCGCGGGGCAATGATTAGTAAGTATATAAAACAAGCTTAGATTTTATAATAGTCGTGATAAATTCATGATAATTAGAAGAAACACGCAACAATTAATATCTACTTTGCTATAGAGATAATTTAGTTCCACAAGTATTCCGCTCGGGGCGCTATTTGTAGTACCAACAACTACATTACGCTAGCACCGGTAGCTTGTACTGCACTACACGTAGCCAGACTGAAGTTGTTCCAAAAAGAACACACGGAATATTTGTTAAACAACTGTATGAACGTGTGCCGGCCTTTTATATTGGATAACCGTTTGATTTATGAATTACAATAAGATTACACCTTTACCTTCGTCCGTAAATTATACCTTTTTGTCAAAAATGAACCGTTTCTATACACCTATAGCGTATATTATCGCAAAACACAGTGTTAGATGAAACCAACCATCGGTAAGGGGTTTAAACCCTACAATGGTGTTAAGTAATCGTGAGCAAATCATGTTGTTAGAGTATTTCTTAGTTACCGTCTAACTGGCTACCACACTCACATTGAAGGTCTGGACTTATGTGCTTACACTTCTACTTACCATGAGATTGTGGTCAAACACAAGCTAATGGACAGAAAAAAAAACAACATAATGTACTTACATATAAATAAGTCCACACTGTTGGGGTTACGAGGGTATGAAATGGATAGAAGGGATGAAAGTTATATGAGTACCAAACTCAAAATTCATTTATTCAGTTTAGGCCCTGATAAACTCTTCTATCGGCTAGTTTGTAACCGATAGAGAAGACTCCGGCGGCAAGGCATTTTTTTTGTGGATCTTTTTTTCGAAATTTCATATCTCATCATAATATTCGTTTACTAATACTTGTATATCTTATTATCGAAATATTTTGAATCGTTATCCCATCAAAATTAAAATAATGTGAAATGTACTAAAATGGTTAGGGTTCCGTATATTGATAACATTAGGTTAATGGAAACCTACACGAAATCGCGAAAATAATGTACAACCTAGTTAATTTCCATACACCTCAACACATCGCTCATCATTTCCACATTATCTCAGGAACAAATTTTTTACGACACTTCCCCAACTTTTTTTCCTACCAAACGACGCAAGTTTCAATTTTCCTGTCATTAAAGGGCTCTTATCGCAGGACCGTGTTGAGAAAGTAAAAATAAAAGGGAAATGTCAGTACGTTTTACATGGTAATGGTTCCGTCCGTAGTTATAATTATATAGTAGTAAGTGCTTGTGAAGGCCTATTTGAATAAAAATATTTTCATTTTCATTTTCATTTAGTAAACACCAAAGAAGGCAACAATAAAAAAAAAAGATCGTCAATAAAAAGTTATTTATTAATAAAAATATAGATTTATTTTACAGTATTTTCAATCAAAAGCAATAAAATTTTCTTTTACGAAAGTTGTAATAAAAAATTATGTTACTAAGTAAATGTTAATAAAAAAAATAAAAAAAGAAACATACACTTGTACGAAGTTAAGATAAATGAAAAAGAAATTAGAATTATTAAAAAAAATATATTATAATCGAGTTTTTCAAACAAAAATATTTTTTATTTATTATTATATAGTTATGTAGTCTAAAAAAGGTATTCTTTTTATGTGACATGTCCCTCATTAAATTAAAGTTGCACATATAAAAATATTACAGTGATCGCTAAACTGGAGGTTTTTCATCCAACGAACCCTAACAAATGAAAAAAAAGGATAGAAGAACAATCAAAAATACGTTTCGTTTGATCGAGGGGTGGATTCCTACTTGACGATTACTCGGAATGTGATTTTGGAATACGTAATGTTGATGTAGACCCACTATACCGGTTACTGAAAATAAAACCGTAAAATACTGCTGGTTTTTTACGAGATAGGTAATTTAAAACACGTGTTGAAGGTATTTATTTCGTGAGTAGTTTTTTTTGGTTTTTTTTTACCACTATGGTGGCAAACAAACAACAAGGGGCCAAAAATCTATAGAAACTTAAATACACCCTATATATAAAATGTGCTGTGAGATAGTCACGTCAATAACGTAAAAGTCATGATGTGATCGAAGGTGAAGGAAAAAATAGACTCTCAAGTGCAACTGCCCTCATATTTAACCTGGCTAGCCAGGTACCACTTCAGTTTCCCCACTGAATGGCGTTTATAAACGCTATAAAAAAATCCTTAATTTGCTAAAAACCAGATTTTAAAAAAAACGGATTTTAGTCTGCAGTTGTAAAAGTTTATACAAAAAATAATTATTCTGTAATTATAAAACCTATAAAATATAAAAGTAAAGTATAAAAGTTATTATAGATAATAGTTATCGCATGTTGTTTGTGCGATATGCTTTTATTCAATTTGTTTATTGTAAAAGTGAGTAATTGTGAAGAATTATATGGCAACGGTTAAGTGCCAGATGAAAATCCAGTGTTTTGTACAATATTATCATTATTTTTACTTAATATTATAACAAATAAATACTTCATAATCTTAAATCAATTAAAGTTTCTAATGCTATTATTACGTAGTTTCTATTTCAAAATTAAAATAAATAATAAATAAATAAATATTCTGGGACATTATTCCACGCACACGGCCATCTGACCCCAAACTAAGCAGAAGTCAGAAGCCAGATAACTGATATACTACATATACTACTTTTCTTTTGTAAATATATATAGATAATTAAACCCATAATTAAACACAGGGTGAGTGGAAATCGAACCCACGACCTGCGGCGTGATAGCTAGGGTATCTTACCAACCACGCCAACAGTCGTCTAAAAATAAAATAAAATGATACAATAAAAAAAGTTGTTTAAAAGCTGATGAGGATAAAAGGAACAATAGGAAAGGTAAAAAAAAAGTAAAAAGATAAAACTGTTAAGAACCACGGAGTAAATTGAATAAGAATATTTTATTTTTACCTTTTTTTAGCGAATAAACGAAAAATAGAGAGAGGACCCTTTTATTATACCTCTATTAGGATCGGAATGGGCATCGAATTGGCTAATAACCGTTCTATCAGGTGAAAGGAATTCACTCTCCTTCGCTTCCTTTTATATAGGGTGGTGTGCGTAATCTACACTTTTACCGGTTTTTCATAGACGGTTTTTAGTATATTTTATATTATGTGATTTAAAGACATCTATGTGAGGGATTTGTATAGGTAAGTATGTAAATTACTTTTTTAATAATACTAGCTGTCCCCTACGGTTTCACTAGTTTCTTTTATACAAACCTTTTCCTGACAATAACGAACACATAAGAGAAAGATTTATCCAATTTGGTGCAGTCGTTTGGAAGTTATGCGCGTACAAACATTTCGGTGATTAATTTTTATTTATATAAAAACTAATGACTAAATAACTACAATATTGTGATACACACTTTCAAAATGGTGATAAAGTCGATTTGTAACGTTTGTAAGTGGCCTGAACCCAAGCCTAGACAAGACAAATAGATTATATATTAAAAGGATTTTACGAAAAGGAGTTTCTACCAACATAAAGTAAATATCAATTTAAATTAACCAATCATTTTTCTCAAACCAATTTGAAACCGTCATCGTTTCCCATCCCTAATGTTATCGATACAAACAAACTGTTGTAAGTTTTCCTACCTTGATGGTATCAACAGGACTTTCAAGTTCATTCCTTATTTTATAGCTTTCGAAAGAATTCGTGTTTTTAAGTTACCTCAGATAAAAGAACGATTTCTGTAAAACTGCTAAAGTTTTTTTCGAGAATTTGTCGTTTATTGTATTTTAGGCATTACACTTCGTTTAAATCGATTTGTTTAAGCTGTTGATGAGAAGTTAAAGAAGTAGGTAATATAGTTCTTTTAAATAATAGTTACGATTAGAAAAATAGGAGATAAATCTATACTAATATTATAAAGCTGAAGAGTTTGTTTGTTTGAACGCGCTAATCTCAGGAACTACTGTTCGAATTGAAAAATTATTTTAGTGTTGGATAGCTCATTTACTTTTTATCCCGGGAAAACATAAGATCCCTTGGGAATGCGGGTGAAACCGTGTGGCTGCAGCTAGTATACAATATACGAGTATGTACTCGAATAATTATAACAATAACATAATCTTTTTTCCCTTCATATTTTAAAACTTGACATCACTACTAAAAGCATGAGTCATCTTGAATACTTACTTGTATACATGAAAAAATAATCGCCTTAATCCTCCCCCTTTTATTTCTACTACTAGGTACTATCCTTATTATTATAATTGCGGAAGTGTGTTTGATGGTTTGTTCTTCTTTCACCCAGCAACGGAGTAATATGGATCGACGTGATTGACAAAGAGTTACTTTATGGACCAGAGAATGCTAGAAAACTAATAGTTTTGTAAAAAATATATCAGGATTTGATGAATATACAAGAAATTAAGGGTTGTTATATTTTTCTCTTATCCTGATTTTATTTGATAACATAAAATATAAACTTTGTTGCGTTCTAACAACCCTAGTCACTCATTTACAAATTCAAATAATTATAATTATTATGTTCAAACTCCAAACTAAATAAACATTTATAGTCAAATGTATCCATTTTGACATGTAAACAGGTACATACACCGGCAGTAAAAGCACGTTTCATTGTACAGTGTACGTTGTATTGTACTCGAGGGTACACCTGCAGTGGGGCCATCAATTTGCATACAAATTCCTAGGTTACACGGCTGTTTGAGCCTGTTTGCGACGGATTTCAAACACATTACGGCTATCTACGTGAAAATCTGATCTGAATTTCAGTTGGTGCTGGCATTGCAGTTTTAGGTTGATTTTATTATATTATGATTATGGTTTTTAAAGGGCTAGTTATTGTGGGTTGATATTTGAAGCAAAAACTATTTTAGGCAATGAGTGTAGGCTGTGTAGTCGTTGCAATGAGCCAATGATAGCTCAGTATTTGTGACGTCGAATGTTGCGGCGATGGTCAAGGGTGCGATACAATGAGCTTGAGCTGTCGGTGATGGGAAACATCGTGAGGAAACCATAGCAAAGTGGTAGGGTAACCACAGTACCTACTGGTATATTCCAGCAGTTGCACTTGAGAGGCAGTTAGTTGCCTTTTAGGCTTAATAATGTTGCCACATAAACAATTCACCTGCTAATGTCTAAGCGACGTTAGCCACTTATCATCGCCTGCCTGATTGTCCTTCTTTCTGAGATAATATCTATATAAAAAAATTACTACTACCTCTAAAAGTAAAAAAATTATAATTTAATATAAACAATTTAGTTGTTAAATTGGTAAATCAACTATAGAAGACATGTAGTATTCAATCATCAACATCGCTACAAAAATAATCTACATACTGTATATAAATTGGCAAATAAAACCGTATTTGCCATGTCAAAAGGCCACCGAAACTATTCCCAAACGGCGCGGCGTACACTAAAACAGTGCGGCAATAATGAGAGTCGTACATTAAGCGGTGGGTAGGCGCGCGCGGCAGGTGACTGATTCAGTGGACAAAATGACCGGTTGAAATACGGTAATGGTTCGTCGCGGTATCGCGCGCGCGGTCCCACGTTACCGGTGAACCGGTTTTTGGTAATTTAGGGTTATTTATATTGTAATTTGTTGGTGAAATTTGTAAAATAACTAGCGTTAGTAAGCTGGAGTAGCAATAGGCAGGCCGCATTGCTTGCAGAGCAAACCTCCGTTGAGGAAGAAACGCTCTCGAGTGGTGACCTCGTACCGAAAGCGCCGAGAGTGAATGACCTCGCCATATTCGTACTTCAATATTTCCCTAATATTATAATTGAGAAGACCTAAATCATAGTCACTGGGACCCACTGGATGAGGCCCAGGTCCATATTATACGAGAAAAGCCTATATTCAGAGGCCTAATAAGCTTATGAAGATAGATGTAAATCAAAATTACTCTTTATTCTACGAGTATGTACATTACCTTAGATAAATCGCACATCTCGTGCTGTTATCATTTATAACAATCTCAGTGGTACTTCGTAATTTATTCGTGTAACATCTCGTCGCAGATTAAAAATGTTAATTCAAGAATTATTCGGTGCAATTTATTCAGCTACCCTCGGGACACGGCGTACCTTGGCAGATCATGTATAGGGGATGAGTTTTAGTTTGCGAGTATTTTATAATAATAAATATAAATATTACATACATACAATCATTGCATTTCACTTTCTTTATAGGTAATAATCTGTTTCTGTGCAAATAAATAATTTAGATTTTCTGTTTTTACAATTCCGACACCAACTGCAGCGACCGACCGCAGCTGCAGACGGCAGAAAATGTAGGTATAGGAGCCACAGCGTCGCTTGCAGTCGGCGACAGCAGTAACTGCTGCTTGTGTGATATCACTAGATGTGTCAGCTGAAAATCAGCGCTGCTGACAAAATTGTTGTCAGTAGCATTATGCTGAGCTGATGTTCTATTTGGTGGCATAGTCAATATGTAGGTACTTTTTACTGAAAATGAAAAAAAAAAAGATACTGCTGTGTGTTGATTATGTTAATCAAATAAATACCTATATGATTATTTTAAGTTATTAGATTATGAGAAAAAAAAATCTTCTTCTTTCATTCTTATATACAGATTGCATAAAATTGTTACGAAATTTATTTATTTATTTATTTAGCACATGGAGGACTTACAGCTAATAAAAACAAACCAAAAGAAGAAACCATAGTCACCAGAGGGCCAATTACAAATCCTCACGTATAGATTTATAATATTGTTATTTATGGTGTGAGCACATAACAAAAAACAAAACAAAAAACGAAAAAAAAAAAAAAACTTAAATTATCTTAGATAAAGTAATTTAGTTTAATGTGATTGTTATTTACGTTTTGTATTATTTTGATAAACATTAAAAAATATTTATGCTAGATAAAGACTATCTATGTATCTATCTTGGGTTTTCCAGAGTGGCTCGGGTGTTAACCCGATTTAGGTAATGAAACCGATTTGGTAGTCTAGAGAATTGAATGGTTCCCATTTATTCATCAATAATATTGAATTCCATTTGAAACGAGGCCTTTGATCGACACGATCGAGCATATTATGAATTGATTAGTTAGCTGTGATTTAATACATTTTTTTTTGTGTGAATTTTATGTCATGACATATAGACTATAGCCCGTTCGTTTAACCGAGACTGTTCCAGAGGTAGCTGCGCGGTGCGGGAGGGGTGAGAGTTGTCACAAGTTGACGTATCAGAGAGCTCTCGCGTCGGGTCACCCACCGCTCCCGCACCGCACACCTACCTCAGGAATGGTCGCAGTTAAGCGGTCGGTTTATTTTAGTCACTAAATCTCTATTTAATCCTACCAAATCTAACAACAGCCTGTATACACGTTGACTCTCAGAGATACCTTCATTCTGGTGCAGATATGCCTTAATTCATGCTAACTAATGCCAAGATCGATTCATTACGTGAACCCTTCACTTGGGCTTGCAGACACCTGACTTCCCTTCGCAGGAACAAATCCGATTCTTTATTACTCTATTACCATAACCGTAATGCATGCTATGTGGTGACAACAAAGTATATCTTTAAGAATGTAGCATTAATAATTATATATTTTTTAAAACCTCTAGATAAATAAATAAATATTCTGGGACATTATTCCTCACACACGGCCATCTGAGCCCAAACTAAGCAGAGCTTGTACATACTATGGAAGCCAGATTACTGATATACAGTGAAACTTGGTTAAGTGGGACCTGGATAAGTGAGAAAACTCCATAACTGGAACTCATGCTGAGGTCCCAACACTTTGGCCCTGAAGGCCAAACTTAGCTAATTTTGAGCCTCAATGACCTTCAGTTTAGTTTTGCTTTATTATCATATGGATGTTTATTTGAAAAGTTCATGCCTTCTCGTCTTCTTCATTGGAAAATGAAGAAGATAACGACGAAATGGGCTCGGAAGTTAATTTAGTAAACATTTCTAAACGCGAAGCAGTAAAAGCACTAGAAACTTTGCACAGTAATTTTGAAATGACATCAATTGGTGACCAAAGCATATTTGATAAAATTTATAACATCGAAAAACATTTCCAAAGGACAAACTAAAATGACAGATTTTTATAATTGATATTCTGTTTACATATTTGTACTATGTGTTTATAAATAAAAACGTGCTTGAATATTTCTGTTTATTACCTTTATGATCTTTTACATTATTTTAGATTAAAACTCATGTTGTATAATGTTTACATAATACGTTATTTTATTTAAAATCGCACCTCTATAACTGAAATAACCCGTACTCTGACCTCTATTAATGGAACCCTCTGTAAATGAGACAGATATTTATTTATACCTGGATATCTGAGACACTGGGTAAGTGGAATACCTCTATAAGTGAGACAAATTTTCAGGTCCCTTGAAGTCTCACTTAACCAGGTTTCACTGTACTACATATACTACTTTTCTTTTGTAAATTCATACATATATAGATAATTACACCCAGACATAGGACAAACAGACATGTTCATGCACACAAATGTTTGTCCTGAGTGGGAATCGAACCCACGACCTGCGGCGTGATAGATAGGGTATCTTACCAACCACGCCAACTGGCCCGTCAATAGATAACGATGTATAATAAAAAAAGAGTATTGTTAATTATTTTATCGATTACTTTTAATTTTTTTTTTCACGATGGTAAGGTATTCTGTAGTAGGTAAAATAAAAATCCTCGCCATGCACCAGTGTTTCGACTGTAAGTGCTGATAATGCGGTTAACCACAATGCGGCCAGCCGTCCGGTTGACTACTTATATGAAAAAATAGTACACTCAGTGTATATAGAAACTATATTTCCATACATATTTTTGATTGCGGCTAGCCAGAATGCGGGTAGCCGTCCGGTTGACCGCATAGTGTGTAGGTAGCTTTACACTTGAGAGCCTTCCGAGTCTTGAGTTACCTTCTAGATATTGTAAAGCACATTTAAATTTCCCCTAATATTGTTAATATCTGCGTCTGTCTGCTTAGCAGCGTTCGACCTTCTGACATAAAAAATAATATCAAAATGTAAATAATGCGTAGTCTAATAGTATAAAAACACAATAACTCATATTGAAAAGAACTCATAAAAATCCCTCGCACACAATTTATCAGTGATAAAATCAAAATGGACAACCCTGCAACTATTTCACAAACATCAGGTGCGATTGTGCTCCAACCTTTGGGGATATTTTAATACGGTGCCGCGGACCCTCCGCAATCATTTTATTTTCATACTCGGTCTCTGAGGCCCCGAAGGTCTACCTTCTAGTGATTTGCCATTCAAAGCGCGAGACGTGACTGCGCATCAGGTATTGGGATGATTCTGAGCCAAAGCAGTAAACGTAGGTAGGGTTAAGATAATTCTGTTGACAGATAGTGTGGAATTCGATTGAGGGAATCAATTTATACCGTCTTTGTTTTTCTTTTGTTTGAGTTATTCGCGAATGGGTTTGGGGACTTTTTATTAGAAACTATTTTGACTATTATTAGAAGTTTGCCCGCGACTTTTCTATTTTACAATAATTATTGTATTCTATTGTTTTTGAAGTGAAACTTCTTCTTAGTGCCAGATATGATAGGATTTAATCTTATGTTCGAATTTGAGTACATGTTATATGTTATGGAAATGTAACGTTTTTAACCTTACAAATAAAACAACGCTTTAATTTCACTTCCGTCACGTGTACCTACTACGCTGCACCCGTTTATTTTCTTACTACATAGGTTTTTGAAACAAACTTAATCAGTAGACAATGTGCCAGAACAGTGTTAATTATTTTAATGCATAAAAAAATTCAAGAACTTATTGATAAAATAGATTAAAAAATGTAATGCACCTTGAATTAATTAATTACGTAAATTAGAGACATTCAACATAATAATATACCTCTAAATAACAAACAACCAATGGACAGTGGCTAAAACAAAACACGTACAAAATCACAATTCGGAAATGGTTTCCCCACGATTTCAATATACGAAAGAGTACCTATAAAGAAAAAAGTTTGCATCAAAGAGAACGTACCTTCGAGGAACCAAATCTGGCCGGTACAGTACGTGCCGAGAGTGTAAAACAGCGGAACCCTTTAATAAATCGCACTATTTTTTTATAAGGCACACCTTGTGAGCGTCATGTTTATGTGAGTAGTGTGCGTGGAATCTGCGAATTGTAATACCCAAAGGGTATGTCATGATGGTTGTGATACTCATGATATTATACAATATTATTGTATAATTCAGGCTGTGAAACAGAGGGCTGGGTTTACTTGACGATTTTATGTTGCGAATCTATATAAAAAGACTTGTCCTGACCTATCAACGTACAGCCTAAGCCGCTGGGGTTAATTATTATTATATTAAAATAAAGTTTTTGTTTGTAATATCAAAATAACACCTTTTTACTAAATAAATAATTATTAATAAACTGAACGTATATACCTACGGTACTTATAACAACCGGAACATACCGGTAAGTGGGTGTTTGGTCACAGATTCTCAACTTGAGGGTGGTAGCCACCAAGGCGGGTACTACAATGTACCCTGCCACCGTGTTTTCATATTTTAATACTCATTGTTTTTTTATAATTTCTCAACCAATGACAGAGAATTAGATTAACTAACAGATACCCATCTAAACTGACAGAGACGCATTATATTAACTGCTGAATGAAAAGTTTTTAAATATGGTTTTTCATTAGTAACATAATAGTCGAGTATAAAATATCCAATATAATAACGCGGTTCTGTACATAATAGTGCGTATGTCAGCAGAGCTATAAAACTCGTCTAGACAAGTGATTTACGGTCACCTGAGCGAACCCTAAAATGTGCTGAAAAAATATTGCACGGGGAATTTTTGCTA
The DNA here is from genome assembly GCA_951216915.1 of Tetheella fluctuosa. NCBI lineage: Eukaryota > Metazoa > Arthropoda > Insecta > Lepidoptera > Drepanidae > Tetheella > Tetheella fluctuosa. Next base: position 12,484,462 of record OX578222.1, read on the forward strand.
TGAGCGTACCGTGAAAGCCTTTCACTGCTTTTATTAGGTTATTTATTAGTTTAATATTTAGTTTTTAGAATAGAATATAGTTCTGTAGGTGTTTTTATTATATTTCACACAGAAATAATATTTTAAATTAACCATAAAATTAAATAATAATTTATGGCGACGATAGCTCAGTGGTAGTGACGTCAGATGCTGAGGCGAAGGTCGTGGGTTCGAATCCTACAATGAGCTTGTGTTTTCGGTGAAGGAAAACATTGTAAGGAAACCATACCATGGTGGGGTTCTTTGTAGTACCCGCCTGGCGGCTATCATCCTCGAGTTATACATCTGTCGCCAAACACCTATCGGTGTGTTCCGGCAGCTGCACTTGACAGCCAGTTCCTTCTAAGCTACAGATCGGCAACACATTGTCAATAACAGAATACCAGAGGGGTATTGATAATCAGGAATGAGGAGATCCGTAGACGAACTAGGGTCACCGACATAGCCCAGCGGATTGGCAAGTTGAAGTGGCAATGGGCAGGCCACATAGTGCGCAGAACGGATGGCCGATGGGGCCGAAGAGTTCTGGAGTAGAGACCACGGACCGGCAAGCGCAGCGTAGGACGTCCGCTTACAAGGTGGACAGATGACCTTGTAAAGTTCGCTGGAAAACGCTGGATGCAGGCCGCCCAAGACCTTGACTATTGGAGATCATTAGGGGAGGCCTATGTCCAGCAGTGGACGTCTTGCGGCTGAGATGATGATGATGATTGCTAATATCCATAGGTGACGGTAGCCACTTACCATCAGGTGGACCGTCTGCTTGCTTGTCAGCCTTCTGACATAAAAAAAATGTTTTCCTATGAACGGTAAAATGTACTGTTCATCGTTGCTTTATATACCATTTATTTGTCTGTTCCTTACAATATACCTAGACATCGCAATGGTAACACTATTAGTTTGCTCCTCGCAAGAACTATACTGGGGTTTTCTTCCCAATGAGTAGAGTCATGCGGGACTATAATGAACTCAGTAAACAGGTTGAGGACTTGGACATCTTTTTCGACACACTGTTTGGATACAAAGCAAAAATTGGTAACAATTAGATAACAAGAGTGTATTGTGTTTATTTGGTTATTAGTTGTGTTTATGTCACATGTGCATTAATTAAAAAAAAATAAAAAAACATTTTGTTTGAAATTTAGCTTATCTTTGTTATTTGTAGTCACTTATTCAATGTTGTGTACGTGTGGTAATTGGCGCATATATCAGAACCTAGTTTTTAATTTTGTTGCTTGGTGATTGTATTAATGTATGTACTGTTGATGTACCTTAATAAATAAATAAATAAAATTCCACTGGACTAATAATATGAGATTTTTCTCTACGAAAATCTATCTGATATATCACTACACAGTGCACATTTTAAACTCCAGGTTGAACCGGCACGGCAGGAAATTAACGCAAACTAAAACCCGTAGCTCCAAATCAATTGTGCACTTGAGTGGAGGCACTTAGCGCAATACTTTGAGTCCACAAACCTCGGCCACAATACGTGGGGTGCCGTAGGAAAATCTCTTAAGACGATAGTGTTGCAAATGGCTCAAGTATGGCCATCGAAAAGGCGCGGAGCCATAGGCTGTAGCGATAGCGGTTCACATTAAAATTTTACTACACAGTATTTTGTAATGTTAAGTTTTTATGCCAAAGTTAAAGTCAAAGCCATTTATTCAGTTTAGGGCAAAAGAGCAGTGATGAAGGTCGAATTTACTGAAATTTAACACCGGTTCAGAAGTCAGCCTTCATCTGAGAAGAACCGGCAAGAAACTCAGCAAACAAAACATACTTAATATTAATGTGATAATACACATAAATTGTGTTGAAGAATAATAATAATAATAGCAATAGCGTGAGTGTTGTACGCCAGGAGGTCGTGACATAGATTTTTCCTAGTCCTTAACAATTTAGAAACTTTTATATGTCTTGTATTTATCTAGTTGTAATGTTTTTTGAGGAAACATAATAATTATATAACTCAGTTTGTAGTTTCTATTTATTCTACAATAAAAAATAATATTGCTTGCGGTGGCGTGGTGTGGCGGGTTGCTCACTTCCCTATAATATGTGCGAGGAAGGCGATGGCTGCCACATGCGTCATAGTTGCGAACAGGTGCTGCTTGTGGGGGCTGGTCTGCTTAAGTTTGCAATCAATTTATTTACCTCCTAAGTTACTCTCAAAATTTTGATATATTTTTTCCTTATTGTCATATACACACAAATGTTATGTAATAAATCTGAGTTGGTTAAAAAGAGTAATTGCTGAGTTTCTTGCCGGTTCTTCTCAGCAAAAGCAACCTTTCGAACCGTGCGTTAGAGTCAGACTATTCATAAGTGCTTGTGAAGGCCTATTTGAATATAAGATATTTTCATTTTCAACAACTTGTTTACTTCAACCATAATTACGAGTCTATAAAATGCGCTATTAATGTTAAAAACAGGTTCTAACTAATAAGTAGATTGCCTTTCTGGTGTTCATAATTGTAATGTATTAGTATCATTACATATTGTGTGTGACACGCTGACTTTATGGCCACACATGAAGGTGTAACGACTAGGATTAGCTGGAAGGTAGAACATTGATGTGGGGTGGTTTTCCACTGTCCAATGTAAACTGTTTAAGTTAAACGGATTATTTAACCACAATAATTGTGGTGCCTATTAAATTTATCTTTCATTCTTTTCTTTCTTTCTTTCAATGGATTTGCATGATACTTGGCATATAGATAGATCATTCCTAGGAATAGCATATAGGGTACTTTTTATTTAAGGTTCTTCCGGAACGCGGTTTAAACCGTAGCAGAAGTTAATTTTTAGGGTTCCGAAGCCAAATGGCAAAAAACGGAACCCTTATAGATTCGTCATGTCTGTCTGTCTTTCTGTCTGTCTGTCCGTCCGTATGTCACAGCCACTTTTTTCCGAAACTATAAGAACTATACTATTGAAACTTGGTAAGTAGATGTATTTTGTGAACCGCATTAAGATTTTCACACAAAAATAGAAAAAAAACAATAAATTTTGGGGGTTCCCCATACTTAGAACTGAAACTCATTTTTTTTTTCATCAATCCCATACGTGTGGTGAATCTATAGATAGGTCTTCAAAAATGATATTGAAGTTTCTAATATAGTTTTTTTCTAAACTGAATAGTTTGCGCGAGAGACACTTCCAAAGTGGTAAAATGTGTGTCCCCCCCGTAACTTCTAAAATAAGAGAATGATAAAACTAAAAAAAATATATGATGTACATTGCAAACTTCCACCGAAAATTGGTTTGAACGAGATCTAGTAAGTAGTTTTTTTTTAATACGTCAAATCGTAAACAGCAATTTACCTTTCATTCAATCAACTCAAACATAAAAATTATCTTTATTTTATAATTTTAATCTGCAGATACTTATTATATTACTAGCTGTCCCAACAGACGTTGTCCTGTCCAACTCATACACAAAATTTCATCCAAATCGGTCCAGCCATTTAATCTAAACCATTCTCGAATCTCCACGAACACACACAAAAAATTTCATCAAAATTGGTCCAGTCGTTTAGGAGGAGTTCAGTCACATACACACGCACACAAGAAATATATATATTAAGATTGTAGAAATGTTGTTTTGCAAATTTATATTTTGATGTATTATTTTTTTTTCTTTTATCTTATTTTGTTTTCTATCCCCTGTACTTTCATCTGAGACCACCAAAGGTGCCAGCTGAAAATCAGCTCTGCTGGTATCAGCAGCACATGCTGAGCGGATATCCTTTTGACAGCACACCTGAAATGTATTTGTTTTTTTTTTTTCTAATTGTATTATTATTGTTTGTCTTTTCTTATTATTAATTTTTTAGATTTTCTGGTTTGTTTTATCCTTTGCTGTCAATAAATGATTTATATTCTATTCTAAAAAAAAATGGCACAAATAAAGGCAAAATTCGAGAAAATAAAAATTGTTGAAATTTAAAAAAAAATCCCCATACAGACATAGAGACGCCAATTAATAAAGACCTCTGAGTTGTATAGGCGCTCATACAATTTACAGGTCTAGCTTAATTGGCACCAACCTCAAATAAGGTAAATAAATAAAATTGTGCATTTCCCGTGATTAATGAACGATGGTATCGATGATGATGGAGTTTGTACGGAACCCTCGGTGCGAGAGTCCGACTCGCACTTGGCCGGTTTTATTATTTGCTTACATACTTTCAAATCAGCATAGCGATATGTCGCTCAAAGAGGGAAGACTCGACTGGGGAAGTACCTCCACCTTACAGAATACCGCACCCAAATAGCTTATAGTTGTGTTCCTGCGCGTGAGTAAGGTCGCCAGAGATCATCGGGGAGGGGGAAGGCAACGCGCAAGCGTTCATAGGCTACGGTAACCGCTTACCATCAGGGGGGCCGTATACTTGTTTGCCGACTTTGTGGTATTAAAAAAAAAACAACGTGTCGGTACAAATGGAAAACACTGCCAATGAATCTCCTCAGGCATCGTTCGGACAATGCTGTTAGGGTAGAAGAGATACGACCACGATCTCATTGACTGTCCTAAAGTGAATGGTTAGTTTAAACTGAACTCACGTTGTATCGGGAAGTTAAACTTCGATGGTTAACTTTTGTAACCACTGATTAGTAAGTTTATATTAAGTTCATAATAGGTTAAGTCTTATGATATTTTAACTGCAAGGTTTTACGCGACATAAGTTTTTGATTCCAATCACTGTTAATAGTGTACGCGACATCTAATTTTAAAATTATAACCTATATTCCGCCCGCGGTTTTACTCGCGATCCCGTGATAATAAGTAGTCTATGTTTCTCTCCGGCCATTCTATATCTACACTAATATTATAAAGTGGGAAGATTCGTATTTTTGTATGTAACGAATAAACTTAAAACTACTGGACCGATTTCAAAAATTATTTCATCATTAGAATTTTCACTATCCCTGAGTAACATGGGCTATATTTCATCCCGGGAAAGCGGGTGAAACCGCGCGGAAAAGCTAGTAAAATGTATTTATGCAATCCGTTGCTCCGTTAGTGGGAGAAAGAAAAACAAATCAATTCCAATACTATTCTAATCTATCCTACTAATATTATAAAAGTGAACGTTTGTATATTGAACTAGCTGTTCCCCGCGGTTTCACCCACGTTCCCGGTGTAATTGTTTTTTCATACAAACCTTCTCCTGACAATAACGAACATTTAAAAAAAAAATTGGCCAAATTGGTCCAGGCGTTGTTGAGTTATGCGCTTACCAACACATTTTGTGATTCATTTTTATATTATAGATGATACTTAGCTCATAGATAAATCATATCGTGGTAAAAATATACCCTATATGCTAATATATACCCTATATGCTAATATATACCCTATATGCTAAAATATACCCTATATGCTAATATATTCCTTTAGGAACACGCATGTAAGTGATATCGTAATGAAAACTTTTGAATTGTTCACAATTCTAGCTAACTATAAAAATGTTGTAAGAAACGTTCAAGTCAACTTGCTTCAAGTACCGTAAGGATAGGACTGGCTGTAAGATATAGGAAAACGATTGGATACCGGTGCGTGGAAGGTACGATTGGCTATTAACGTCCGGCCGGCCATAAACCGGCCGTCCGGCGGTCCGGTCGCACGGAACGCGCAGATACCGGACGACATCGACATCCGATTAAGCCGATATGTAGAGGACACAACGGGTGAATTATAAAATTTTCACGATCTACGGAACGGAAAAGAACATAGGCTACTTTTTATCCCGGGAAAACATAAGATCCCTGGGAAACGGGAATTTTACTATTATAGTATAACTGTCGGAATTGCACGAAAAAAATTGTACAGCCAGTTTAGGTTTAGGTACCTGTACAATATTTATTGAACGTTTATTTCTAGAAGTATTTTCCTTACATTAATAAAAAAAGGATTATGGCTGAGGTGAGGATAGTTATCATCATGTTATCATAGATTCTTCTTTGATATTTCTGGGATTTCTTTTGGAGCTATCCCTAAAGCTGCGCGTTCACTTGGTCAGCATCGGATTGTACGGAACGCCGATCATAGCGACTTAAACTTGTGACTAACTGTCAAATTTAGTCAAGAAGTTAGTAGTTAGTTTGTGACTAATCACAAAGTCACGTTTCTGCTTCAGCGGCATACCTCATAACTGGCAGCATGCACTGCAAGTGAGTGTAGCTTTTTAAGAAATAAACTAATCAATTAATTTAATTTCGCTCTCAGTGTACCTCGAGTTTTTTCGCTACCTTATTTTATGTGGATTATACGATCAGCCTCCACCTTGTCAACGTTCTTACACATACCCAGGTTGGACATTGTAACCATCACCAATTTACCTATATCATCACCACAACCCCTATCATGTATGAAATAAGGTGCATTTTCTTTTCACATATTAATTTGGTAAATTTGTACGGTTAGGGTGGAGTGGGCAAAATTGACTTACCCTAGATAAGGATGGTGATAGTGTTTTTTTTTCTTTTGCCGAAATTACAGTTTTCTTGTTTACCTTTATTTTGTTTTCGGTTTTATCACGGATATAACCTTATAGGCGAATACAAGATCTATCTATATTTTTATTTTGTTGGATATTTTAGTGGAAATTATAATTAATGCTGTTTTCTATATATCATAGTTTGTATTTTTTACTTTAATTGTAAATATGTAAATAAATTATTAAACAAAGATAATAAAGTATATTATGTGAAGTATTGTTCAAAAATAAAAAATACACCCCACTTGTATTATAAATACAAAATAGTCATTGTTTAGTTAGCATAAGATTTCTTTTTTAGGGTTCTGTACCCAAAGGGTAAAAACGGGACCCTATTACTAAGACTTCGCTGTCTGTCCGTCCGTCTGTCTGTCTCCAGGCTGTATCTCAAGAACCACTATAGCTAAACAGTTGAAATTTTCACAAATTATGTATTTCTGTTGCCGTTACAACAACAAATACTAAAAACAAAATAAAATAAATATTTAAGGGGGGCTCCGATACAACAAACGCGATTTTTTTGCACTTTTATTTGTAGTTTCTGTTGACCTAGAATCACGAAATTTGGCAAAAAGCAAGGTCTTACAACACAAATAAAGGGAAAATTCCAAAATATAAAAAAGATGAAAATTAAAGGGTGTCCCCATACACACATAGTTACGCCAATTAATAAAGACCTCTGAGTTGTATGGGCGCTGATACAATTTAAAGGTCTAGCGTAATTGGCACCAACCTCAAATAAGGTAAATAAAAATAATTGTGCATTTCCCGTGATGGACGAACGATGGACGAAGTTTGTAGGTGCGCGAGTCCGACTCGCACTTGGTCGGTTTTATTTTCAATTTAACCTAAGGAATTACTTAAAAATATAATATTCTAAGTAAATTATACAACATTATTATGTCCACCATTTATTTTTTTATAATTTTTTCAGTAAAACTAAAATATATCGTAATTTTTCCACATCATACGTTATTGGGCACAAGTTCTAATGCCAACATTGTCATTTGAACAGCGTAACGCACCTATTGCTTGCAGGAACTCTGCCAAAGTAAACTGTCACTGCGGCTGCCACGTACTTACTTTTACGATTTATTTTTAAATAGAAGGCTTTTTGATAAAAAAAAATATGTACTTAAATTTTTATTATTTATACGAATATGATAGTTGAAATTATAAGTTTGTGTGTGTTGTTTTTTTTTTAATTATATCTTTATGTTTGAACAAAATAGCATCACACAAAGTTTAGAAAGAAACTGTCTCTCATTTTAGGTACTAAAGCGCTTGTAAATTTTCCATCACACGGTTCATTATTTCAACAGTAGGCCTTTGCATTTTAATATATTTTATAGACTGATTGAGGCTCAATAGTAGTTTTGTAAGACACTCTGTGCAGATGTTATGTGTAATCAACTAGCCTTTCCTCTGACTCGGTAATATCGGACCTTCTTTTGGTCATAACCCAGTAATACACAGTTATAAATCTTAAAGATTCTCTATAATAACTGTGTACTTTATCAAAATTAATGTAGTAATTCTCGAGAAGGACAAATGGAAATTTCTAATAATAATTTTGTTACTTGTCAAATAACATTCAGTAGGTAGATTCTAAATTTGAAGGGGTTCTAGTCAATAGGGTAAATTGTCACACACAAGATATAAAGACCAGAATTCGAATTTTAATAACTTAATTTTATAAATAGAACATAAAAAATTAGGAAAGTTTAAAAACTATCAAATGCCATTCTTAGCACATATCTGCTGTACCATTAGTACCTGTTGTATGGCGCAAGGGACATTGAATGTAATATTGTGGATGAGAGCACTCGTCCTCTGCCAAATGGCCCTGCCCATTGCCAAATTAGATCATAAAGGTTAATATGTGAGGGGACGACTCTATAGGTATTCGCGGTTGTTATTTATTATGAAGTTATTGTGTTTGTAATGGAATTTTATGTTTTCTCATTGTTGTTTAGTGGACTTACTGCTGCTATTTAGATGAGTTATGGATGTCTGCCTGCGATTGCGTAGAGGACGTTTGGTAAGCAAAGCTAATTCCAGGTTTATGTTTTGGAAAATTTTATAATTAAAATTTAGAATAAAATAAAATAATGTAGTAAGATAATTAATGATTTTCAAGAATAATTATATATCAATAATAACCACTACCTTGTGTAATAACTAATTTTGTTCCATAAAGGTCAGAAATAGTTATTTTTAAGTTTGTTCCTCATGATATTTTTAAATGAATTATTAATTTTGTTTAACCTTTCCATACAGTATAAATTCGTCAACCTTTGCTCGGATTGTGAATGTTTCATCTTTATTGGTATTTGATTTATGCATAAATAACGATTAGGTGATGTAATTATTGCACATCAAAAATAAGTGCCGAGAATGAACGAAAACAATATGCCTTAATAGCAACATATTATAAAATCATTAATGTTTATGGCTGAGACGAATCAAAAAATTGCTTCTTTAAATATTATTTGGAGCAATAAATCACTGGTGATAATATTTTATTTTATTTTTAAAATAAAATAAAAAACCTACGTATTATAACGAAGACTATTGGATGAACCTATTTGTTTCTTCAGTGTTTTTTTATGAAAATAATTTAGATAAAAAAATATAATTGTCTCTAAAGTTTTATGTATTTTAAGTTATTTCCATTGTTTTTCTAAATATAATTCGAATTATAACATCAATACTTCAAAGTAAGAACAAAATTCCCAAATAAACATTAGACAAGTATTTTAAGCAATCCTCGCAAGATGGCCGATAGCCGTATGTCAGTGTGGGCGTCTCGACTAAGTGGCTGCTTAAGTGTGACTTTACACTTATGTAGGTGCGAGTATATCTTTAGGAATTTGGCTGTATGCCGGTACTCGGATTATGGAGAATGAAAATATTTCAAAGAATAATTTTGAGTTTTAGCTTATTTTTATACATTCATGATTATTAGGTATATATATTAAGTATTTTTAAATAGAATAGAATTTTCTTTAGATGTTGAATACAAGTAATAAAAAATATGTAGATTAACACATAGGCTACTTTTTGTCCCGGAAAAACATAAGATCCCTCAGGAACGCGGGTGAAACTACGGGGCGGAAGCTAGTACAAAAATAAAACACTAAATAAATTTATTTAATTAAATCCATCTCGGTAGGTTTATAGCTAACACAAGGTAAGTACAAAAATTTTGCTAGAGTAAATGTCTGATGAAAAATCTATATCCAGGCCATTTTTGTGTTAATGCGACATTTCAAATAGGGAGTTTTTTAGTTTTTAAAATAGTCAATATAATTGAAATTAAGTTGCTTTACTCATTTTATTGATTTCTTTTTTATGTACCATAGTTTTGTGGTACTTTATCAAAACTTATTATATTACCTTCCTAATAGAAACTTAATACTACTTTCAGTAGAGTTTGTTTCACCATAGCAGTCGCTTAGGGCCATATGTTGAGTAGGAAATTAAAAAGTATTTAAACTCAACTACCCTCTAAAACATTCGTCATATAAAAAACATCAAATGATATTTATTTTATTTAAAAATATAAAGCAACGAGACGGTGCCAAAAAAAATAAGACAAGAAATAAATTTCAAAGTGAAATTCCTTTATTTTCCGGACGACAGTGAGACGGTACAGTAAGTACAGAACACACCTATATCGCGCTGGGAACCTTGCCAAAGTAACCTGCCACTACATACATACGTTCTATCTTATTTATGGCAGTAGATAATGTAGTCTGGGCAGGAATTAGGCTCGAAACACGAAAAAAAGAATTAATATCGTCATCCTTTAAAAATCAAAAGGCTACTTTAGGTTTTTTGCCCTTTGTTCCGACTTGCCCCAAATCCCCCTGTATATTATTATGATTATTTTATTTTCAGCTAAATAAATACGTTCACCATAAAAATACTATATTATTCTAAACTTTAGTATTACTTAAGTTAAATCGCTACACATAATTTACGTCAAAATACAATGTTTGTGCTAAACTTTCGTGATGATCTCGCAAACATGTTTCAAAAAGTTTTTTTTTTTCGTAAATAGCATTAATACTTTTTCAGTAATTGGACATAAATCTTCATTGTTCAGTTTACCTATCGACGGTTCTTTGTTTTTAGCTATTGTATGAAAATGCTGAGCTTTCTTTTAGTTACTCTTTCATGAAGTCATAATTCTTATCAGTAGCAGTAACTTTTTTTTAATCAATTGACTCGTTTTATGTTGATAGGTTTCCGACTTAGAACACAATGTAAATAAAATATAGGTAATGGTAGATTGTTATACAAGGACTTAAAATGACCCATTATATACGAGGTAGTAAATAGAAACCGAGTTTTAATGGGTTTTAGCGCCGTGTGTTACACTATACATTTCACTACGATTGCGAGAAAATAAAACAATCCAATACAAGAATCCACTCGTTTTTCTGTCCTCCACTTCATAAACTTTTCGTAAGTATTTAAATAAATGCTTTGTGACCTTGACGGCAACAGATTGAAAATTATTTCTTTTCCTTTCTCTTCTATTTGTAAATTAGGGTCTCCATTCTCACTAGATGATGACATTTTCACTATTGTAAAATTAATTATGGTCACTACCAATTCAATTTGCCTTTTTTTTGTTTCTTCTGTAGCCGCAACACATTGCATGCATTCTACCAGAGATCGCCGATTTTAGTTCCATTTTCAAAATTAAAATGAAGTTCTTTTTTTATGAAACAGTAATAAGTCGAGTCTTTATTCATGATTATTCTACTTATGACTAAAGAATTTTTCGTTTTTGTAGGCTCATTGTCATTTGACTTGTGTGTCAAATGAAATTAAAAAAAAAAACGTATTCCCCTAGAGGAAGAATTGCTATTTTTTCTTCGCTCTGGTACGCCACAATGACGGTCTTTTTGAGCAAGAGGAGTGAAAAGTACATTAGTACCCCGTGCAGCAAAAGAGCATAAGTAAGAGATAAGCATTTTATCTGTAATTGCCTAAATTAAACGCGGTGAGGGAGCGACGTGCGCACCGCCTGCCGTTCGCCGGTGGAATTTAATTTAAATGTTGTCGCGTTAAAAATTGGTGCGGAACAGTGTTACCTGTCGCACGCTTGGGGCACGTGACGCAGCGTCACGTAGCATGTTGTGCACGTTGACATGGCATGACGGGTACATGCGGTTTTTGCCAAAAACATTTGCACAGGGATGCAAATAAATTTGTTTTTTTTTTTAATAAAAAAAATATGTTTTTCATTGGATACAGAAAATGAAAATTATAGGTAGTGATTATAACTGTAATACAAATAAATTTTAAATGCCTTTTTAAAGGATGAAATCTATTTAAAGAAGGTCGCTCAAGTCGATTAAAATTAAACTTGTTTCACTCCCCTTTCTTTCTACCCTGTTACTTCGTAATTTTTAGTCTTCACAATTCATCACGTCGCTTGCGGGGCGATGCCGTCACGCCGCGTGACAGGTGACGCGCGTCACTTGTTTCCTTTTTCAAATTAATAAATTGTATTTTTACGTTTACACCTTTTTTGGTATGCGGTACCCGTGCTTTAGTTGTTGTTTATTTCCTTTTTCTTTAATTTTTTCAATGAAATCTTGTTTTATTTTTGACCGACTCTTGTTTGATTTGAATGCTTTTTAAAACCAAAATAGCCAAAAATAAATTATCATACAAGTTTAGAAACATGCACTTCACAACGAAACGCATTCAGTGAGACAACGATTTAATCTTAGGTTGTTTTTAGAAGAATAATGAGTCGCCTCTTCTCAGCAAGATCTTCCAAACAATGCATTAGAGTCAGACTATTCATAAGTGCTCGAAGGTATAGAAATAAAATAATTTAGATTTAAACAGAAAACAGATGTTATTCACTAGAAAACAGTGATAAACTAACTTATTATCCTCAACATATTCTTACCTGCACAAACAGTCATCAGAAAGCACTCCAATAACCAGAAACGAGTCCAGCACATAGACATACTCGTATATACAACCCTCCTCCGCCGACGTCTGCATAATACAGGTGTTAGCAACAGTCTCACGTTTCGGCACGGGTGATAATTAGATGAGACTCATTACCGAGCTCCTTGCCTTGCAGACTAATGCTGTTATTCGAGGGTCTTTGTCTGCCCAGTTTTTGCATTTTGTTGTCGCGTTTATTGATCGGATTCGAGAAAGAAGGTGAAGGAATAAATATAAATATTTTGTTTATTATTTTGCTAGATAAAATAGTTTTACGTCCGCGGCTTCGCTCGCGCAGTCTTTATAAATTATATTTTCGTCCTTTCACCCGATTTCGATAAAGCCTATTCGAAGTGCTAAGCTACGCCGCATTGACCTGTGGAAATTTCATGAAAATCCGTTCAGTGGTTTCGAATATTAGCGTGTGGTAACAGACAGACAGACAAGAAGAATAATTACTTAATTACTATTTTTACATCAACCACGCTTCATTTTTGTAAAAAAAAAAATGTGCTGACACGCTGGTTCTGCAGATTATTTATATGTAGATATAGATGATAAATAGAGAAAAATGCCTTGCCGGAGTGCGAATTATTAATCGAGTTAGGGTATTTGCCTGTATTCAAAATAAATTATCACACAAACCAAAGTATAAAACATCAAAAAAAGGGGAAACCACGATTATTTTATTAAATTTATCCTTATTATAATTTTTAATGACCAATCTAACCATAAAGAGTATGCTATATAGTTATGACGTCACATGCTTGTATTTCATACAAAACTCCATATAAACCTATCGCTTTAACATTTCATAAAAAGTTGCTGATTTGAATGTCAGTCAAATACCCTATTGTAACGTTTTTAAGTACTAGGGCCTAAACTGAATAAATAGCTTGGATTTTGACATTGCATTGTATTTATGAAGATTCGACTTTTAAAAATAGAAAAGTCGCAGCCATTTAATTCGCGTCATACTGGCAAAGAGTGTCACAGGGTCGAATTTACAACGATTTTCTTTTCCACAAACTTAACCTATTTACTGAAATAACTCCTGACCATCTCCAACCCTCAGTGATCAGATTACGGTATAAATCAGCCCACCTGACCGGCACTTGTCCTTTCGCATAAATCTTTGGTGATAGCGACCCTTGGTTCATAAATATTAAACTATTGACTTGAGGGTTAAGCTGACTGTTTGTTAATGATAGTGTGGTTTAAGGGGGGGATAGTGGCAGGGGAGGGGGTCAACTTTTCTGTGACGATTCGTAAATTTATTTATGTATCCATGTTTGAAATGCTACGTGAAGTTTAAAATACTTTTGTCATCTATGGAAATATGCAGCTTTCCATACAAGATTTTAAGATGATAACAAACATTAAAAAAAAAACATACAGTCGAATAGAGAACCTCCTCCTTTTTTTAAGTCGGTTAAAAATATTTAAATTTTAGTTACTGAGCCCTGAGCACGAACCACTTGCGTATCGCCTTGGTAAAGTTATCGTGTCGAGTAGGTGTCATTTTTGACAGAAGTTGTATCGTCAACTCGATACCCAGCTTGCGAGCTACGTTAAATTCGTCTAGAAATTTTGTAGCAATCATTTTTAATTTTAATGTTATGTACAAACACACAAAATTAAAATATTTACTCACAAAAACATAAAATAAAATAAAGAACCTGCATATTTGATATGTTTAGATAAAAATAAAAAGTAATATAACAACAAAATTCTCACGGGTATATTGTTTTTTTTCTCCAGTCCAATTCTTGATCGAGAAATAAAAATTGTTGAACGAAGTCTATTTGGTCAAAATTGTTAAAAGGCAAAAAAGCGCGCGAAGATACTTTTTTAATTTATTTTTATTTTTAGCAAGGAGATCTAAGTTTATAGGTTTGAATTTAGAAGTAACAAATAGTAAGACATGAAGTCTTGTGACTCCGAAGGAAATTAACACGGTGATCCTTAATTTTAGTTATTGTTTTAGCAGTGTTAATGGATTGGATTTCACTTAACTTAAACTATTGACATTTATCTTTCATTACAAATCTTATTACAATTATTATGAAGTTTCATAATAAACTATTTAATATAATTACTCTCGAATGCCGGTTGTGAGTTCGAATCGAACCTTACAATGAGCTTTATCTTTCAGTGTAGAAATCAAAGCATAGTGGTAGGGTACGTTGTAGTACTTACTCTATGTCTGGCTACCACTCTCAAATTGAAAATCTATCACCAAGCACCTATTGGTGTGTTTCGGCAGTCACACTTGAGAGCTAGTTGCCTTATAGGCTTCGTGTATTTACTACTTACAGCCACATCATCACTTATATCATGGTGAGATTGTAATCCAACATTTATAATTAATAAAAAAAATACATATGACTAAGAAATTGCACGAAAATATTGTTAAATCAAAATGGTTGATTTTCGTAAAGTAGTAAAAAAAAAGGACACGAGGCTTCCCTATTTAATGTTTAGAATGTTGTGATTGATTTCCCAAAATTAATGAATATGATTATAAATAATAAATATAAACTAAAAATCATAACACTTTTTTTTAAATCATCACACAAAAAAAAAAAATTACCAATACCTACCACTACACGTGAAAATAACATTAAGAAACGCTGTCACTGAAAAAATGGCGGCGAGACGGTTGACGCTAGCTGGCTAGCGAGTAGACGATACCATACGTCAAAATATGTTCCTGCTACCAAATTCAATACCAAACTGCGTATTCGTAACGTTCACGAGCGTGACGTCGGAAAACGTAGCAACTGTCAAATGTGTTCGTGCTGCCGATTTGCAGGTCCGTTAACGTTTGGCTCCTTTCGATTTTCAATTTCTCATACAAATTTGAGTTAGGGCACTCGATACGATGACGCTGCGATTACGATAGATGTTCGTGCTCGGGGCACAGAACACTTTATACGAAGTAATAAGTGTACATTTTAAAATTATTCTTTTCATACATTCATTATTACATCATTTCATTTTATTTTTAATAATTTTAGACATAAAATCCTACTTCCTACTATCCTATTTATCCTACGCAATATCATATATATGAAAGTTTGGATGGATGGATGTTTGTTACTCAATCACGCCAGAACAGCTGAACGGATTTGGATGAAATTTGGCACATTTTAGATTATGGTCTGGAATAGCATATAGGCTACTTTTTATCCCGGGAAATTATGAGGTTCCTCGGGAACGCTGGTGAAACCGCGGGGCAGAAGCTAGTGGAATAAAACCTGGGGTTCGATTCTACTTGTGATACTGTGAACTTATAGGGTATTTTTAGTACCCACCTGGCTGGCTACCACCCTCAAGTTGAATATCTGTCGCCAAGCACCGACTGTACCTACACCGGCAGCTGCATTTGAGAGTCAGTTTCTAGGCTTTGTGTGCTTACCACCTTCGGCCACATCATCGCTTACCATTGTGGTCAAACATAAGCCTATATATTGTTAAAAATTCATAAGTAAGAAAAATCCATCACGAAATTATTTACTACTGTCCCACGCGGTTTCACCCGCGTTTCCAAAAAAAAGTAGTCGTTGTCCCTCTGCATACCATAGGCTATCTGCGTACCAAATTACACCGCGATCGGTTCTGCAGCTTAGGCGTGAAAAGGTAACAAACAAACAAACTCACATTCGCATTTATAATATTAGTTATTTTTATATAAATTGATTGAAAGTAAATCTTCAATATGAAAGATGCGACTCAAAATCGTCTACCATAATATACTGGGTGATTTTTAAGTCACTGGCAATACTTGCAGGGGTGGAAGTGAAGTACTCATCAATATGAACAACTTTTATTATGGGAATAACTGTGAAATCATGAAAAAATTATCAGCTGTTCCATACAAAAGTTCAATACCTACTCGACCAAAATGTATAAAGCAACCGTTTTATTTTACGCAATATCATAGTTAGCCCCATAATAAAAGTTGTTCACATTGATGAGTACTTCCACCCCTGCAAGTATTGCCAGTGATAAAAAGATCATCCTATATATAATAGGTAAGTGCAAATTAAAGTGGCCTCTTAGTAGTCTAGACATAGATGCCATAATGCAGCATCAGACCTCCTCGGAATGTTAATGTACCTGAACTAGTAATTAATATTCATTGCCTTAACTCTTGATATTAAAGATAGAAGTGACTCAAATGACTAAAATTTTATGTTTAAAATGTTTGCTTTGGATTTCCCGTTCGAGCATCATTTGGTTAATATTGATTAGTTTATTTAATACTTACTGTTCCCCGCAGTTTCACACGTGTTCCCGGTATACAAAGTAGTTTATAACCAACTAGCTTCTCCGCGCGGTTTCACCCGCGTTCCCGAGGATCTTGTGTTTTTCCGGTATAAAAGGTAGCCTTCCTCGATAAATGGGCTATCCAACACTGAAATAATTTATCAAATCGAACCAGTAGTTCCTGAAATTAGCGCGTTCAAACTAACAAACAAACTCTCGGAACAAACAAACTGATAGACAGTCAATTTTTTTTTAAATTTATCTTTTGTCCTAAGTACTGTGCATAGATTTTGGTTTAGGTTTAGAACTTTCATATGCATTTAATAAAAAGCTGTTGATTTTGTCATTATCAACAGACACTCCAATTTTATTTTATTGGTATGTGTATGTTTATGTATAGATCAAAATATCATCACACTGTTGTGCATTTGGAAGAATTATTAGTAGATTTCATTGTTGTTTTTTTTCTTCACGTTTTTTAGTTTATTTTTTTCAAGGAAAAACATATTTGTTCGTTTCAACATGTCTGAGTTATCTCCTTTCTATAGAAGCTCTGCTTAGTTTGGGAATATGTGACCGTGTTGAATGAATGTTCTAGCTTATTTATTTGTTTTATTAGAAGTAAAGCATTGATCAAAAAAAATGTATATATATTAGTAAATTGAGACTTAAAATTTTACTCCCTGAGGATAATTGTGTAATACATTTTATATAATAACGTCATTTATGCTACTCTGGCTTACTTTCATCCAAATTTTAAGTGGAATACGTCACTACAGTAGATCTTGCCTTGTATTTAACCACAATTTCACTTTGGTAAATGGTGACGTGGTCGAAGGTGGCAGACAAATGTCATGTCTGAACATGAAATACTGAAGCGAGATGAAAACGTGACGTAAACGTCTCATCACAAACTTGGCGCTAGTTGCGTATATTCAGGGGCTTTCTCGATACGACTTGCCAAGTGAGGACACCTTATTGAGGATAAATAGATATCTGCGAAACATTACCTACATACTATGCATTATTAAAATCTTTCCTGTTTGTAAATTCATGTATTTTGCAGTTTTTTTTTTCATTCTTGCGTGCTGCTGCGCTAGTTTGACTGTGAATTTTGCCTACAAACTGTTGATCTTCACTATGTATTTTCACAACTATAAATTAAGACATCAAGATATTCAAAATATACTAGAGTCTTGATAACCCACTCATTTTGTATGGCATTTTTAATCTGGATGACATTTCAAAAACGTGATATAATTTGTGAATATTAAACAATTTGGGTATTTACTATGCAAGTATGTCTCAATTTAAATAAATCCTTACCTCCTTCGAAAAACACCTAACAGTATGTTCCGGCAGTAGCAATTGAGACTCAGTTACAATCGGCTACATATCAGCAACACCTTGGTGCTTGTCAGCAACAAAACTCCTATTTTCAATAGGTTTTAGTAAAGGTCCTATTTTCAATATCTTTTGGTAAAGGTCCTATTTTCAATAGCTTTTAGTAGGTAGCTCCGACCTTCATTAGAGCCCTAGGGCGTAAACTGAACTTTGACATTGGGTATTATTTTTGTACACTCTTCATACGTCTTTGTTCGGAAGCCATCCTAACTATAATATTATAAATGCGAATGTCAGTTTGTTAGTTTTTTACCTTTTCACGCCTAAACCACTGAACCGATCGCGATGTAATTTGGTGCGCAGATAGCCTATTGTATGGAGAAGGATATGGGCTACTTTTTTTCTCAAACGCAGGTGAAACCGCGGGGACAGCTAGTAAAGAATAATTTCCCACCTATTAGTAAGTAAAAGTTGCAATAGTGAGGGGGTGAATGGTTACAGTAGAAGGGTAATACCCTCCCCATGGCAGGTGCTAATCGAAAAACTTTCGCAACCGGTTATTGGCTCACCGAAAGTTTTCTAATAGCCAATGTCTATTCTATTTACGATGGGTGAACTGCAAATATGTGAACGTGGGAGCGAATGTGGGCATACTAAGTGTTGGGAAGTAGCGTAATTTATATTTATTGCAACTTTTTCAATTTCGTTTAACAATAATTTCATAATCTATCAAAACCGGCAAGTGCGAGTCGGATTCGCGAACGAACGGTTTCGTACAGTCGCATAATTTTGCGGCTTTGTAATTGTGTAATTTTTCTACGACGTTAGTAGTAGGAGTTTTTTGAAAAGTCATAACATTTTTACTATATTATATTTCACTAGTTTCTGCTCAGCGGTTTCACCCGCGTTTCCTTAGGTTCCCTTTTTCCGGGATAAAAAGTACCCTATATGTTATTCCAGATATTTTTTTTTTTTTTTTACTTTGTATAGGCTTGTGTTTGACCACAATCTCACTATGGTAGGTGATGATGTGGCCGAAGGTGGTAAGCACACAAAGCCTAGACTTAAGGGTTGTAACCAGCCAGGCAGGTACCACAAAGTACTCTACTACCGTGCTATGGTTTCCTCACGATGTTTTCCTTCACCGAAAGCTCAAGCTCATTGTAGGATTCGAACCCAAGACCTTCGCCGCGGCGTCCAACGTCATTACCACTGAGCTATCATCGCCTTAGAATATGATCTATATCTATCTATGTTCCAAGTTTCATCGAAATCCATTCAGCCGTTTTTGCGTGATTGAGTCACAAACATCCAAACATTCACATTTATTTACTAGCTTTCGCCCCGCGGTTTCACCCGCGATCCAGAGGGTTCTTATGTTTTCCCTTGATAAAAAGTAGCCAATGTGTTAATCCAGGGTGTCAGCTATCTCAATAGCAAATTTCATCAAAATTGGCCCAGCCGTTTGAGCGTGAAGAAGTAACAAACATACAAACGCACACACTCACAAACTTTCTTCATTATAATATTAGTGTGATTAGTTAGGATAGTAGAATTACTATTGATATTTTTTATTTAATTTCTCCAACTGCAATTTCTTCACGGCGTATTTCCATGACCACTTTTTTTATGAACCCAAAATCTAGATATTAATTTAGTATCGAAACTCAGTGCCTAGGCATTCTAAATCATACCTGTTTGACAGGTAACGACCCTGGGCTCTATTCGACCGTGAAGACGATAATAAATCCAGTTTCTGCGCTGCCAAGGTAGAGGATGCCGTAAAAGATCGCCAATAGGGGATTCAATGGGCTATGGGGACATTTTAGCTGCCCGACTATGTTTATTATACCCTGGTCACGGGAAGTTGATTAAAAGATATATTATGATGATTAAAGTATGAAATACAGTGAGCTGGTAAACTTACTGGAATGACTAACTTTAGACCACGTCTCTGCTTGTTTATTTAACCATACGATTGAATAAAAAATGTTTGTTTTAGGTCCTTATGTACTTCTTTGTGGTCTATAATGGAAACCTCCTTAACTGTAAGATAAGGAGAAAAGAGTTGAAGAAAGAGCCAAGAGTTAATTTTGATTAATATCACAGTTCCTATTTGAAAAAAAAAATGGCCAGATAAAAAAATAAACGAATCCCGATTATAAATGTGAATGTAAGTTTGTTTGTTACCTTTACACGCCTAAACCGCTGAACCGATCGCGATGGAATTTCGTACGTAGATAGCCTATACTACGGAGAAGGACATGGGATACTTTTTTTCTCGGGAACGTAGGTGAAACCGCGGGGCGGAAGCTAGTTATGCAATAAATCAATGTTTGCAATCACAAATTGTTTAATCGTTTTTACCAATAAGTATTAAGTAGTGACCCTGCAAGAAATCATAGTATTCTATAAGGTACCCCAAAATTATAGGTACCTCACAATAAATAAGGATGTGCAACAAAAACTATATTTCATCCACCTACGGTTTAGGGTCATCACTTTATTTTATCAACCCACGTGAGACCAAGACGATACAAAGTTCGTTCTTAGCCTTATTCACGCCACAATGAACTTTATCACATTAACAATAAGATTGTTTTAAACGTAAAAAATAATTTTGTCACTGAAAATCTGGACAATTTTAACTGACTCTGTGTTAGGGAAAATCAGCTTTTATACCATTGTATTAAAAGCTAAGTTAGTGAAAATCATGGTTGGTTATATTTTCGTGGCAGATGGTCTCATTTGCATCGGACAGGAGAGAAAATTGTCTGTTTGTCACCTTTGCTTGGGTAACCCTGGACGTTTGTCGTTTAATGTTATATAGAGGTTGTTTATTTAATTTATTGTTTAAAAATAATGACGATTTTAGAGGCCTAAAAATATCCAACAAAATAAAAATATGAAAAAATATTTTACATCTAAACTTAATATTATAAAGCTGAAGAGTTTGTTTGTTTGGTTGAACGCGTTAATCTCAGGAACTACTAGTTCGAATTGAAAAATTATTTTAGTGATGGATAGCCGATTTATCGAGGAAGGCTACTTTTTATCCCGGGAAAACATAAGATCCCTCGGGAACGCGGGTGAAACCGCGGAGTGGAAGCTAGTATGATGCTATATATTTTTTATGGCAATGGTAGTGATGTCAAATGCCCGTGACGAATGTAATGGGTTCGAATCCAACAATGAGCTTGAGCTTTCGGTGAAGGAAAACATCATGAAGAAAATTTGTACTACCCTCAATTTGAAAATCTATCGTCAAACACCTACCGCGGTGTATTCCGGTAGTTGTAATTTAGAGCCATTTTCTTCTTGGCTTTGTATGCTTACCACCTTCGGCCGCACCATTACTTACCATAGTGAGATTGTAGTCAAAAACAAACCTATAATAGTAAAAAAAATTTTTTTTTAAATATTAGTTATATTTACACCATGTATAGTAAATCTCAGCACACACTCCCCTCCACCCCTCTCACCTCTCAATCCACATCCTCGGAATGGACATCGGTCGTAACTCACACTCGATTGTGGGTCATCTACAGTTTATTCAGAACCCTCTTGCGTTACCTTCGTGATATTTTACCTAAATGAAGTCGAAATCTTTTTTGAAAAGTTTTAAAGCAAAGATAGCTCAGTCGTAGTGATTTCGAATGCTGCCACGAAGGTCGTGGGTTCGAGCTTTGGCTACCACCCTCGAGTTGACAATCTGTCGCCAAGCCTACCGGTGCGTTCCGACGACTGAATTTGAGAGCTAGTTTCTTCTAGGCTTTGTGTGCTTACCACCTTCGGCCACATCATCAAATACCATAGTGAAATTGTGGTCAATTACAAATCCATACAGAGTAAAAAAGAAACATTCTGAGGATCCTTTACGAAATTGGTGCCTATAGCAGTTTATGAAGTTACCGTCAATGTTAGCCAAAGTTTCTTGCCGGTTCTTCTCAGTTGAAGGCTGATTTCCGAATCGGTGGTAGCTTCAGTAAATTCGACCTTCATAAGTGCCCTCCTAGGGCCTAAACTGAATAAATGGCTTTGACTTTGACTTTGACTTTGAAAGTCAAAGTCAAAGCCATTTATTAAGTTTAGGCCCTAGGAGGGCACTGATGATAGATATCGGTATAACCTAAATGCTAACTCGTATAATAATAATATAATATCAAAGGTGATGAGGAGCCAAGAGCCTATAAGATAGGGATGAAACTGCGTGGTAATGCTATGAACAGATAAATCTATTTACAAACTAATTTTTTGTATACCCCAGAGACTCTAACAAGATTTTATTATGATAAAATAATATTTTTTTTGGATGTATATTGTTGTCTGTCTGTATATTTTTTTTTAATAATAATAATGATATGTATATATATAGATTATTATAGACAAGCCTACCGTCAACGGTTTCACTTGTATTCCTTAGTATGTCCAATTTCAAGACCTTTAAAGTTCAAATTCGAAGTATCTTTAGTAAAATAACTTATTACTAGTAAGACCGGTCCTATTGGAGATCCTTAGGGGAGGCCTATGACCAGCAGTGGACGTCTTGCGACTGAGATGATGATGATGAGTATTTTATATATTTTTTAACAGACTAAAGTGAATATCCATTCAGCCGTTCCGAAGATGGGCTACGAAACAAACACAAACATTCGCATTTATAGTATTAAGTACAATTCTACTATCCTACTAATTCTACTTAATTAGTAGAATAGTAGGATTTTACTTTAAAACAAACATTGTTTAACCTTTAAAATATCGCAATTCACTTCCACAAAGTTTCCATATCATCTGGAAACAAATCAAATCAAACAACTCAAATAATTGGTGTCTTCAACACGAAGCTCATCTTGTAGAAAGCACTCACCCTGTGTAAACTTCAAAGGGTTAAGCCGCTGATATATGGTGTTTTCTCTTCTAGGTGCACCTAGTGTGGTCTAGACACATTTTCATCTGCGAGAGATATTGCGGTTATTTTTGTGATAGGTAACCGTCGGAAGTTTTAGCTGACGAAGGGGTTTGAGATTTTGGATTAAGACTCGAGTGTTTTTGTATATTGATGCTAGGCAACTCCACGTTCTTTTTTATATTGTTAGAATTTGTATATAACAAATCAGAAAATATTGCTTTTCTTTATTACCAACGTCTTTTTAATTATTAAAATATCCTTGGATACTTCTCACGCGGCTATATGGGAGCCAGTTAAATAGGTTTTTTGTTACCGACCTTTATAAGCCTAGAAAGCAACTGGCTCTCTAGTGCAACTGCAGGAACGCACCAGTAGGTGTTTGTCGACAGAATTGACAACTGGGAGGTACTAAAAACCTGCCACCACTAGTTTTCCTTCACCCATTTAACAAAATAAAAGATATACAATGGTAGAATTTAAATACTAAAAGTTATGTGGTTGCCACAATATGATTTAAAATCGTATAAAGAATACAATAATAACAATACGTGGCAAAATAAAATAAAATAGACTTATATATTAATATAATAAAGGAGAAGAGTTTTTTGGTTTGTTTAAATGCGCTAATGTCTGGAACTTTTAAGAGAGGTACGATATGTCGCTCAAAGAGCAGCTCGACTGGGGAAGTACCTCCACTTTACAGAATACCGCAGCCAAATAACTTATAGTTGTGTTCCTGCGCGTGAGTAAGGTCACCAGAGCTCAACGGGGAGGGGGGGGGGGGGAAGGGTCGGCAACGCGCGAGTGACCCCTGGTGTTGCAAGCGTTCATAGGCTACAGTAACCGCTTACCATCAGGCGGGCCGTATGCTTGTTTGCCGACAATGTGGTATAAACAAAATATCAGTTAGATTTGAAAAATTACTTTTGCATTTGATAACCCAATTCTTGAGGAAGGTACTTTTTATACCGGGAATGCGGGCGAAACCGCGGGGAAGAGCTAGTACCATATATTTTATTCTAATTATACAATGATAACTAAGGCGATGATAGCTTGGTGGTAGTGACGTCAGACGCCGCGGAGAAGGTCGTGGGCTCGAATCCTACAATGAGCTTGAGCTTTCGGTGAAGGAAAACATCGTGAGGAAACCATAGCACGGTGGTAGGGTACTTTGTAGTATCCGCCTGGCTGGCTACCGCCCTCAAGTTGAAAATCTGTCGCCAAACACCTATTGGTGTGTTCCGGCAGCTACACTTGAGAGCCAGATCCTTCTAGGCTTTGTGTGCTTACGACCTTCGGCCAAATCATCGGCCAACCACAAGCCTATAGGTTCAAAGTAAAATATAAATAAATAAATAAAAAACTTGAAGAGAAGGTTTTATTTATTTATCACTACCACAAAAATCTTGGTACACACAGAAAAATAAAACTCACAAAATCCTAAATGTTATTTCACAGTACAAATGTAGGTAAACGTTTCACGGCGTTCTACCTCAGTCCACATCTCTCCTTAGGGAACCCTAACCGTTGATACGGAACCGCGGGTAAAGTACCGGCAGAATTGTACGACCGCTTTTATTGTACTAGTTGTTACTTGTAACTTGTTAACCTGAAGCTTTAGGTTTACGTTAATGTTGATTAGGTCAATTTAGTTAAGTCTGTAGTGCATTCGAAAATGAATTTGAAAATAGAAAACTTTTTACTTGTTACTCAGTAGTTAATTGAAGATTCATTTGAAGAAAAAAACTGGTCATGTACGAGTCGAACTCGTGCGTTCTATGCTCGTGCGCCGAGGGTTCCTACCTACCTACAACCTACCCTATACCACCAAAATATTTTCTTTTATTTTCTTTCACACAATAGCTCAATTTTAACCAAAATTGTCAATTCTAGGTCAACTGGAAGTACCCTATAAGTTTTGGGTCGAAAACCTATATGGTAGTTCCCGTTGACCTAGAACACGAAATATGGCAAAAAGCTTACAGCACAAATAAAGGAAAAATTCCAAAAAATTAAAAAGTTGAAAACTAAGGTAAACTTGGATGACCGCGTTGCTCAGAAGTTGAATAATAATTAAGCTTGATACAATAAACAATTACAATATTCGCAATAATAAATTCATTTCATTTTCACAAGTTTCTCTGACACTTCCCAGAGTTTGCGAGAGACGTCGCTGTCGTCAGCTACTTTTGCCGGTCTTGATTTCTGGCAATCACTAAAATAGAAACCGCTGACGTCACTCACTTCAGGTGCAACTGCTAAGTAAATACTTGTTTGCGCTCCTTCCCATGTCGTCTTAAAAAATATACTCATTAATGGTAACAAGAATTTGATCCCTGGCATATCAAAGGAGTACATTATATCGGTTTTGATAAGACCTGGATGTAAGCTATTTGCAGTCACACCTGTACCTTTTAGCAAACCGGTCAGTTCAACAGTCATCAAAATATTACACAGCTTCGAGTTATTATATGCTGTCAAACTGCTATACGTTTCTTTAGTTTCCTTCTCCATATTCAAATTCTGGAACTCAATAACGCCTCTTATATGAGCAATCGATGAAACGTTGATTATTCGACTCGGAGCTGAAGCTTTGACGGTTTTTATTTTTAATGTTTTTACTTAGTGCATAATATAATCACAAAATTATTTTGTTTATTTGTGGAATGGGTTATAACTGTGTATTTAGGAAATATCATACAATGAAAATTATGTGAAATTAGTACATGGTCTTTAACTGAGCAGAAATGGCCAAATCCGAAAGTAAAGGGAATAGGGAAAAATGCTGAAAGGAGTACCGGCTAATTTTGATAAAAATTAAAACTGTATACTTACTTAGATAATAAAAAAAAATATTCACCAGTTGATTTTGTATGAATACCAACGCCATAACATGTCGCTTATAAGGATACAATTTTGGGAAGTTGTCAAATGGCAAAAAAAGGGATTAAGGGTCTCATTTTTAACAAAATACTATTTTTTTCTTACATTAAACTTTAACAATTTGTTTATAGCCAAACTCGTCTCAAGGATAGTACCTACCTACTACATTCTGCATCACGAGAATATTTTCCAAAGATCAATTTTTCAAAAAGCAATAAATTTCTTTGTATTTAATTTTTTAATAACATTTTCTACCAATTAGTTTCAAACAAAAACTTCCGCAAAATAAAATCACAATAAATGTAAAGGCCACCACACACGTCCGCTCCCGCCCGACTTTAGCTTCGCCCCTATTACCGATAAACTGCCAGGTACAAAGGCTTACAAATGATTTAGTACCAAACGGTGAGAGCAGAGGTGCAAGTAAACCGATTATGTTCCATGCGATCCCATATAGGTATTTATTGGAGCTCATTTTGTTGAATCGGTTTTGGCTAGCGAAATTTTCGATTTATTTTTGTGCGTGTTACTTTTTAACTTCGATTATATAGGTATTTGTTTTACGTTGTGAATTTTATATTATTGTAAAAAAGCTAGTTTTTAATTATCACCAAGTCTTCACTACACAGTATAAAACAAAGTCGCTCCCGCTGTCTGTCCCTATCTTTAAAACTACGCAACGGATTTTGATGCGGTTTTTTTAAATAGATAGAGTGATTCAAGAGAAAGGTTTTAGTGTATAATTTGTCTTCTACTCGTGCAAACCCGGGGCGGGTCGCTAGTTTTCCTATAACTGTGTAATAGGCAACATGAAATAGAGAATATAAATAATCATTTTTTTTAAATAAAATTAGCAACGTGATTTATAAAAAACCGGTAAATTACCTATCTGTCAGCGACACGCAGATAATGTGTCGAAACGTTAATAAAATATTAATTCGATACAAAACCGCAGCAGAGCCATGTATCACCATGAAATATGCTCCTCAATACAGTTCCGGCGGTATGTGTCAATACTTTAACACCATTTCATTTTTCATACTGAAGTCCTGACGTTGCTAAATTAAACATTTTGGATGCGGCATAAGACATGAAAACTCTGCCTACCTGAAGAGACGTAAATATCAGTACCTACATCTTTTTTGTCGTGTGGCTAGTGGTCAACCTGAGTTGCTCAAGCCACCTGTACCCTGAGTGTAAAGAATTAACGTAAATAAACGCGTACTATCACGTTTGCGTTTACTAAAAAATTGTATGGAAGAAATTAGTTCCATGTGTATTCCGCGAGAGGCGCTGTGCCGATTCCTATAGAGAAATGTCGTAATCGCAAACGTGATAGTAAGAGTTTTCTAACTTCAATTGTTACTCGGGATACCTACTGAAGTTTCTAACTTGCCATATTGACTGCTATCTAGATGATATAATTGGGTTGATTTTTACATGCTCTCCGATGCACAGAGATACTCAGTTTAAATGCAATGCAATGAAATGGTGACTGAATTTATCTGACGTTGCTTAACCTTCCAATTACCGATTAGTGATTGCAACTGGCTAGGACTCCTTCAAATATCAGTAGGTACTGAGTACGGTACATCCCAAGCTATCAAAATCGAGATAAAAGTATTTTTTTCTAATGCACCGTCGAATACAAAGCTTTTTCTAATCAAGCTACATTTACAGCATTAACATAAATTCGTCCTGCATAAGTCAATGATCAAACAAAAGCCCATTTTATTTACCGAAAAAATAACCACCATTTTATCTGATCCTAGAAGGTTTGTTCTTGTTGAAAAAATAATTTAAGAATTTCCCGTAAGCTTAAATTTACATACAAATGTTGCTAATACTATTGTGCCAAAGTGGATTGTTGGATTCCAAAAGGTACTGAGCTCCCGAGCATTACCTTATCCATTTTGCACTTCCTCCTTTCATTCTCCGACGCAGTTCACCACGGGAACTGCTCAGTCACGTCACGTGACGCCGTGACACGTGACAGGTGACATGTTTACACGGTTTTTATGACCTCCGTCGGTTTAAACAGCCCTTGCCTGTTTCCGACACGCTAATGTATGTTGTGAAAAATGATGGGATATGTTTAAAGTAGTTAAGTTTGTTGAAACTTTTTAATGTAAATTTTCTTAACAATTGTAAGCGCCCCGCGGTTTTACCTGCATTCCCGAGGGGTCTTATATTTTCCCGGGCTAAAAAGTAGCCTATAGCCTTCCTCCATAAATGGGGAATAAAAAATCCAACACTGAAAGATTTTTTCAAATCGTAGGTACCAGTAGTTCCTGAGATTAGTTCGTTCAAACAAACAAACTCTACAGCTTTATAATATTAGTTTAGATTACTTTGAATTAGAACCTATTCATTTGTGAGTGCACAAGAACTTTATGCATTTTCATAATTTTGATTCCTGCACATTTCTCTTCAATCAAAGCACAGCCTAACATTTCCAATATGACAGCTTTAAAAGGCCTCAATAAAATAAAATAATCATTAAGCCGGTTAACACATTCCAATTACATTAATCATTGCAAACAAAAGTTCAACTGCGTCGTAAATGACAAATAGGTTGAGCGTAAAACGGCAAAGCGGCGTTTTCAACCCGCACGCTAAAATCGAGCCGAGGTGAAAACAAGTGGAAAATAGCTGGAAAGCCGCCCCAAAATTTATTGCATCGCCCTTTATACTCGTGATTGATTCTCATGCGTTGAATGGCGATGAAGTGACCGTTTACTTTTTTTTAACGGTATGCACGTAACGTATGAGTATAATTTGTTTTGGATGGAGACTTTTTAGATTTTGATGATGGAATTTTATGATTGATATGTACCTATTTAAATTGGAATATTTATTATTTATATTGGTGAATTTTATGAGGTATATATTATAAATTGAATAGGAATATTAAAATCACTTACCCTTAAAGAAGTGTTGATGGTAGCGTAATACTCTAGTATAGAAGCTGTAGTAGGTGCAAAACCCATTTGTCCAAAAGATGTACATACGGCCGAATCATGCATCTGCGGGCAAAAAAAAATCGGCCATTTACACATTTCGTTGTATTTCGGTGGCGCCATCTTCAATTACGGTGCATAAGCAATCTTACTATTATTTCCTATTGCAATTCAATATCTATTTGTGAATAACTGAACCATATTGGATACATACAATTTAACTCACATTATAAATGTAAAATGTTACATACAGGGTGATTTTGTTATCACTGGTAATACTTGCAGGGGTGGAAGTACTCATCAATATGAACAACTTTTATTATAGGGCTAACTCTGATATCGCGTAAAATAATATGTTGCTTCATACATTTTGGTCGAGTAGGTAGTAACTTTTGTAAGAAACAGCTCATAATTTTTTCATGATTTCACAGTTAGTCCCATAATAAAAGTTGTTCATTTTGATGAGTACTTCCACCCTTGCAAGTATTGCCAGTGATAACAAAATCACCCAGTATGTTATGTGGATGATTTTTTACTCAAAGGCTTAACGGATTTGGGTGTAATTTTACTTACTGTCCCGGGAAAACATTAAGGTTCCCCGGGGGGAAAATAGTTATGAATAAATTCACGCTTTCTGTCACATAACAATAATTTCAGAGGCCAGAAAGCGTTAAATTTGAGATCCATATTCAATCAAGATACAAAGTAACAATATTTCTCAATAAATTTATTTATTAAAATATAATAAATAAATGCCCTGGAAGTTGGGGCGTCCCTTAGTATGGGACGCAACTTGTGTTGATACTCTCGCACCGTCCCACCTTCCAGAGACTGTCAAAAGAGCCGGTGGCGCGGCTGTCTGTGCCGAAAACCACAAGCGGCGCAAATATAGTAACCTTGATGGGGCCTATATTTTTGAACCGTTTGGGGTTGAGACGCTGGGGCCGTGGGGGTCAGGAGCCCATCGAATGTTTCGCGATATATCTAAGCGACTGATCGACGCTTCTCGTGACCAGAGGGCTGGTGAATACCTCGGCCAGAGGATTAGCATCGCCATACAGCGTGGCAATGCCGCTAGCGTTCTGGGCACACTACCAACTGGCAGCGATTTAGATCAGCTTTTCATTTTGTAAATAGTTTTAAATTAAGGTGTGTACTTTTTGTTCTTGTTTTTATTTCCCTTTTTAATTGTAAATATCTAGACACGTATATATTAGTTAGATACAAAGTGATAACTGAAATAATGAGACCTAAATCTTTTTAATTTTAGTTTAATTTTAAAACAAGTTTAACAACCTAATATTATATCACTATGTAAAACGTATCATTAATAACTGTTTAAATCGCAATCTTCGAAATCAAGGGTGACACGATCGCACGGGCCGAACACTGTTTAGCCATGTCGAGGACAATAAATGCTTAGAGCTGAAGAGCATTCAATTAAAGGCTAAGCATCAGGGCTGGCTGATTAATTGCTATACTGTCGGTGATTGGCGATCGCCAGTGATTGTTGTTAGGTCTACGGGATGGCATGTAGCGAGGGCGGGGGAGACAGCTTTTATTTTTTGATTGGCCCTTCATTTCAAGGCGTAGGCTTACTTGCGTACCAGAGAGACTTTGTTGTCTATAAAGCTTAGATCTAGGTCAGAAATCAGGGACTTAATTTCAATAGTATAAAATGTTATGTAAAGAAAGAAGAAAGAAAGAAAAAGATTTTATTTTGAGCACGCCATTCGACGCACACAGCCTTAACAAATATTATATAGAACATACACTATGTAATAATACTTTGTATGTAAATAAATAAATAAAAATACCTAAAGAGATAAAGTATCCTATGTTTTTTGCAGGATATAAATAAATAATAAATAAATATTCTGGGACATTATTCCTCACACACGGCCATCTGACCCCAAACTAAGCAGAGCTTGTACTATGGAAGCCAGATAACTGATATACTACATATACTACTTTTTCTTTTTGTAAATACATACATATATATAAATCTATATAATGTCCAAGATTCATTCAAATTCATTCAGCAGGTATGACGTCATGGTGGACTTGTGTTTGACGATAGTCTCATTGAGGTATGTGATGATGGTACCAAGGTGGTAAGCACACAGTCAAAATAGAAACTTAGTTTCAAGTAAAGATATCGGAACACGCTACTAGTTTTCAGATACCTTGCCCATCAAAGTCGAAGTCAAAGCCATTTATTTAGTTTAGGCCTTAGGAGGGCATTTTATGAAGGTCAAAGCTCCTGAAGCTACCACCAGTTCAGAAGACAGCCTTTAACTGAAATGAATCGGCAAGAAACTCTGTAATCTGTCTAATTAATAAGGACGTGTAGCGACATCTATTAACTAAATAAGAAACTTATCCGCTACCCGGGGATAGATGGCGCCACAAGGTTCTACAACGCGCTATCAAAGTTTCCTGAACCTTCAGCATATGTACGAGATTCCAATATACGGTTCGACCACGGTCTCCAGCCACGATGACCTAGCCTGGCGGAAGATCATCCCTATCAATGGAGGATTCTACCACCTTGCACCTCCATAGATGCATTACGAATAGTAAAAAAGTAAATAAGCTCATATCCTCAATATCCTCTATCTAATATCTATCGAACTATAATAATCCTCAATCCTGATAGAGAAATATCAGTTGTTATCGCCCCTCGCTTATATCTGTGTAAACTTAGAGAATGCTATTTGTGACTGATTGCCAGCGAACGGGTCGAGACATCCATTCACCTGTCTGGCCGGCTCAACGCTTCATGCCACTTTTAAAGAATTATATAGAGATGTTAGAAAATATAATTTTAATATTATCTTTATTTAATCTTAACTAACTTTTAAGGCGATCATTAGTGCCGTGACAAAAGTCGTGGGTTTGATAACTATATATATATATATAAGCTTTTTATATAGGAAAACATCGTCATGAAATCATAGCACGGTGATAGGGTCAAATTTGAAATACTATCGCCACCTACCAGTGTGTTCCGGCAGATGAACTTGAAACCCGCTTTTACCTTCTATACTTTGTGTGCCGTTGATATTATGATGAGGCGGAGGGTGGTAAACCTTTGGTTGTGTTCAAATAAAAGCCTTTCCACTGAAAAATAACCTAAAAGTATACCTAATATAAAATGGTAAACTGACTCACTGGGTGATATATCAATGCACAGCCCAAACCGCTGGACCAAGAGACTTGAAATTTTGCACATAGATACTTTATACAGTGTAGGCATCCACTAAGAAAGGATTTTTGAAAATTCCACTCCTAAGGGGGTAAAATAGGGGCGGGGTGGAAGACTAGTATAATATAGAGAGAAAAGCAAATTAGGTGTGACTGACTCATCAACGCAGAGCCAAAACTACTATATTTGGAAAGAAGGTTCTTTTCATGACACAAGCAAGCAATATGAAAAGGTTTTTGGAATTTCAGCTCCTACCTAAGTTACGGTATACTACTCATTATTGCATCTATTATATAAAAGAGAAAGTATGTATGTATGTTTATTCCTTATAGACTACGAAACCGCTGAACCGATCGCGATGAAATTTTCAGACAATCTTCATATTAGCCCCACGGGTAATCCTGTAAGGTTTGGCGGCGACCGGAGCACTCGGGACCGCGAGTGAAACCACGGGGTAGAAGCTAGTCTATATATATATATATATATATATAAAAGAGAAAGTACCTATGTATGTTCCTTATAGACTCCGAAACCGCTGAACCGATCGCGATGAAATTTGCTACCCAGCTAGCCTATGGGTATGGAGAGTGAAATAGGCTACTTTTTTTCTCGGGACCGCGGGTGTAACCGCCGGGCGAAAGCTAGTTATCTATAAATCTATAAGGCATATATTTAGCAGTAAAAAAAAAACGATCTAAAAATAATGAACAGGATTAATGAAAATGTATGATTTTTTTTTTATAAAACAGGCCATAAATAGTGAGTAACTTTTAAATGTGACAGACTGCTATATAATTAATCATTTAATCTAATAATATTCTAAGATAACAAAATATCATGGGAATGAAATTAACGCGTCACCTACAATTGATTTTTTTAAATTAAATTCTTAGCCAAAAATTTACCATCAGTACAACTCTAGATCGATCCACGAAAAGCCGCCCAAACAAAAGCATTTATCGCGATAACTCCGCTCGAGAGCGATTGAAAAACGAAAAGGAAGTGTCTAAAGGTTTTTAAAAAAGAAAAATGGATGTGAATAGCTTTTAAAGGTGGTCCAAGACAAATGGTGGTGCTGACGCCGCGCGCCCGTCCCGTGTCTGGAGCGGTCGTTACTCTTCAACGTGCCATATGTTTAAATGAAAATGTATAGCTTTGTCCAAATTTTGAATTGTGTTATAGACGAATTTGACTTTTTCCTTAAAAAATATATCTCTAAAAACCAATTTCAACAAAAAAATTGACCGACTTCAAAGCGGATTTGCACTAAAAATTATGAAATAACGTAGTGGAACTGTAATCTAATTGAGTAATTAATAATTAGGTAGTGTTTTCGAGTCAACGAATGTAGTGAAAATGGAACACGTGTTACACTTTCCCTGACTTCAAAACAGTTCCCTCCTTTTTTGGAGTCGGTTAAAAGCTGGAAGTTAAAAACGGGTTTTATATTGAACAATTTGAAACTGAATAAATGGCTTTGATTTTGACTAAACCAAAATGTACTATAACACATACTTACTTGTAACAAAAGTAGCTAACATTTTAAAAAGGAACCTAAATAAAGCAACAAACCCAAACTTCATATCTTTCAGCTATTATCTCTTTCACACGCGACCGAGCCTCACCTGTTCTGAACTTCCTAACAGCGAGATTTATGTTGTCTGAGTAAACTATTCTCAGGAATGAACCTGGGAAGTTTCACGGTGAGTTCACTGGGCCGATTTCAAAACTGTGACTCGCGAGTAAGGTTTACGTTGCGTTTTGGGTTAGGCAGGGACATTAATTTCTATAAGCGCAATTGTTTTATTTTTAACCAGCGTGTGCTAGGAATAGCTTAATTCAAGAGTAGGTCAAGTTAGCATTCATTAATGAGTGTGTCCCAGTAGCTCGATTTGAGAGCCAGTTTTATGGTGAGATGTTTAGGATTTATAGTAAAAAAAAATATATAAAAGTCTCCCGTTTCCATTGACTACTTTCTTTGCATTATGGTTAACATTTACTTGTTTTTTATTTTGTTTATCAAGACAGAGTAATCAAATTATATATAAATCTGACAATATAGTGCAGTAGCAGGACATTCAGTGAAAAATATCAGTTGTTATTTTTGTAAAACCTATGCATTCTTCCATGCTAAACAACTTTAACTATGAAAAAATTCCGTAAGTTCATACCAACACCCATCTTTTCTCAACCAATCGTTGCTTTACGAACAGATTTTTTTACACAGTAAGCCTTTCTCCAATAAAAAAAACTCAACTAAAACTGCCAATATAAATCTATAACGTACCGTACAAGGAAGAAAACTAACCTAATTATGGTCATTGGACCATGAAATGACATCGACGTTTCCCACTCAATATTTGTGCGCCCACCGGTGGGTAGGGTTGCTCGTAAATTTGTGGCAGGTGTTCAAACTTCAGGGTTATCACTTCTTATTATTGAATCTTTAGTTTCTTTTATTACTTTGCCGTAATAATATGGCGAACTTATATAATAAACTAGCTTCCGCCCCACGGTTTCACTCGCGTTCCCGAGGGATATTATGTTTTCCCGGGATAAAAAGTAGCCTATAGCCTTCCTCGATAAATGGGCTATCCAACACTAAAATATTTTTTAAATACGAACCAGTAGTTCTTGAGATTAGCGCTTTCAACCAAACAAACTCTTCAGCTTTACAATATTAGTATAAATAATTTCATCTTAGATTTTTTATCAGCCTCATTATTTCTGGTGTTAAATTAATAAATATTTATCCTGAGATATTCTTCGAACAAGGCCATCTTATACTAAACAAAACAGACCTTTATGGTAAATAATAAGTGCTAATTACGTCACACGTCATTGATAGTGACAGGAGACTTAAGAAACTATCTTTCTACCCCGCGGTTTCACCCACAATCCTCTATTTTACCCCTTCATGGATAAAATTAAGAAGTCTCTTCCTACGTTTGTTATCAGTCAGACAGTCATGGTGCAGTTTTATACCTACATATTTATTACCTACTTAACTAAAACTTGGAGTAAGATTTATATAGCATATAGTTTTTATATAGCATTTAGTTTCACTTGCTCATTAAAAGGTATACCTATTTTTGGTAACTTTTGGAAAAACCAAGGAACGTTCCGCATCACGGCAGTAGACAGGTTTTTAATTAACAAACCCCAAACACTTCGAGACTGAAGTAAAAAAATGTAAAGCCTTAACGAGTTTACCGAACAGTGTACAGACGCAGAGACAAATTGGATGGAAAAGTAAAATTTTACCTCAGTGTGAAATTAGACATAACATAGATTATACGTATCTATATTTCTTTTTTTTTTGTAATGTCAATTAATCATCATCTATATCCCCACTACCTAACAATGATCTTAGGAACTTAGTTAACTACCAGTACCCTAAGTGTAAATAATTGAATTCCACACTCGTGGCGAAATATTTTTCATTATTATTTATTTCTAAATTAATAATAATGTATTTGGGTATATATTATATATATGTATATATCTTATGATCCCCCTTATTGAAACCTGCTTGGCTGTGGTTCAGATTCGGTAGACGAACCGATTGAGTAGTCTACTGATTAGGATGGCTCCTATTTCCTCATTTCAGACTTCAATTTCCATCCTTAAAATAATTATTTCCCATACTGTCCGATCTTGATGAATCACTGTATATAGAATACTTTTTTTTATTAAAAAAACACTGTAGTTACTTTGGGAATACGGGTTTTACCCGGGTGGTTTTACTCGGCGGAAACTAATATTATGTTTTTTTTATTTCAATACCTACAAAAATATTAAATTGATGTATTTTAGTGAATTAAAATGCATTTCATTGTCCATAACTGAGTTGACGAAGTGTGTACAATCACCAATTAGTAATTTGTGTACATAATGTCTACACAGACGCGTCGAGCTAGAAGACAGTGACACTGGTTATCTTTGGTCACCCTTTTAATATACTTATCTTGAAAAAAATTATCTCAAATCTATTCTACCTAACTGAATAATTTTAGGAACCGAAAAACTAATGTCGTAAACTCTCACAAACAAATTAATAGTATATAATGATAACAATTGAATTAATTAATTATTTAGTAATCATTGATAAATTATAAATTCATTTTAACATATAACCAAATCTCAGAGGCTGACACGGTGGACCGTGATGGTAAGTGTCCACCGTCGCCCATGGACATTAGCAATTACAGGGGACTTGCCAAGGTGTTGCCAACCTTTACAAATCCTAGAATGCTTTATAGTGTAATTAAATCATCAGCTTACTTTATATGTACTTACGTGGATTCATTCTGAAATCAAGCCATGTAATATTTAACTAAATTTAATCAAAATTCACTTCACACGCCTCATTAACACATTACACTAACTTGAAGAAACCCGGGGGAGGTAATGCATTCGCACTAAGGAAATGCATGGCAAATAAACTGCACAATAGTCTGGGCACGAACACCTGACTTAGTGCACGACTTGTTTATTATAATACTATTGCAATTGCACCCGGGGTAAGGTATAAAATATAATAAATTCATGTAAAATAATGTGTAAGACTTAATTTAAGCAAAAAACGTGGTGGTCACTTTATCAGTTTAAATGCTATTAAGCATTTAAACTGATAAAGTGGTTTATTAACTCAGTTAACAAAAAAATTGGTTACTATTATTGAACGTAATCTACTTATACGACTGCATATTTGTTTTGTATTTTTCCACATTTCCATCAAATTATTTACAATTGTTAAACATCCCAATAAAACCATCGACACATCCGTAAAATCATTCGTTTCTCACAGTGGACGTAGAAACGTTGGAAACGTTTAGCTCACCTGCCCACCCTTCCTATTGTTTGCCTCGTATAAAAGCAAAAAGAATAGCCGACCAGTCCAATCAATCGGTGGAAATAAGAAAAAATGATTGGATTCACCTCACGTGCCGACGGATTGCTCACAAAAAATGGATACATATTTTTATTTGGCACCGTGTGTATTTGTGAAATTGTGGCTCTGACAGATTTGCGCTTTTATTGTGCGGTTGTAATTACCGGTTGAGTTTTCGGGAAAGAGTTCATGGTTTTAGGGTGAAGCTTTAATTAAACTGAAAACATGTATTATTTATTTTGAATTTAAAGTCAGGTTTTTTTTAGATCGGCATTTGTGGATCGGGCGCATACTCTTTATGACCACAACCCTATTATTTTTTTCAAAATGTATTGTTAGCCAATCATAAGCAGACGCTTACATCAATGGACTCACAGCAATAATAATTGATTTGCACGGTGGTAGAGTACTGGATACAAGTTGAAAATCTGTCGCTAAACTACTGGTGTGTTCCGGCAGCTACACTTGAGACTCAGTTCTTTCTAGGTTTTATGTTCTTACCACCTTCGGCCACATATCATTGTGAGATTGTGGTCAAACACTATCCTAAAAAGAGTATAAAAAATATATCATTTTTGAGTGACATAGAAGGAAAGAAAAACAAAAATATGTTTGCGTTTTGCCCACCTTATAAAATACATGCATGCTACTTATTATATAAAATGCTAAACATATTGACTGGGTGATATATCAACGCATAGCCCAAACCGCTGGACCCAGAGACTTGAAATTTTGCTTAGATACCTTATACAGTGTAGGCATCGACTGAGGATTTTTGGAAATTCAACCCCTAAGGGGGTAAACTTAAAATCTTTACCTAAAACACCAAACCTAAATTAATATTATAATTTCATTTAGAAGCAAGAAGTCATAAGATTTAAGTAACTTTCCAAAGCTAACTTTCCAAGTTGGCAACGAGACGGCGACGCACCGAAACTTCAGTTATGTTAGGCAACGAAAACGAAAAAGTTCAAGTTATCTGTTTAAGTTTGAATCGATTTCAATTATAGACTGACCAATTTTTGGTGTGTCTGAACTCTGAACTATTGGCTTAGTTCACATTTGGAGTTAAGCTGTGCATCTGTTAGATTCATTATTATTGTTAATTGTTAAATTATTTCATTTCATTGTTGTGTGCATCTTTTCGCCAACAAACTGTGTTGTGCAGTTTGGAACATTATTATTTTGTACTTTAAGTCTAAGTTTTTTTTAACGCATAATAATAAAATAAAAAAATAACTGAAGAAAAACGCAAAGGTATTTTGTAAACAAGAGCATAAGTTGGTGAAATAGTTGAATTGAAATCTGACATAGTCCTTTGAGATATTTGATTAACTTTGATACCTTGGTGGCATCCCCCAGTATTGAAAATGTCCATAGGAAGTGATGATCATTTATTTTAAATGTACCAACTTCGTGACTTTAACAAAAATCGTAACTGCATGAACAATAATATTATTTTGTCATTCTCCTTGTATGTCAGTAGGTTGACACCGCCGCCTATGGACATTTGCAATACCAGGAGTATGCCAGTGTGTAGCCGACCTTGAAGAGCTCTTTTACCCTATTTTTTAAGAACATAACGCTGAGGGAATACCGTACTGGGAAGCTCATTCTTTAACCTAATGGTCCGGAGAAGGAAAGTCCGATTTTCTTTTTTTTATAATAGCACGTTCTATGCAATACTATTAGGTATAAAAAATATTAATTTTCAGTTCACCAGATAGAACCTTGTAAACGAATTTCAAACAATTATTCATCAAAACTCTCAAATCAAAGGCTCCTCAGGGTTAAGATAATATCATTCAGAATATTAATCACAACTATAGGTGGCGCTTTGAGCAAGTTTAAATCGAGCCAGCGCTGCAGAGCGCTGCAGCGGTGTAATAATTCGAGTGAAGTGGGGTTTTAATTAAAATTTTATCCTTTGAGAATACCGGACTACCGTCTACACCGAAGATAACTAGTTAGATTATACCACTTTTATCTGACTTGGGTTTTGACTATCGTGGTCGTATATTGGCTTTTGTGGACCCTTTGAGCTACTGAGTTCAGGAAAATATGCTACTGTACGTTGAATGGTATTGAACAATTGCACATCAGAGCTATTTTCCTTCTAGGCTTTATATGCATACCTACTACCTTCGGCTATATCAGCAACTAGCTTCCGACCCGCGGTATCACCCACGTTCCCGAGGGATCTTATGTTTTCCCGGGATGAAAAGTAGCCTATAGCCTTCCTCGATAAATGGGCT
This sequence comes from Tetheella fluctuosa, assembly GCA_951216915.1. NCBI lineage: Eukaryota > Metazoa > Arthropoda > Insecta > Lepidoptera > Drepanidae > Tetheella > Tetheella fluctuosa. Next base: position 12,523,717 of record OX578222.1, read on the forward strand.
ATCCAACACTAAAATAATTTTTCAATTCGAACTAGTAGTTCCTGAGATTAGCGCGTTCAACCAAACAAACTCGTCAGATTTATAATATTAGTATAGATAACCACAATAAAAACAAAACTTTCTTAATTTTCTAGAGTAGACTTATATAAAAAAAAAACCTTAATAAAATCGATTACATGGTGTAGAAAATACCAGTGTTTACCTGCAGTGGACAGATGGTGGGTGGACGGTGGACGGGGAGCGAGGAAATGGGAAACAAATCACACTGCTCACATACCATGAACAGTTGAATGTATACAACAAAGGTGGAGGGAAAACGCTGCGTTTTTGTATTATACGTTCGCGTCTGAATGTCCACTTGATTCCAAATTATTTATATATTTTCTTGCGCAAGATTGTTCGCAAACATGGCAGGTAAAAACTATTTACTTTTATATATTCAATTTTAAAATTAATAACATTCAACTTGGTTTAATCTATACTAATATTATAAAGCTGAAGAGTTTGTTTGTTTGTTTGAACGCGCTAATCTCAGGAACTGGTTGGATTTGATAAATTATTTCAGTGTTGGATAGCCCATTTATCGAGGAAGGCTATAGGCTACTTTTTTATCTCGGGAAAACACAAGATCCCTCGGGAACGCGGATGAAACCGCGCGGAAAAGCTAGTTCAAGTTTTTTGAGGAATACGTTTATTTTTTGTTATTAAAGATTAATAACTTGTTTGTTCAATCAATTAAATCTGCATTTTTATGATCAAAACCAAACCAAATTAAAAACCTCCATATAAATACTCGCGATTCAAAACATCCAGTCTGGTGACCCCTTTATATGAAAAAATCCGGTCACGTCGCATCGGGCTGAAGGTGGAAGTGCCCAATATAAATGTATAGAGGGATTTGTAGCGGGAATAAACTCTGTATTGGAGTGGCCGACGCGTCGACAATTAGTCAATTATTACATACGGCACATTGCTGATATTTTTTATATAGGTTGATGTGTGTGAAAAATGGCTTTTAGATGGAGATAATAATATAACAATGTGATATGAATTACCAATTAGGTGGTACATACATCATTTATCATTACAGCTTGTAGATTTTGTAAGATATATACAGGGTGATTTTGTTATCACTGGCAATACTTGCAAGGGTGGAAGTACTCATCAAAATGAACAACTTTTATTATGGGACTAACTGTGAAATCATGAAAAAATTATCAGCTGTTCCATACAAAAGTTCAATACCTACTCGACCAAAATGTATGAAGCAACCGTATTATTTTACGCGATATCTGAGTTAGCCCTATAATAAAAGTTGTTCATGAGTACTTCCACCCTTGCAAGTATTGCCAGTGATAACAAAATCACCCTGTATACTTAAACTATACTTAATATTATAAAGCCGAAGAGTTTGTTTGGTTGAACGCGCTAATCTCAGGAACTACTAGTTCGAATTGAAAAAATATTTTAGTGTGGGATAGCCCATTTATCAAGGAAGGCTATGGGCACCTTTTTATCCCGGGAAAACTTAAGATCCCTCGGGAAAGCGGGTGAAACCGCGGGGTGGAAGCTAGTTATAAGATAGGACCAAAGGTGGTACCTATATGTATAGTATAACTATAGCGTACAGCTCCTGCCCCGCGGTTTCTCCCGCTTTCCAAGGAATCTTTTGTTTTCTCGGGATAAAAAGTACCCTTTATATTATTTTAGGGTATAATGTATATCTGTGCCAAATATCATCCAGATCTGTTCAGTCGTTCTGGCGTGATTGAGTTACAAACATTCAAACATACAATCTTTCACGTTTGTAATATTAGTACCTAAGGTAGAAGGATGTATTTTATATTAAAATACAGTATTAACTCACAGCTAACTAATTAATACAAAACCTGTGATATTCATTCTTTCCCTACATATATGTCAGATTAGCTTTTGCCCTTTTTTGTTCATTACCCCCAGGATTACTCCCCCTGTATACCGTGCAGGGTCCGGTCAGGTGAAACAGTGTCCAATTTAAGGGAATTTATATTTAATCTCTGGACAGCTTTATGTATAAATATACTGTGGTCGAGGGGAGACAGATTACATTTTAACAATGGTTAATAAGTTAGTATAGATAAAAACTTTTTTATAGTTTTTTCTAGAAAATCCTTTCCTACTAATATTATAAATTCATGTTTCTAGGATTATCAAAGGCTTAAGTTTAACTAACCACCAAATCTAGTACAATGAACGGCAAAAATCACTTTTAATTGCCAAAAATAGTAAATGATAACCAAAATTAAATCCCCATTATTTTAACGTGAAATTAGAACCAACAATTTTAAAACGATCCTACCATATCCAAGTTATGATTGTTTAATCCAAAAAGGGTTTCCGTGCAGTTAAAAAAATAACCACGAAGTGTATGGCGATTCTAAACTAAAGTATCCGGATCATTTCTGAATTGGAAGAGATTTTAGAAGTTACATGTACAATGTTTTCATACTAATCGTAATTTGGTGATCAATTAAATGTTGACCCATTTTCAAACAACTGTTTGTTACCCAACACGTCACCATTGCTAATTCGATTTGAATTAAACTTGGCACATTTAATAATACTTTGGATTTTTTAAAATATACTTTTTATCTCTGGAAAACAATGGATCCCTCTAAAACCCGGGTAAACCCGCAGGTGGAAACAAGTTTTAAAAAAGGATGTATACTGGGTGATTTTTTAGTCACTGGCAATACTTGAAGGGGTGCAAGTACTCATCAATATGAACAAATTTTATTATGGGACCAACTGTGAAATCACAACAAAATTATCAGCTGTTCCATACAAAAGTTCAATACCTACTCAACCTAAATGTATGAAGCAACCATTTTATTTTATGCTATATCAGTGTTGGTCACATAGTGATAGTAAGTTCATATTGATGAGTACTTCCACCCCTTCAAGTATTGCCAGTGACTTAAAAATCAACCTGTATAATAGGTTCTTACAAAAATACTCAATCTTGAAATCTACTTCAATCAATACTTGAAAACAATCCAAATGTTGCTAAATCACCTTTAAATTAATCACATGAAGATAATGACACCTCTCAAGGTGTAGGATGAAGGGCTCCAGGGTTAGGGATCTGCTGGAAGACATTGATTGATGATTCACCTTTATACAACGATTGTATCGATATCTATCAAGCTATATTATACACTGTAAATTCAACCTTACCAATTTTGTCATAGAGTTGACACGGTCGATAAAATAATTTGGCAATCAAGGTATTTTGAAAATTATTTAGTTTTTGAAAATTGAATCATACTGCTTTATAAATAGGGTTGTTGTTAGATGAATATTATTTGGATAAATAGAAGAATGGTTTCGTGAATTTGACAGTAAAACGGATTGATATGCAAACGGATTTTTCATAAGCTTTAGAGGACTATGAGTAGATTTGGAAATACCTATAATGTCTTATTTAGTACCTAAGTACTTCCAATTCTATAAAGTTTTATTCTTTTAGTAGCTTCCGCCCCGCGGTTTTACCTGCGTGCCGAGGGATTTTATGTTTTCCCGGAGTAAAAAGTATTCTATGTGTTAATCCAGGGTGTCAGCTACCTCCATACCAAATTTCATCAAAATTGGCCCAGCCGTTTGAGCGTGAAGAAGTAACAAACATATAAACACACACACACTCACAAACTTTCGCATTTATAATATTAATTAGTGTGATAATTATCTCTAACTAGCTTTTCCGCTCGGTTTCACCCGCGTTCCCGAGGGATCTTGTGTTTTCCCGGTATAAAAAATCATTGCTAATTCGATTTGAATCAATGAAAAAGTAGCCTATAGCCTTCCTTGATAAATAGCTATCCAACACTGAGAGATTTTTTTAAATTGAACCAGTAGTACCCGAGATTAGCGCGTTCAAACAAACAAACTCTTCAGCTTTATAATATTAGTATAGATATAGCCTATGCTGCAAACGTTTCAACCGACGCAAAAACGGAGGAGGTTCTCAAGTCGACGCGTATATATATTTTTATGTATGATCATGCATCAATTTTTACAGAGTAGTCCGATTTTAATATATTTCAAAACTTAACAAAGACTTTTGCCGTGGGTTTTTTAATTTAGGGTTGGTCCCATACTAGTTCTTCAACATGTTGAATCAAACAAAAGTGTTGAAGTAGACCAGCACAATTTATATCTATTCCGTATAATTTCCCATTGTTTTAAACCCTATGAAAAGAGAAGCAACGACCTACCTTCACAAGCAACGAGCTACCTTCACTTTCCTTCTCTTTTCATAGTATAATGCTGTCTCATGCTGTGTGTGTAAAAAAAAAAATAGGTAAATGTAGTATATCGGTTATCTGTTGTCCATAGTACAAGCTCTATATAGTTTAGGATCAGATGTGAGGAAAGTCTCCAAATTGTGTGACTCTCATAGATTCACTCGTGGTTCGGCGCACACGCAGAGACAAAAGTAGTGGCGCCGCCCGCCTGTTTTAAAAATATCCTGCAGATCCTGAGTTCTTTCCTTCTCATAAAAACTACGTCAATGTCGAGTCCATAATTTTAATAATGGAATTGTTGTGTGTCGCGTTCCCGAGAAAAAAAGTAGCTTACGTCCCTTTCCATACCGTAGGCTATCTGCATACCAAATTTCGCGAACGGTTCGCTGGTTTATTTGTGAAAAGGTAATAGACAAACAAACTCACATTCGCATTTACAATATTAGTTAGGATGTCTTTGTTCTATTGTCTGGTCTATGTGATGTCAAATAAAGTTCTGTCTATTGTCTAATTAACGATATTAACTAATTTCAGTTTGAGTCTAAGAAAAGTTATAAAGTACAAGACTAACGTTTCTGGAAGCGTATAAAATACTAATTGAACCAATACGTTCGCTGAGAGGACAAGTTGAAGAGTTTGCTCCAAGTGTAGGTGTAGGCGCTGGACGTCTCCGGCCAATATATATGTAAATGTTCTTGAGGTACACCACGCTTTGAAATGGACAAAGATGAGCTAACGGTAGAATGGAGAATGGGTAAATATCTCAGGGAGGAAGAAGAAAAGATAGTGAGGTAAAATCAATTCCATTTTCATTTTAGAAATGTTAAGTACCTGTCAATTTTCTAAATAGGTTAGTATCATTCGTAGCGTATTTTATGTGCAGGACATTTTTTTTCAAATATTTACACCCGCGTTCCTGAGAGATTTTTGAGACAGCTAAGTGGTAACATACACACTCACACATTTTTGTAAACCTAAAAAAACGTTAATAGACATTTTCTGAGCTAATAATACCTATAAAATAAAAAATATTTGAGTAAAAAGTATTTTGCACAAAACGAGACGAGATTACTAAAATAATCTTTGCCCTCACATATCGGCGACGTGCGTTCCGAATCACAAGAAGCTCTCATGCATAAAGAAACCGGCCGGAATGGCGCATCAGCCCGCCACCTGCACGTCAAACGGCTGAATATTTCATCGCAATTCAAGGTTTTTGAACGTGACTGCCGATGGTCAATTTAAATGTGTCTTAAATTTATGATGGGGAAGAAAATTTGAAATGGCAAATGTGATTTTTAACGCCTGTTGGTATTGTTATGGCAATGTTGTATATGTTGGATATTTATTTATGAAACTTTTAGGGGAATAAGTTTTAGAATTTAGAATTAGACTTTTTGAAGCAGTTTATACCTATAACCCAGATGTTTTCAAGGCCAGAGTGAATAGGCTTTTTCTGGGCAAGCGTGCTACATCCTCGGCCTCGTCTTAACTTCTCCCGGGGTCAGTCGATAGCCAAACGCTATTTCACAAAAAAAATAAAAAATAAACTAGATTCCGCCCCGTGGTTTCACCCGCGTTCCCGAGGGATCTTGTGTTTTCCCGGGATAAAAATTAGCCTATAATATGAGCCATACCATAGGCTACCAACGTACCAAATTTCATCGCGATCAGTTCAGCGGTTTAAGCGTGAAAAGGTAACAAACAAACAAACAAACTCACTTTCGCATTTATAATATTAGTTAGGATTAGGATTTAAATGACAAATCCTACTCTTAAAAAAAAAATGATATCCTAATAAACATAATACGTTTTTCCAATAACTTACTGCTTTATAGAAAGACACAGTCAGACACAAACAATATCAAAGTAGGTAAGTAACTAAAAGATATCAGATTTCTTAAAAAAAATAAAGTGAGATATGATATCACCCCTCTGCCACCTGACCCCAGCAAACTCTCCAGTTTTAATGAATACTTTATTCTGATCGGTGAAGTTTGAGAGTTACCATGATTTTTATATTGCAAAGTTCGGGAGGCATTACCTATGCATTGTCTCCCTTAGCTACTGGTCGAGGTACAATACTTATTTAATTTTACCGGGACTCATCTGTTTTAAATTTTTATTGGTTAGAACTTGGAAGGTACATTTGATTTGATTTTCATCGGGTGGTGATTAATTACATTCTATACTTTTGAATTATACCTACCATAAGTATGTGTACGGAAAGTAGACTGTATTTTTTGGGCTATTTAATTAAAAATTTGGATAAAATAAACATTTGTAGGAAAGTAAAACACTGGATAATATGACTACGATTTTCGAAAAGGTTTTCGGAAGAAACGTAGCCATAAAGGGAAAGAAAGCATGCGATACTCACGGTGTAATATCCTTTCACGTCTTCCGTGAAACCACGTTCTCCTTCAAATCTTCAAAATGTCCACACACACAAATTGTCCTTTTTCACGGTTTTCCGGTGACGGACGATTAATATTTTAAAAGATTTTTGATCAATCAGGCGGGTGCACGCGCGACACAGACCTCAGCCATTCAAAGATCTTCGGTAAATGACGTATTAATGGAGTTTGACACATATCGCACGCAGAATTAGAAAAAAGAGGGTAGGATAATTACCTCATACAAGTGTACCTTCATCTATTATATAAAACGCAAAAAATGTTTTTACCTACCTACCTATCTACCTACATATGTTCGTTATAGACTTGAAACCATACAACACATGTTAGTTCCGCAAACCGGTTTCATTACTGAGGCAATAATGAGAAGATGGTTTGGATAAGTAAAATTATAATGTAGGTAGGTATAAGAAAAACTCAAGTAGACCAACCACAAGCAGCACCTTTTCACAAGTATGACGCATGCGGCAGGCATCGCCTTCCCGCCACACGACGCCGATTGTAAAACTGTTATCCAATTTCTTTAAATTTCTTTAACTTCTGTAAAAATCCTGACATTCTGACTAAATTATATCCTCTCTGCAATGAACAAAAACTCCAATCAAATTGTAACCGTTAGGTGTTAGACAGCTAGTGCCGTGATGAACGTCCGCTCATTCTGAAATGAATCTTTTAATATCGCCGCTGGTAAGCCTAGCTCAAATATTGGTACAGTACCACCAGCCACCACGAGCCACCACACGTAACAAAAGGTCGATCGCCTTTATTGAAATCCGCAGTTTGGTGCTCGGGACGAATCTCGATCATACCTAATAACGTGATTGGTGTGGATGTGTGGACGCGGCTTCTTGTAACAAATGACGACGTGTATGAATAGCACGTTTATATCCACTTTAGTCTGAAAATAATTGTAGATGTTTTGTATTTAGAATTTAGTTTTATTTCAAATCCTTACTTTTAATATAATATTATAAATGCGAATGTTTGTGAGTAAGGATGGATGGATGTTTGTTACTCTTTCACGCAAAAACTACTTAACGGATTTGGATGAAATTTGGCAGAGAGATAGATTATAGTCTGGAATTTTTATCCCGGGAAAACATAAGATCTCACGGGAACGCGGGTGAAACCGCGGGGCGAAATCTAGTAAATAATTTATTATTATTGTTTGTTTTTAACAAAAATTTTAATAAAAACTAGAAACAGAAAATAGTTGAATAAACGTGTCCTTTCAACACATGATCTTTTCTAGTTTTTTGCACTTTCGTTGACTTTTAGCTATTTTTGTGAAATAAAAGTAACTTACTTTATAATTCTATTCGTTTTCTTTCATAATCTTTACATCTTCCGTTTTCTTTTTTAATTTATCAAGCTGGCACATTACTGAGACTAAAAAAAAAACAATCGAAGAGTTGAGATGAATAAAATACAGCGTCTCTCCATATTTTACTATCCATCGAGTTAAAGCACGAAAAAAATAGCAGGGTATCAGGAAATGAAACAAAGGTGCGCTCCAGCGTGTCAAGCTCGCCTGCATTACACCCGCTCATTGTGGATATCGTATATATAAGGATATTATAATATCGAGATATTGATTTGGTCTTCCATTTTCGAATGATGTCGGAAAATTTTATGAAAATATTTTAAAATTCGAAGTTATTACTGGCATAATATTATATACGATATTCTTAATTTAAAAATCTTAATGATATTAAAAATAAAACAAAGAGATATTATGGACTCACACAAATGATGCAGAAAATAAAAATGCACTTTATACACGGTTCAAAGCTGTGTGAGGTTAAAAAGGCACCTATCTTGGCTTATAAAAGCTTAATATGAGAATGTTAGTGAAAATTGACTGGTCCCAGGTAGTACGTGAAAATCAAAATTAACCACAGAGCAATTAGGCCTGAAGTAAATTGGTTCTACAACGATTATTTAAGGCATCCCCTATGGTGAATATTTGCCATTTTTATTAGAAATCAACAACTAATTGACTTTGATTTCTTGTGGATTGACTATTATATAAATCAATGTATGTATGTCTGTTATGTAACGTCTGATACCATTTATCCGATTGGGATGAAACTTTGGTGAAAGAGGCATTACACGCCGAGGATCAACAACAAGAACTTTTTATAGTTAGATTATTTCTATACCTGTTGTTTTTTCTTCTTCCATTTTCAAATAGTACAATTGCATAACAACTTTATAGCTAACTATATAATTATAATGTTTAATTTAAATTACAGTTGGACACGCAATAGCATTGTTGGCAAACAGTGCGATGTGATGGCATCTGACACTTTCGAGTGCCATTAATCTTCTTAATTAGCTGCTACGTGGGCACCTCCTCCATGAGCTATAAACGTTATTTGGGAGATCAATCATGTATTTTCATATACATTATGATAATAATATAGATAAACTTTAGGAGTAATTAAATAACAATGATTTGGAGTCTCTCAAGGGTCATCTTTGGGACCTATTCTATTTAATCGATATATTAATGACTCTAACAATCTCAGATTATTAATTTAGGGTAGGAGGTTGGAAAAATTGTAACGAAGAAGGTAAGGAAGAAGGCTGACAAGCAGACAAACGACCCATTTGATGGTAAGTGATCACCGTCGCCTATCAATATTAGCAATACGAGGAGCATTGCCAATGTATTGCTGATCTTTACAAATCTATTAATATTATATTTATTGCAATCTGCAAAGTCAATAATTCTCTCAAAACCAACACATACAACCTGAACGATTCAGTCCATTGAGTGAAGTTAACAACCGCATTACAGCCACGTTTACAGGAGGCTGGCCCTCCCATTACTCTTCCTCTACTGTATTAATGACGGCCATCTTGCCTCACTTACCTTGCGTACCTCTGTGTGGGGGAAGGTGTAGGCGATAGCGAGAAGATACGTTTGTATCACTTTTATTCTACTAGGCTTGACTATTTTGTAAATTATAGATATTTATTTTATTCCGTTTTATGTAGCTATTGACTTTGTCTATACTTGTCATTATCGTTTGTCTCGTAGAAAAATTACATTAAGTATTTTTTTTAATTATGTATGGTTAATTAAGGTTTGTGTTTGACCACAATCTCACACAGGCAATCTGATGATATGCCTGAAGGTAATAAGAACAAAGAATCTAGAAGGAATTAGCTCTCAAGTGTGCCGGAAGACACCGGTAGGTGTTTGATGACAGATTTTCAACTTAAGGGTGGTAGCTAGCCAGGCGGGTACTACATAGTACCTTACCACCGTGCTATAGTTTCCTCACGTTTGTTGTTTCTTACTCCATAACTGTGTAACTTATATTAATTGTAATAATGGGTAATATTGTAATTTATATTTAATATTGGTTTAAAGGGCCATCGATTTTGATTTTTAAATTAGTTTTCATATCACATCATCATTAGTACAGCCTGTATCTGCCCACTGCTGAGCACAGGTCCCCTTTCACGAATAAGGGTGAAAGGGAATGAACAAATACTACACCACGCGTGCCCACTGCGGATTGGTGGAGGTAGGCTAGTGGTCAACCTACTGTTTGTTGGTCAACCTTCCGTGTTGATTAACCTAAATCGCTTTCGCTTATGCATTAGATTACAAGGGTACAATAAAATCTACAATGCAATTTGAATCTTATTTCAGCAGTCGACAACAGAGATTCATATCAACAAGTCCAAAGGATTTCTTAGCAGGTTGTTCTAGTCTAGAGCGGCCCACTCTATTCGTTACAATTTTTCTTTGTCGGAGGGGGACGTACTTAGGTAATATTGTTAATATTTTTTGACAGCTTATTTGTTAACTATGAATCGTAGATTTCAGTTAAAGAATTTTAGTATAAAAACGCTTAAATAAACATAGTTCCGATGCCGCAATGAATACCTAGATACAAACTAATTTAAGAATTAAGTTCGAAAAAATATTTGTAGGATAAATTAAGTATACTATTACTAGCTTTCACCCACTTTCCCCAGAGATCTTATGTTTTCCCGGGATAAAAAGTAGCCTATGTCCTTTTCCATACCATAGGCTATCTGCATATCAAATTTCATCACGATCGGTTCAGCGGTTTAAGCGTGAAAAGGTAACAAACAAACAAACTCACTTTCGCATTTATAATATTAGTTAGGAAGTTAGGATTAGGATAGTTAGGATAGGATGAAATAAAATTAGAAATACCTATACGTAAGTTTGCCATTTCAAAAATGAAATAAATATCTAAAAGATCATGTGTGTTTAAGATACTTACTAGGTACTAACTACCTATACGAATTTTTCACACTTCTAGGTAGCACAGTTCAAGTGTATTCCGAACCGGTGGTAGAATCAATTGTAACGTTCATAATTGCCTTATTAGGGCCTAAAATGAATAAATGAGTTTGCGTTTAATCTACCTGTCGCCTAAATACAGCCCTGTACAACCTTCCAAAACGGTTAATAGTGGTCCCGGATTAGCCAGGAGAGTAATAACCGAGAGAAACTCGCCGACGGGTACAAATCTCCCAGAATATTGGTTAGTAGGCAAGCGGGTCTGTCAGACCCCTGAGGTAAACTTATTGAAGTATCCGTGGATTTGTTATTGAGTGATAGTGGAGTAATAAAGGAGACTCGGTTTTTTGAATTATACGTTATCATTATTATTTTGTAGATGTACCTATGATGAAGAATTAAGAAAAAAAAGGAGATTTAGAATTCTTATTTTATTGATGTTTGTTTGTTACTGAAATAAACCGTAATCTGTACGGATTCACATGAATATTTTTTTAAATTCCGGAATAACCTAATATTATACAAAAACGTGAGTAAAACCGTGTGGTGGAAGTTAGTATTAAATTGGGGCATGAATGTGAGGGTTATGTGAGGTGGTGGGTTCGGTGCCCATTCGACCCACTATCTGTGAGGTGCATAATTTCTACATAATTTGGCCCATTGTGAAGAAATCTCCTAGGGTTATTATTAGTAAAAAAAAAACTAAATACTATGGGATTGGGTCCTTACTTACTTATAGTCCAATCACAGAATAACAAACAGAATTGTCTCTAGAATAAACAATTTCTTTTACAATTACAATCAAATAAGACTTAAAACCTAAGGTAAAATGTAGCTCCCTCTTCAAACGTATCAAACCAACAAAATAATCTATTAAAATTACAATCCAAATCTGTAATCCAACCACGAGTCAGCCGCGTTTCTCCCGTGAAAATGAGGTATAACGAAAGCTGTTGTTTTCTACCCAGTTTTATATTCCCAACGCGGCCCGGTACGGCGCAAACAAGCCAACAAGGCGGCTAGGCGGGCGACAAATACAATTAATTGTATATTCAATACCCTACCTGTCCCAAGTCCCGACGGTACATAACGAGGGAGACATTAATCAGTTTTATTTACACTTTGGTTTTGTGAGCTGGCTTTATAATTTTATTCTGGACTTAATTGTGGATGGATGAATGGAATTTAACGTTGTGTTTATTTATTTATTACTGATATTTTATCAGGGTGAATTACCTACTGGGCTATGCTCTCTTAAATGAAGACAAATATGATGAGTTTTAAATGACATCCCTAATACTATCCAACCAGTGAAATTATCCACAAAACCCTGGGTTCCTTTTATTCTGGAAAAACATTGTGTCCTTAAGAACGCGACTATAAAAACTGCCAATGCAATTAATTAATAAATTATGATAAACTTTATAAGATTCATCAACTATTTTTTGGCGATGATAGTTCAGTGGTAGTTACATCGCATGACGTGACGAAGGTCATGGGTTCGAATCATACAATGAGCCAAGTTTACGATGAAGGAAAAGATCATGAGGAAAATTGAAAGTCGGAGAAGACAGGAGGTTTATTGAAAGTCTATCGCCAAGTAAATATTTCTCGTCCACTTCTGCAGTTGCACTTGAGAGCCAGTTCCCTTCTAGGCTTTGTGTGCTTACCACCTTTTTAAACAAAAGCCTATTCTAACTTAAAAATAAGTAGGTATTTAATTAGTTACATTCTACTGTATATCTCCCAGTCTAATCTACGTGCTTTCCCATCGTCATGACGTTATAATGATATCAAAAACAAAATCCACAAAACGATCGATCATTGGGACACATAAAACCTACCTTAGCTCACCATCTAAAACTAACAGCGACATCTGTCGATCGGACTCAATGTGATAATACATCATCATGATAGATAGGGGCGCGTGCCCCGGCGTCCCGCTACTGATCGCGTAATCCCGAAGATCCCGGCTCACCTGCGGGATTACAGTCCCGGCCCGCGGGACGGTTTAATAGTTACGTTTGATTTGGTCCGTAGTTTGTTATTAGTTGAGTAATTAGTTGTGTGATAGTTGATTCCGGTTTAAAGATGGAAGTTTAAACGATTTTAACCATAGTACTGTTTTTGTCATTCTACATCCGAAAATGCATAAAAATCTGCAGATGCAGGAGAACTGGATATTTGAGAAGATATTTTTTAAATATCTATGTTAGATTCATTATGCTGTACAACTTTTACTAATATAGGTGATTTTTTAGTCGCTGGCAATACTTGCAGGGGTGGAAGTACTCATCAATATTTACAACTTTGACTATGGGACCAACTCTGATATCGCGTAAAATAAAACAGTTGCTTCATACATTTTGGTCTAGTAGGTATTGAACTTTTGTATGGAACAGCTGTTTTTTTTTCGTGATTTTCACAATTGGTCCCATAGTAAAAGTTGCTCATATTGATGGGTACTTCCACCCCTGCAAGTATTGCCAGCGACTAAAAAAACATTCTGTATATTTATTTATTGCATAGGTACGACATATTAAATTGTACAGGATATTAAATAAGTATATAATAATTAAATATAATGTATAAACCAATGACAGATGTGTACTGGATTTGCCGTATTTGCTAAGTAGATGTAGAAAAGCAATGAAATATTTTTATAATTATTTTATTTTAATAACAGTATAATATCATTAATTAAATACATATATTATGTTTCATTATTAATTTATACGTAGTAGCAATATAATGTAATATTAACAACCAGATACTATGACTATCATATTCTCTGGCAGGCCCTTAATTTCAACCTCCATCAAGACAGATTACACTCTCGGGAGCTCTGAAGTGATGAAATTTTCTTAGAAGTATTCGTGTGCTCCTTAATTTGATAGTTTACTTCCGATAATTCGTTAAAGGATCGTTTAACGGTCTCGAACTATTTAATCTTCAGGAAATTAATTAACTCAGCATAGGTTTTATATCTTATAGTGATCAAATGAGCCCTGCCGTGGACTCATTAATTCCTTCGAAACTGCAGTGATACCTGAATATTCATAGTCCATAGGTGTAGCCAAATCAGTGTTGGAAGTTGTTCTAACTGGAGTCATTGGCGAGTAAAACATGTTCCAAAGTAATAGATCTATTAGCCGTAGATACCATTATATAATCAAAATACCAGGGCGGGTCAATAAGTCCGTGACTTTTTGAATTTCCCGCCACTTAATTGAAAGGGCAACACTGCTCCTGTCAATAGGCATCTGTCAGTTGACTCCTGTCAAAATTTAAACAAGTTGCGTCATATAGTTTGTGTTTGACAGTCATTGATAGTAGATTACCGCGTAATTTGAGGAGAAAATGGAAAAAAGTGAATTTCGTGTGCTCATTAAGCATTATTTTTTGCGGAAAAAAACCATCACTCAAACCAAGCTAAGCTTGATAAATACTACGGGAAATCTGCACCATCAATTTCAATGGTAAAAAAATGGTTTACTGAATTTCGTTGTGGCCGTACAAGCACGGAAAATGCCGAACGTCCTGGACGCCCAGTTGACGTCTCTACACCCGAAATAATTGAAAAAATTCACGATATGGTGTTGGCCGATCGGAGATTGAAAGTGCGAGAGATTGTGGAAGCCATAGGCATATCTCATGGCTCAGTGGTTTCAATTCTGAAAGATCACTTGGGTATGAGAAAGCTTTCCGCAAGATGGGTGCCGCGTTTGCTCACAATCGACCACAAACGCAATCGTGTGACAACTTCGCAGGAGTGTTTGGCGTTGTTTAACCGCAATATGGACGAGTTTTTGCGCCGTTTCGTAACCGTGGATGAAACGTGGATCCACCACAACACACCAGAGACCAAACAGCAGTCAAAACAGTGGGTTTCTCGGGGAGAATCGGCGCCAAAGAAGGCCAAGGTGGGTTTGTCAGCCAATAAAGTCATGGCGACCGTTTTCTGGGATGCACGCGGTATAATCCACATTCAAAAAGGGTAAAACAATCAAAGGCAAATATTATGCCGACTTATTGGGTCGATTTAATGAGGATTTGAAAAAAAACGACCACATTTGGCCAAGAAAAAAGTTGTTTTCCACCAGGACAATGCAAGGGTGCACACATGTGCAATTTCCATGGCAAAAATCCATGAATTAGGCTACGAATTGCTCCCTCATCCGCCGTATTCTCCAGATTTAGCCCCGAGTGACTATTTTTTATTTCCAAACCTGAAAAAATGGCTCGGTGGAAAGAGATTTGACTCCAACGATGAAGTCATCTCACAAACAAATACCTATTTTGATGGCCTCGACCAATCTTATTTTTTGGATGGGATAAAAAAATTAGAGAAACGTTGGACGAAGTGTATAGAGCTCAAAGGAGACTATGTTGAAAAATAAAATGATTTTTTATCCAAAAACCTGTGTTTCATTCAAAAAGTCACGAACTTATTGACCCGCCCTCGTAGCTTTCAAAAGGTTCATCGTTAGCTATAGATACCGTGACACCATCAGAGTTACTATTCTCTATAGTTGTGACAGAATATGTTTCATTACTTGTAGATACCGTGACATCATCAGAGTTGCTATTTTCCATAGCTGTATCAGAATAAGATGTTTCATTAGTTGCAAATAGCGTGACATCATCAGAGTTGCTATTCTCTATAGTTGTGACAGAATATGTTTCATTACTTTTAGATACCGTGACATCATCAGAGTTGCTATTTTCCATAGCTGTATCAGAATAAGATGTTTCATTAGTTGCAAATAGCGTGACATCATCAGAGTTGCTATTTTCTATAGTTGTGACAGAATATGTTTCATTAGTTGTAGATACCGTGACATCATCAGAGTTGCTATTTTCCAAAGCTGTATCAGAATAAGATGTTTCATTAGTTGCAAATAGCGTGACATCATCAGAGTTGCTATTTTCTATAGTTGTGACAGAAAATGTTTCATTACTTGTAGATACCGTGACATCATCAGAGTTGCTATTTTCCATAGCTGTATCAGAATAAGATGTTTCATTAGTTTAGCGTGACATCATCAGAGTTGCTATTTTCTATAGTTGTGACAGAATATGTTTCATTAGTTGTAGATACCGTGACATCATCAGAGTTGCTATTTTCCAAAGCTGTATCAGAATAAGATGTTTCATTAGTTGCAGATAGCGTGACATCATCAGAGCTGCTATTTTCAATAGTTGTGGCAGAAGGTGTTTTATTAATTGTAGATACTATAATATTATTAGGTTTGTTTTTCTATGTAGTTGTTTCATTAGATAACGTGACATCGCCAGGGTTGCTTTCCTCTGTAGTTGAGTCAGAAAGAGTTTCACTAGATGAAGGTAACATGGTTGTCCCATAGTCGCATTCCTCTGTAGTTGGGTCAGAAAGAGTTTCACTAGATGAAGGCAGCATGGTTGTCCCATAGTCACTTTCCTCTGTAGTTGAGTCAGAAAGAGTTTCACTAGATGAAGGCAGCATGGTTGTCCCATAGTCACTTGCCTCTGTAGTTGAGTCAGAAAGAGTTTCACTAGATGAAGGCAGCATGGTTGTCCCATAGTCACTTTCCTCTGTAGTTGAGTCAGAAAGAGTTTCACTAGATGAAGGTAACATGGTTGTCCCATAGTCGCATTCCTCTGTAGTTGGGTCAGAAAAAGTTTCACTAGATGAAGGCAGCATGGTTGTCCCATAGTCACTTTCCTCTGTAGTTGAGTCAGAAAGAGTTTCACTAGATGAAGGCAGCATGGTTGTCCCATAGTCACTTGCCTCTGTAGTTGAGTCAGAAAGAGTTTCACTAGATGAAGGCAGCATGGTTGTCCCATAGTCACTTTCCTCTGTAGTTGAGTCAGAAAGAGTTTCACTAGATGAAGGCAGCATGGTTGTCCCATAGTCACTTTCCTCTGTAGTTGAGTCAGAAAGAGTTTCACTAGATGAAGGCAGCATGGTTGTCCCATAGTCGCTTTCCTCTGTAGTTGGGTCAGAAAGAGTTTCACTAGATGAAGGCAGCATGGTTGTCCCATAGTCACTTTCCTCTGTAGTTGAGTCAGAAAGAGTTTCACTAGATGAAGGCAGCATGGTTGTCCCATAGTCACTTTCCTCTGTAGTTGAGTCAGAAAGAGTTTCACTAGATGAAGGCAGCATGGTTGTCCCATAGTCACTTTCCTTTGTAGTTGAGTCAGAAAGAGTTTCACTAGATGAAGGCAGCATGGTTGTCCCATAGTCACTTTCCTCTGTAGTTGAGTCAGAAAGAGTTTCACTAGATGAAGGCAGCATGGTTGTCCCATAGTCACTTTCCTCTGTAGTTGAGTCAGAAAGAGTTTCACTAGATGAAGGCAGCATGGTTGTCCCATAGTCACTTTCCTCTGTAGTTGAGTCAGAAAGAGTTTCACTACATGAAGGCAGCATGGTTGTCCCATAGTCACTTTCCTCTGTAGTTGGGTTAGAAAGAGTTTCACTAGTGTTCATAGCACCAGTAGAGTTGTTGGGTTCAGTGAAAGTCACTTCTGGTGGCAAATATCTGTAGGAAATAAAATTTACATCATTGTATTACTTATTAATTTGTGTTATATAGGCTTGCGTTTTACAACCCACATAGGGTTATGCTTAATTATTTAGATAAACTTTCAGGGATGACAGTACTACTAATACAATAATGTTTTTCCATGGGAACAACTCTGAAAGTGCGAAAGTTTAGTTAAACAAATGTTTGTATGTTTGTGACTCAATCACACATAAACGGCTAAATGGATTTGGATGAAACTTAGTATATAGATAGATCATACCCTGCAATAACAAACAGGGTACTTTTTATCCCGGGAAAACATAAGATCCCTCGGGAACACGGGTGAAACTGCGAGGCAGAATTAGCTAGTAAGTAAGAAACAACATAAAACTTTGTATGATCTTTTTATCAATTTGACCAACTTAAATGTGTACTGGCTGTGGCATTTTCATATCAATCTAGGCTTTATCACCACCATTGGCTACATCATCACTTACCATAGTGAGATTATGATTTAATCTACACTAATCATATAATACTAATATATAAAGGAAAAGAGTTTAAAGGTGTTAATCTCTGGAACTACCAGTCGGATTAGAAAAAATCATGTTGCATTTGAGAGCCCAATTCATAAGAAAAGTTATAGGTTACTTTTTATTTCGGGAATGCGGGTGAAACCGCGGCGAACAGGTAGTAGTATAAATAAAGTATAATAATTACCCGTCATCAGTATCCTGTATAGGCTTTGCAGCTACTGAATTTAAATTTAGAACCTGAAAAATTAAAAGTAGTATATTTTTTTTAAATCCCTAACAACTAAATCGTTGTAGTTTGTCACCTATACAGAGATGGATTTTTCAAAAACTAACTTTAATCAGTATAAAATTAAGACACTTTTTGTGACGTAAAAAAATGTGTTTGTTATTAACGTGAACAAATAAGACATATTGTTAAAGTATATTATTACAGATCTATGCTACGACCACATTATTGGTATTCAGCGATCTTTTTTTTGTCATCCTTCTCCAACTTATATAGCTATTTATTTTTTATAGTAAGTGAGATAAGGATAGCAACACGAACATTCCTCGAATCCCGATAATTATAGCTATAATTATATATCACATTATAAAACGTGTTTTTAAAATAATAATTTGTAAGATTAGAAAAAAAAAAACGTTTTTTATAATCCATTCATAATGTTTTTTAGTTTTAGCCATTACATAGCGTATTCACTATTATTTAATAAGAACTTGTTTGCGTTACATTTTATTATTTAGGCTTTATATTGGTATTTTTCGTTTTGTTTTAATTGCATATTGTATTGTAAATTTTGCTGTTTTTTAAAAAATATACTTAGCCAATAGTCAGATTATAAAAAAATAACGTAACCTTGCTGAGTTTCTTGCCGGTTCTTCTCAGTTGAAGGCTGACTTCCGAACCGGTGGTATAGCTTCAGTAAATTCGACCTTCATAAGTGCCCTCCTAGGGCCCAAACTGAATAAATGGCTTTGACTTTGACTTTGATTCCATAACTACAGGTAGGCAAAGGGCTTTTACTTAATGTTAAAAAAAAACTTTATATAAATGGTGAAGGGCCAGTGTGCGTGGATGGTAAGCTGCCCTACGTTACGCCACAAGTAGTGGGTTTGATCCCCAGAGCAGGTTATTCTGATGTGGTTGTAATTATCTAAAATAATTGTATATTTAAAAAAACGTATGTAGTAGGTATATCAGTTATCTACTTTACATAGTCAAGCTCTACTTAGTTTGGAATCAGATGGCCGTGCTTGAATAATTTATAAATACAAATGTGACTTTGTTTGTTACCTTTTCACGCCTAAACCGCTGAACCGATTGCGATAAAATTTGGTACGCAGAAAGTCTATGATATGTAGAAGGACATAGGCTACATTTTTTTCTCGGGAACGCGGGGGACAGCTAGTAAGTCATAAATAATTTATAGCTCACTTACCAATATTATTGGACATATATATATAAGTAAATGCATCTTGTTTACTATTCACAATGCCAAAGTTACACTTTATTTAATTAATTTAAGTATATTAATTTACTTCGCTCTCTGCCTATACACGTTACACTTTCAACGCAGAAATATGGAAATGATTAAGTATACATTATCACTTACTTATACGTATTTTTTACACAATAATCCGTTATCCGTTTTCCTGGAATGCTTTTGTGGTATACCATGTTAGCTCTTATCGCTTTTCGTTCTATCGCTACATAGATAAGGACCAGTTCTTGGATCAGTTATTCTTTATAAGAACCCTCCTACGGTCTTTGAAGATAATAATGTTGATAAATTAAACATCCAAATTATCGCTACAAAATTAACACTGTTAAATTTTATTCATTTATTTACAATAAATTTAAAATAAATTGTATAAAATACAAACTATAATATATAGAAAATATCCTCAAAGCCGTCGCTGCTGTCGATAGGCAAGGTTCCCAATAGGCTGGCAGCGTACCTTTTTTGAATGGCCAAGTTAATGCGTTGGCGGAAATAACTCCCAGTCCGTCGGTCTCCCGAAGCCTCGATGAGCTTGGATGATAAAATCCGAGCAAATCGGCGAGCCTCGAACCCCCACGGACCCGAGGTTTCTACCGCGAACGGCATGAACAAATATCGTTACAAATAATAATATACTGGGTGATTTTGTTATCACTAGCAATACTTGCAAGGGTGGAAGTACTCATCAAAATGAACAACTTTTATTATGGGACTAACTGTGAAATCATGAAAAAATTTACAGCTGTTCCATACAAAAGTTCAATACCTACTCGACCAAAATGTATGAAGCAACCGTATTATTTTACGCGATATCAGAGTTAGCCCTATAATAAAAGTTGTTCACATTGATGAGTACTTCCACCCCTGCAAGTATTGCCAGTGATAACAAAATCACCCTGTATGTTATGTATTTCATATTCTTCAAATACTTACATGCAATTACAGTCACTGATAATTTACCAAGTTGTATTATAATTTCAGCCATACGAAATACTAGTACAAAATTCTAGCTAATAACATAAATACGATGAGTTTGTTTGTTTGATACCTTTTCACGCCTCAACCGCTGAACCGATCGCGATGAAATTTGGTATGCAGATAGTCTATGGTGTGGAAAAGGACATGGGCTATTTTTTTTCACGGGAACGCGGGTGAAACCGCTGGGGACAGATAGTACTTTAATAATTCACAAAATATAGTTCAACTAAAGGCTATTGTAAAAAGGTGGACGCGGTCGGGAGGTAATACGGTGGTATGACAATGGACTAGCTTAGGCTCGCCAGCTAGCTCTGACACATCTATACTAATATTATAAAGCTGAAGAGTCTGTATGTTTGATCGCGCATATCTCAGGAACTACTGGTTCGATTTGAAAAATTATTTTAATGTTGGATAGCCCATTTATCGAGGAAGGCTACTATTTATCCCGGGAAAACATAAGATCCCATCGGAATGCGGGTGAAACCGCGGGGCGGAAGCTAGTGCAACATAATGTGTGCCTACATTAAACCCCATCTTAAAAATATACTCGAACACAAAAAAATATTAAAACAATGGTTCAAAAAAATATACTCACAATTCCCATATCATAAGTACCTACATATTTATAACTTCGATTAACATAATAAAGAAATCCTTTTTACATACGAGTACATTCAGTCCGAAAAAAAACAACATGCTGTGGGTTTCACGTAGGAGTTACTCCCACATTACTTACTCACATCTCGTTCATTTGTTTGCGAATCCAGGAATTCTTAGTACTTGAGTTCCACCTTTTATATAACCAAAATACTTTCATTATCATCAACATCTCAGCCGCAAGACGTCCACTGCTGGACATAGGCCTCCTCCAAGGATCTCCAAAAGGACCGGTCTCGGGCGGCCTGCATCCAGGGTTTGCCGATGACTTTAACAAGGTCGTCCGATAAAATACTATGATCAACGCTAAGAATGCCAAAACTGCCTTTAACATCCCTCCATACATTTTAATTTTATATTTAAAACCTTGATCTACTGTTACTGCGTTTTGTACTATCACTATTTCTTTATTTTGTAATATTTTTATACTACACCAGCTTTACCGCGCGGTTTCACCCGATTTCCCGAGGGATCTTGTATTTTCCCGGGCCTTCCTCGATACATGGACAATCCAAAACTGAAAGAATTTTTCAAATCGAACCTTTAGTTCCTGAGATTAAACTGAAAAAATGGCTTTGACAATATCTTTCACTTTGACTCTGACTTTTTTTTGAGTCCAAAGTATTTAACAAGGAAATAAAAGGAATGGAATAGAATCCACTTTCAAAGCTAAACTTTAAAATTTTAAGAATTCCGGAAGTTCATTAAAAATTATTATGTTTGTTTTCCTTTATGATAAGGGCAATACTGAAAATTTTATATTAAGTATTTTTTTGACTGCACATTATTAAAAATATATCAAATACCTTATAAAGTGGATATGGATTCGTATGTATGGTAGCTCGAGAGAATCAGTTTCCTTAAGTAAGATGCAACAAACTGAGTTGTTTAAAATAATAATTTGAACATAGTCGGTCATTATAAAATAATTAACTAAAAACCGTTTAAATGGTCATATAAATAACGACACTTTGATTGACAATGACAGGAACACCTTCCTCCATCGATAAATATGTGACAACAAAAACAGCGTTTGAGTAAGGGTGTTTTTTTTTTTTTTAAATGATGATGTTGCTGAAGCTTTCAAGTACAGCTGTCCGAATAAACCAGGAGGTGTTTGGCGACAGATTAGATTATTTTTTCTTTGATATTTATAGATACCTATACACCTATATACCTTCTCACAAACAGCATACGTGTTAACGTGTATGTATGTGTGTGGGGGAGGTGTTAGGTTTTTTCGTTACGGTTTTTTTTTTTATCAAAATTTCTTGATTCGGTCTCAAACCCCGAAGCCCGCGATAAAAGCTTAAAAAAATACACTAATATAATACTTTTAGGCACACTTCTGCTCGGCAGCGATTTGGGGCAAATTTTTAATTTATAAATTGTAACTTGTACTCTAGTTTCTAGTTTTATTTTAACAAAAAATAAAGTTAAAACTAATTTAAAGATTGATAATTCTAGAATATAAATTCTATTCTTTACAAAATTAAGATGATATTTTATTCATAACCAACGTACCTAATATTTTAAAGTTTTTCGCTGAGAAAGTTTATTTAATCATCATTATAAATAATATTAAACGATAAATTTAACTAAGCGCGCGGTGAATTGGTCGCATTAAGAAAGTTTCACCTGAAAAACTTGAATGTTGGAAATTTTAATGAAAAAATAATTTCAATTTGTAAAGTCCCGGCAACCCCGAAGCAGCCCCGGCCTCCGGGACGCGGGAACTTGGAGTAACATCATTACCTTCGCATATTTGAGCAGACGACACTTTCAAAACATTTGCCTTTATGCTTAGGTAATTTTTGCTTTGAATTTTCTTATACTTCGTACTGCAAATAACACTATTTCTTTTAAAAAAAACCATGTTTCTTATTCTTAGGCACTAATTGATGCAGTTCTAGCAATTACACTTCTAGACTTTGTATGCTTACCACCTTCAGCCACATTATCACTTACCACGGAGGAAATGTGGTCAAACACAGGCGTATATATAGTACCTGTGTTCCTGCGCGTGAGTAAGGTCGCTAGAGCTCATCGGGGAAGGGGGAAGGGTCGGCATCGCGTGAGTGATACCCCTGGTGTTGCAAGCGTTCATAGGCTACGGTAACCGCTTACCATCAGGCGGGCCGTATCTTTGTTTGGCAACTATGTTGTATAAAAATATTTATTCGTAAAAATCCATAGTATTTTTATTCCTTCAAAACGCTTGTCACTTTGACTGTACTTATATTGTGAACGAAGAATAATACAAGATATACAATTTCATACAACATAGGGTTGTCGATTTTACTTTGAATTTTATTTAGCAACTGAAAGTGTGACAAATAATATAGTTGATAAATAATAAATTTGACGGGCCGGTTGGCGTGGTTGGTAAGATACCCTATCTATCACGCCGCAGGTCGTGGGTTCGATTCCCACTCAGGACAAATATTTGTGTGCATGAACATGTCTGTTTGTCCTGTGTCTGGTTATGATTATCATATATGTATGTATTTACAAAAGAAAAGTAGTATATGTAGTATATCAGTTATCTGGCTTCCATAGTACAAGCTCTGCTTAGTTTGGGGTCAGATGGCCGCGTGTGAGGAATAATGTCCCAGAATATTTATTTATTTATTTAAATAATTTAATTTAAAAAGAAATAAACCGAAAAAAAGGTATAAGTTTATTTTGATCATCATATTATTAATTTATTTATTTATCTATACTAATACATACAATATTATAAAGAGGAAAGATTTTTATTTTTGTATATTTGTAACGAATAACCTCAAAAACTATTTCAAAATTTCACCATTAGAATGCTACATTATCCCTGAGTTACATGGGCTATATTTTACCCCGGGAACGCGGGTGAAACCGCGCGGAAAGGCTAGTATAGAACAAAGTAGTCTATATCATTTTATTACATTTTAAGAAGCTATTTCATTAAACAATTATACATAGAAAATATTATGTCCATTATCATAAACCATTATCATTCCATTGAATTCCACAACTAACTGACTATATAGTACCTCCTGCAATCAAATAAACCTATTATAGCTCAATATAATTATTTTTTTTAGTTTGAACTAGTTGTATAAAAAAAATGATAAAACAATAGAGAACAACAATTCAGGGTCTCAAATGTTCTCACTCGTGCCAACCCTATTCATGGTACAGGTGTTAATCCAAACTCCGATGGAAATTCGGCAACAAACAAGTTTGTGAACTTGTCACAGTTCGCCCCTAGGGCTGACAGATGATTCCGACCACTCGAGATCCAGAAACACCTCAGAGAACTTGGTATCAACGGAGCTTGAGGATAGGGGGGATGAAAATATTACCTTCAGGCTCTAGTCAGATTACGAGGCAGTCGTTTTCTAATATTTTTTTTTTTTATAAAAAGTGCCTGATTATTACAGCAGGCCATTCTGTAGATTCTAGAAGCTTAGTATGATAGAAACGTGATACCGCAGCTGCAAGCAGCAGTTACTTCATATACACTGCTGTCGCCGACTGCAAGCGACGCTGTGGCTCCGATACATTTTCTACCGTCTGCAGCTCCGGTAGGTCGCTGCAGTCGGTCTCGGACTTGCACCTTTATGTGGAAATCAGCGTTTTGACATTTAAAAAAAATGCAAGAAAAAAATCAAAAAATGTCTTAATAATACAGTATCTTGAACGGCTTAATGTAAAATAAGTCAGTATTTGAATTGATTGTACTTTTATATAATTAATCCTATAATCTGCTCTCTAAAATAACGTGTCACTACACAATAGCCGTACCTTCCTTCGCATAAGCTTCCCAGACCTTACCCCGTAAGTCTAAAATCGTGTTTGATCCGGTTTGGGCCGCCGTGAACCGGAATAATCCGGTTCACCTGATCCGGTGCGATCCGGCGACTTGCGGCTTCTCCCGCAGTTTGCGTTACGTCCAAGTTTGGATACACTACGCCGTTGTGTACTTAACTATTCACTTATGTGACTAAGTTTTAGTAATAAAATTGCTTACTTAAAACTTTGTGCATATGCCTGAGCTCCTTCAAGAGTTTACAAAAGATATACCTATTAAATTCTTTGATGACATAAATATTATAAGACTAGCTTCCGCCCCGCGGTTTCACCCGCGTTCCCGAGGGATCTTGTGTTATTCCGGGATAAAAAGCCTAAGTAGCCTATAGCTTTCCTCAAGAAATGGGCTATCCAACACTAAAAGAATTTTTCAGATCGAACCAGTAGTTCCTAGAATTAGCGCGTTCAAACAAACAAACAAACTCTTCAGCATTATAATATTAGTATATATAAGAAGTAAAACGAAACATTAATACATCTTTTGTACTATGTATTACGTTTCCTTTGAACTTCAAACTGTAAGTATTAACAAAATAATAAATATCTGTAAAGACAGCAGGTATAATAAGCAAGACGTTATGAATTAAATCATTTGTCCTACTTTCTAATATGAGAAAAGGTAGAGAGGTAGATAGATATGTAAATAACACTGTATTGTTACACCACATATGATTTACACACGACTTTTACAACAACTAACACTCTTATCATATCAAGCACTTGAAGTGATCTCTACCAGCCTACCTAGAGATGGGGAGACAACTTAAATATTACCTAATACAATCTAAAAGATAAATATTTTCACTTCACAGTACTGTACTGTAGTTCCTGTCGGCTGCGAACGATCGACCGTGCCACATACAGATAAACCCCTTTGAGGTTTGCGCTATGTGTATATTGAGTGTTTCTTGAAAATCTATGGTGAATAAATGAGTTAAAAAAAAAAGATAATAAATAGTTAATTAATCTAAGCAAAATATAATCTACATATTTATCCAAAACTGTATCTAAACAACTAAAATCCTTTGTAAACGCCATCGCCAGCGTTTACAAAAGCGGTGGCAAAAAATGGCAGAAGGGTGAGCTCGGATACCTGAAGTAATTCATGCAAACGAATGCAAGCCAATTAATTAAGAGCAGTCGTACTGCGCTCAGAAATCTGCTGCCGTCACTGAAAACTTAGGCGGGAGCTATAAAGACCTGCTAGATAGATTGTCGGGAAACGCAGCTGTTTCAGTAGCGGTATATGTTTTGATGGTTGAAAAAGTACGTTTTGAGGCAAATATTAATTGATGATTATTCAGCATTTCTATGTTCCTACATTTTGAATGGTTATGGCTTAGTTTTGTGTCTTTGACCTCAATCCTTACTTATAAATGAGAAAGGTCCTTTGTTAGTTTGTTATCCTTTCACGCAGATCGCAGCAGCTCGATTTGATTGATAAAGATAGTTACCACGGTATTACCACATACCGATCTTTATTTGATGACTGGCTTTCACCCCGCGACTTCACCCGCATTCCCGGGATAAAAAGTAGATACCTACGATAAAGTGCTAAAATTATGTTAACTTAAAATAAGATAATTTTAATTTTGCTTGATTGCTTTGCT
Organism: Tetheella fluctuosa; assembly: GCA_951216915.1. Classification (NCBI taxonomy): domain Eukaryota; kingdom Metazoa; phylum Arthropoda; class Insecta; order Lepidoptera; family Drepanidae; genus Tetheella; species Tetheella fluctuosa. The sequence continues at coordinate 12,550,352 of OX578222.1, forward strand.
AATCGGTTATTACTCTCTTCCTTATAAAATATAATAATACCTATAAGTTGCATTGAAGCAACATTTAAATTAAAAACGTGGCGGCATAAATGAAAACGTCTGAGACAACACTAAATAAAGTAATTTATATTGCAATATCTCGTCTTTCTACAATGAGATTCCGGAAAGATTAAGGTGTTTCATTATACTGATTTATTATTTAACTTGATTCTTTGTGAAAAATACTTTACAATGCCAACATCATCATTATGGACTTTAACTATATATTTGTTACTGAAAATATGCCTTTGTTTGACCACAAGAAGTTATTATGTGATAGCCCCCTATTGACCTAAAATATAATAAAAAAAACATGGACTGTGTTATCTTTAACAACTATTATACAATGCTTATTGGAAGATAAGAAGCGCTCGTGGCGTAGCTTGATTAGCCGTTCTTAACCGATCGGTAAAGTTAAGCAACGTCCAGTCTAGCCGGTACCTGGATGGGTGACCGCCTAGTGGTATTTCATCTTGAGCGTTTCCGTGCTTCGGAAGGCACGTAAAGCCGTTGGTCCCGGTCATCAGGTAATTGTGATGGTCGTTAAACTTGTTGGAGACCTCCTAGGTGGCTTGACAACTCCAACAGTAGGTTGACCACTAGTCTACCTCCACCAATCCGCAGTGGGCACGCGTGGTGGAGTATTTGCCCATTCCCCTTTCACCCTTATTTGTGAAAGGAGGCCTGTGCTCAGCAGTGGGCAGATATACATAGGCTGTAATTATTATTATTATTGGAAGATAATATAGTTAAAACAAGTTCTCAAAACAATATTTAATTGTATCCAATAAAATTTTAAACAATTATTTACTATATACCTACAATATTAGAAGCTATTTACATAAGTACCTACTGAAATAACATAAAAATATATAAGTAAATTATAAAGTAAAACAAAAACTTTATTCATTTCTCAAGGAAGAAAATCTAATGATTTTATTTTATAACTAAACTAAATAAATATTATAAAACGCGTGACATATTTCCAGTACACAACAAACGAACAAAATATTTGTCGTATTATTATATAAAAATGATTCTCGCGTCGGTACATTAGTTGCCGAAATAAGAGTGAAATTGTGTGTTTAGAGACAAACTGAAGTTGCATTGGGTCCAGTGACTCCATAACATTTGTCACGTGCCTGTGTGCGATGCTAGGGATGGGCTTTGAATTATCGATAATTAAATCCAAATAAATGCCAATAAATATAAAATAATTTTATCAACCCAAGGTTTTATTTTTGTAATATTTAAAAAAATATAAATGGATTAATTTCAAATAACAAATAAAGTGTCACGATAATGAGCAAAACAGAAATGGAAACAAACATTATACACCTACGTGATATTTAAGAGTGCATAAAGAAACTTTTCCTAGATTAAGTGATTTTATTTAAATAAATAGTACCTACCTAATGCTATAGAATTAGAAACCTTTACTTAGATACGTATTTATATTTACATCAAAAATACAAAATACAAACAGTAACATATATTTATTAAAAAATTGAAAAATACATTTAATGGTTTTAATTAATGCTTAGTAGTGATGAAGTACAATTTCAGGTTTTTTTTATTATTATTAAAATTACGACCGAATATTTTAATTTATAATAATAATAATATGTAAATGCATGGCTTTCTAGCTTTGTAACATCATTGTATTTTTATGCGCCAATAATTTATCTACGACCATATAAAAATTATATTTTCATCGATAAAATAAAAATCGATAAATATTATTCCCTAGTCAACACACGTTGAGTTATGCAGTCTGGCGTCTAGTGAATATCGATGAATTATTGAGCTATTTACATTACATCACTAGCGCGCCGTCCGTCCGTGGGAAACATATCGAGTTTTCCTGCACTTTTGAATAATGTAGCTATATTGTTTTGATATTTTATATTTATATCTGCTAACATATGATATATTATTTTGTTCAATATAATAAACTAGTTTTTGCTTGCGGCTTCACTCACACAGTCATTAGCATCAGAATCCATATTCATCATTACAAGATATTTTAAGAAATAACAAAATCTTGTTTTTTTTTCGTCATAACTTACCTACAACAAATAAAAACACAAAAACGATACCCGTGAGTAAGGGTATCCCATTACATTTCCCGGCACCCTTCAGCTACTATCAGATAACGGCTATACCTTGAAGATCCACAATCTGTTCTGATAATCATGACGGGCATCCATCTACGTCAGGGGATATTTTTTGCAGGACATTTGCTACATTTTTTTTTTAACTCGTTTTTGTATAACATTTTTATTGATTTAGGTAGCTATATTATAAAAAATCTTTGAGATTTTATTTGCCAGGTTTATTTCAGAATGCGCTTTGATAAGGATACCTTCTGCACAAACTGTCTGGTGGTATCTAAAAAAGTGACATTCTAGGGCCTAAACTGAATAAATGGCTTCAAGGTCTTTGATATCAGTATGTTTGTTTATAATTGGCTTATAACCTCAAAATGAACCAAAATAACTTTAAACAGGTAATTAAAATCGCGATAATGTTACATAAATCAACCAAACCTAGACATAACTACTCACTATCCATCTATGGTTTTACTCATTTTATTTTACGCGGTCATTTGAGGCGAAAAACTCTGAAGCTCACGTAAACCATTACCTCCAAACTAAACGATCACCGGACCTCATTACTGCCGTCTTACAGACCCCCTATTGGTGGGGGAGGGGTGGGGGGAGGGCTAAGTGACTCCAAACGGAAATAAAGGTGCATGCGACTGGAGGTAATGTTAATTGAATTTCTGCAGACGCTGTGTAAGGATGTGGTTATGTCAATGGTTTTGGTTGTCGATAAAATTTGATGGTTTTATCGATGAGTATTATGTACTGAGGTCACTTTTTATTCTTTAGAACAAAAAATTACAAATTATAAATTGTTAGTAAATAAATAACATTTTAAAATCATTGAGGTTTTTTATGGTGTTTGGTGATAAGATCTTTTTATTTGTTTCAATATACTTTCAATAGTAACTCGTATTTATATTCTACTATTTACCCTCTTAATAAGTAATTAACTAATGAAAACTCTAATAAACATCCACTTTTATCAGATATACCTTGTCCTTATGGCAAATTCTATGGCTAAGTTTAATTAGTCGTTATTTTGCATAAAATAATTAACTTTATCGATATAAAGCCATCACTATACCAAACGGCGAGTGATACGCGCGGCCGCCGCGTCGTACGCAAGATTAAACGTCACGAACCTTCAAGATATTTCCACTAGGAGTCCCAGCTAAAAGACCACCACCTGTGCAGATCACATCATCTTTATTGTTGCACAATAGAGTTGAATTTCCGTTAGCATAGTGGCAAATAGAAATTGGTAATATTAACAGTTCCATACGTATAAATGTTGACAATATTTTCAGCGTGAAATAATTAATTTTGAATTGAAAGTTGCTTTTGAACGTTTATAGGTTTTTGATGAATAAATCGTTTGCCAATTTATAAAAAGAAATTGTTGGTTATGAGTAAACAGGGTCTTTTTTTAGTCGTTTGCAATACTTGCAGGGTGTGGAACAACTCATCAATATGAACAACTTTTACTATGGGACCAACTGTGAAATCACGAAAGAATTATTGATTTTCTTGCCGGCTCTTCTCAGCAAAAGCAACATTCTGAACCGTGCGTTAGAATCCGACTATTCATAAGTGCCTGTATGAATGAATAAATATTTCATTTAATTAAATATGACGATAATTAACGGATAGCTTTAAATTTTAAATATCTATCTATACTAATATTATAAAGCTGAAGAGTTTGAACGCGCTAATCTCAGGAACTACTGGTTCGATTTGAAAAATTCTTTCAGTGTTGGATAGCCCATTTATCGAGGAAGGCAAAACACAAGATCTCTCGGGGACGCGGGTGAAATCGCGAGGCGGAAGCTAGTGACATAATATAGGCGATGATAGCTCAGTGGTAGTGACGTCGGATGCCGCGACGAAGGTTAAAGGTTCGGATCCTACAATGAGCTTGAGCTTTCGGTCATGGAAAACATCGTGAGGAAACCATAGCACGGTGGTAGGACACTTTGTAGTACCCACCTGGCTGGCTACCACCCTCAAGTTGAAAATCTGTCGCCTAATATCTATTGGTGTGTTCCGGCAGTTGCGCTTGAGAGCCAGATACCTTCTAGACTTTATAAAGGTCGGCAACACATAGGTAATCCCCCTGGTACTGCTAATGTTTATAGGCGACGGTAGCAACTTACCATCAGGTGAACCGCCTGCCTGGCCTTATGACATAAAAAAAGAAGAAAAAAAAATCAGAATTGCTAACTAACTAAGTAACAAAGCTCCAAGTCACAGATACAACATGAAATCTGCCCAATAACGTCAAACTCCAACCCCACTTAAGCCGACATACTCAGCCCATATATTAAGTGCCGTTGGATTACCTGCAATAATCTACCATAATAGGTTCCGTACGTGCCTCCACTGCTACACCTTCACTTAGCAGAGTGGTAAATGGCTGAGCGATTGAAAGAAATTGGCACAAAATTGCTCTCTGAGTCACTGGAATTTACACACACTTCGTTTGTTATGTTACATAGGAGTCAAACAATTTTTTCCGAGTGGTTTTGGTCATGTAACAAAAGCAATCTCTATTTGCACCTTATTTAAAATGAACATATTGTCATATTACAAAAAGTTTGATTGGTATTAGGTACTCTACATAGAGTAAAATATTTTGAAGCATAATTTTTTACCCGCGACGGAACGGAGACCGTATATGCGTTTGGGGTGAGAGGATGTTTGTGCAAATGCATGTTGCCATATTTCTCCAAAACTACTAGTCCGATTTTGATGCAGTTTTCAGTTATGGGTTCGGGTTTGATTGGTGCATATTCTTAGATAGATAACGGTGACAACTCACCAGGGGGCGCTGCAGCAAACATTTTTTGTGCAAATCAATGTTGCTACTTTGTGCAGTAGTACCTCTATAATTGATAATTGCTGTCGGGGGTCTGCTGAAAATTTTATTTAATCCTTTTTCGATTACAACTTTTATTTGATTACAATTTTTACAGCCGTCGTGGGTATTTTCAAAATATTTAATTATTGATTAAAGTACAATGGCCCTATCATTTACCAAAATTACGAAATGTTCCCAAATCTTTTTTTTGATGGTGAGTGTCAACCGTCACCTATTGACAGTAGCAATAGCAAAGGGATTGCCAAAGTGAAGGCGACCATTATAGAGCCTAGAAGTCAACTGCCTCTCAAGTACAACTGCCGCAACACACTAGTAGGTGCTTGGCGAGAGATTTTCAGCATGAGAGTGGTAGCCAACCAGGTGGGTACAGTCAGCGTCAAAAGTAGATTGGCACTTTAGTACCCTTTCATAATAATCTATTGACATTTTCTTGACAGTTTGTATGAAAATTATGAATTGTGTAATGTGACACGGTACTAAAGTGCCAATCTACTTTTGACGCTGACTGTACTACAAAGTACCCTACCCGCATGATTTGAACCCACGAGGTTCGCCGTAGCATCACTACCACTGAGCTATCATCGAATACACACCATGAAAACAAGGAAAAATATAAAACATAAACAAAAGAAATCCACACAGACCCATTACAGTTTTTCCATTAAAACAAATAATACCCACCCTAAACGAAACAAGTCAAACACCTGAACACTGTTTGTCGGCGGTAAAAGGTGCTATCCGGTTTCTTACCGGATCAACTTACCGTTAAATGTTGAGACAATATGCGGGAATGGATCAATTGTATTTTAGGATGTAGATTGATAGATAGATGGAAGATATCTGACAATAAATACTGAAAATAAAGGAATTTTATGCTTCAAAATTCGAAAATTAAAAAATTCGGGAATACCTAAAAGTATGGGATTTTTGTATGAACTTAAGACAGATATTTTTACGTTAGATAGTCAGTTTATCTTGAGAACGCGGTAGTAGTAACATTGTATCGTGATAGTCGTTAAGTAGCTGGGGGCCTCCTAGGTGGTTTAAAAACTCCAACAGCAGGTTGACCACTAGCCTAACTCCACCAATCCGCAGTGGGCACGCGTGGTGAAGTATTTGCCCATTCCCTTTCATCCTTATTCGTGAAAGGAGGCCTGTGCTCAGCAGTGGGGCATAACAGGCTGTAAAGGAAGGAAGGGAAAGAGTGAGAGGTATATGACGCTCTCATATTTTAGGCGGTGTTTCAGGAATTAGTACTAATATGTTCTCTATAGGATTAGGCTAAAATCCGGGCGTCTGAGCTTTGCTAGGTATGCAATTATAATGATTTGGCGAAGTAAATCTGTTAAAATTTTAACTTAGTTATTTGTAGAATATGTTGCCGTGCACGTCATAATGATTATTATTGAAATAAAGATGTCTAATATTGATACGGTCTCTATAAATGTTGATAGGTAATTAATAAGATAACAATTTATACAGGGTGATTTTGTTATCACTGGCAATACTTGTAGGGGTGGAAGTACTCATCAATGTGAACAACTTTTATTATTTGAGATAACTGCGTTGCGAAATTTTTTTACATTTTATTTTTTTGATGGGATATAATATACAAGAATTGCTCGTTTACGGTTATAAGATTTACAAGTTACCTTATGACTTAACTTGTAGATAACTATAGGTATATCTAGTAGGTATCTCAGGTCTCGAGGGGTCGTCCCACATAGATGAGGTAACAAACAGATAATTAACACCATCAATCAGAGGTCGACATTGATTGAACTGTCCTCTTTTTGTTCCTTGTTAGCATTGTCATATACCAACCATATTACACCAAATTTAGTTTTAGGATATGAGATAAATGATAGTTATTTTGGTGTAAGTACCTACTTTACGATATTAGGTAAGTATCTGGGGAATAATTCACACACAATAATAATATTCTAATCCCAAACTAAGGAGAGCTTATACAGGATGATTGTAAATGATAAACTACTTTACTACTTGTAACTAATTGGCGTTATGTTCGTAAATTTATAAATTTCGTAGAAAATTTATAAACTCGCGGGTCTTGTTATTTTCCGGTGACATATATATGCCTAGAAGAAAAAGTCCTGCCTAACAGACTATCAACGAGTCAACAATAAATCAACGCAAAGTCCAAGCCACTGTACTTAGAAACACGAGGAGGGCATGTTCTTTTTGTAACACCCCTATGTTATAAGATTTTCAGAAATTCTACCCTACTATAAAATAGTTATATTATGTTTACGCCTCCAGATCTTCTATCATAAATGAAAATAAATTGTATGCCTGGATTAAACATCAATTTAAGTTCTATTTTCAAATTTGTATTCTGTATCTGTGCCTTATTAAATAAATTAATAAATAGTATCTGTAGTTGAAACGATCAGAAAGCCCAGTCATAGTTTTTAGACCAGTTATAGTATAGATGGTTAAAAAAAATGTGGGTATTCTCCATCGGTATACATAGTATATGTGAAGCAATTTCCCGACAGAGGTAACAAAGTGTAAGGGACTGACCGACCGCCGTATATCGCTTGCATGTTGGCTGTATAGCGAGGACATGCCTCAAAATTTTCCTTTAATTTTTATTTATTTTATAAAGCATAAATAAAATTAGGAAAATAAAATAAAAATAATTTCCTTATTCAAATATTTTTAATATTGCTTTCATATTTAAGTTTATTGTTTTTTGTGTTTCGGATAATTCTAGTCACTTTTTTCATTATTATAACATAACATTATATGTCGTAACATAAAATACTACTTAATTTTTTACAATAACGCATGCGTTTTTAAACTCTAGTAAGTAATTTTAAATTAGAATTCATTGTAATTTAGGGACAAGTTTGATGTAAGTAAAGATATAAACCAGCTTAACCACTGTTAAAATATTTAGTAAATGTAAAGGCTCATCTACACTATGCCAACAGTCTTCCAGCGGTAATTGGCACTATCAGAGTCCGGGCCACGCGGCCATAAAGAGGTGAAGCGAGGTGGGCACTGGGCAGCGCAGTGAGCAGTCGATCGACCGTGAAAGAAACCCGCGGTGACACATTGCTAGCTGGAGTAGGTATGTGATTGTTGTGGGTTTACTATATATTTTGTAAATGAAAAAATCTTTAAGAGAAATCTAATATTTAAATCGATGTAACTATATTGAAGGTGATTTGACTTGGGAATAATAGTAATTGTGTAAGTTTTTAAGTTAATTTACGGAATGTTAGTGGGGATATTGTTGTTTACATTCTATAAAAAAAACTTAAGAAAAATTTATAAAAAATAATAGTCCTGTTAAATTAGTCCAATTGCTTGTTTTTAACGTGAATTTATCCTTTAAACTTAGACATCAAAATTGGTCATAACAAGGTCATAACTATTTTCCAAATTTGACTGCTTCAAATATTTTCTTTTCTTTTGACATTCATGTTTAAAAGAAAGTGAAGAATGGAGGGAACAACTATCAAATTATTATTTTTTTAATCAAAATTTCCACCTCGTTATATTACACATCTAGGTCATATTGTTTCATCATCAATAATTAAGTTATTAGGACCTGATTTAGTACAAAAAATAGCAAACATACGTTCTAAGTTGGTGTATCACTCTGTTACAATTTATTAACTCTTGAAAATTAGGTACGGAGCTGTAAGTGTGGAAATTAAAAAAAAATATTTTCATACACTGAACGTCTCGCACGTGTGTACGAGACATTAGTTAGAAGAAAAACGATTGTCCCACCGCACTTAATACTACCCTTCCTACCTTCGCTAAAAGCCGGTTGTGTGCCGGTCACCGCCGGTTAACCGGACGATTTGTGGACTCTATTGACTGTCAATGATACGTGAGCTGTATTGGTTGCCTTTCTGCTATGTGGTCGCATGGTCATCATTGGTTTCTGCACATTATTTGGAAATACTACGTAGGTGTACTACGTTTTTTTCTAAATATACCTACATTTATATAGATATTTTTTTTATACAACATTGTCGGAAAACAAGCATACGGCCCGCCTGATGGTAAGCGGTTACTGTAGCCTATGAACGCTTGCAACACCAGACGTATTACTCACGCGTTGCCAACTTTTCCCCCCTCCTCGATGAGCTCTGGCGATCTTACTCGCGCGCAGGAACACAACTATAAGTTATTTGGCTGCGGTATTCTGTAAGGTGGAGATACTTCCCCAGTCGAGCTGCTCTTTGAGCGACATATCGCTATGCTCTACCTCTCTTGAATTACACTTAGACTCAGGACCAATAGATAGACATGTTCATGCACACAAATGTCTGTCCTGCGTGGGAATCGAACGACTAGGAGATAAATAATCAAGTAATTCAAACGTCCAGAGTCCTGATTTTTGACTTGCTTTATACCAGCGTTTATGTTGGTTATAATCATAATGTAATTAGGTATAAGAAACCCAGCCAGAGCGTCATAATAGGGTATTTGCCTGTATTCAAAATAAATTATCCAACACTAACCAATGTATAAGACATCTAAAAAAAAGTGGGAAAACACGATTATTTTATTAAATTTATGGACAATGGCGGAGCATGACATATACATAACAACAAGTATTTGTTCAGTTTAGGTCTTAGGAGGGTGCAGTTTCGAGCATAAATATATATTAACTATGGGTCCCTGGGGTTCGGGGGCACATCGTTTAGTTAAAGAGATATCCAGACGCCTTGTTGATTTAACAGGTGACCAAAGAACTGGCGCTTACCTCGGGCAAAGTATTAGTCTTGCAATTCAATGAGGAAACGTCGCCAGCTTTTTAGGAACCATGCCTGCGGGTGGCGATCTAAACGTAGTTTTTTTTATCTTTAATTGTTTTATTATAATATTTAGTTTAAGTAGTTAAGGTTTATTGTTTTTGTTAGTAGTTAATGATTGTTGTTAATTAACTTAGTAAAATTTGAAAGCAAGATTCTCGTTAAATAACGATTGCAATTTTCAAATTTAATTTCATAATAGTATTGGTTCGAAAATTTTATGTTCACAACATCATAAAATTTCAATGAATAATTTAAAAGAAAAAGTATTTTGAATTTTGTTAAGTGTTATTATATTTATGCTCGTGACTGTACTGACGATTGCAGTTATTATTAATAATTAATTAATTATTATTGTTATTGTTAATCAAATAAAGGTGAATTTGCATGTTTAAAACTCAAGACCAGTGATTTAAAGTTGCAAACTAAGTAGATGCGTAAACCATTGAACCACTAGAGTAGAACGCCAAAACAAATACCAAGATAGACTTACACTTTTTTTTATTATAGATAGGCTTGTATTTACCAAAAATCTGCACCATAGTGAGTAATGATGTGTCTGAATGTGGTAACCACACAGAACCTAAAAGAAACCGGGTCTCAAATGCCAGAATACTTTTATGATAGACTAGTTTCACCAACGTTCCCGAGGGATCTTAAGTGTTCCGGGTATTAAAAGTACCTTTTATGTTTTTCCAGGGACTGATCTATCTACGTGTTAAGTTTCATCCAAATCCATTCAGTCATTTATGAGTGATTGAGTCACAAACATCCAAACTTTCACATTCATAATATTAGCACAGTCGATGTAACTCTTACAGTCGGCCAACGGACACGTTTAGACAGAGCAATCGTGCGGGGCTTGCGGGGTGAGAGACGGGCGGTAGCGAGCCCAAGCTACCATACACTCGCTTGGGACACAGTGACTTCAAACGCCATAGACCACTGTATGTTTTTTACGCTGTGATATTAGTATAGATTACTATAGATAGTAGGACTTACAACATAGGCTTTTTAACTAGGCAAGTAAATACATACTACAAAATACCGTGAATCTATTGGAGATTTCGATAGCAGGAGAAATTGAGAGCTAAAGATACAATACAAATATACTTTATTGTTGACACTACATTACAACACAGAAGTTACAAATAATAAAGACATCAAAGTGTTTTTTTTTTGTGAAAGTGAAAAAAAATATAGATTGTATGTACCTACCTACTCAATATAAAATAACCAAACAATTTAATACACAAGTCGTGAGCTAAATAAAAGTATCGAAGACAAGAGCACGCTCCCCGGGGTGTAGTGGGGAACGGTGAGTGCTCCACTTAATAATATTTTTCACCTTGTTTCGTTTTCCAATTTTCCGCAAGTCACTCTCGTGGGTAACGGCCCGTGTTTTGATTTAGAAATGCTGAGGGTGGGCTGGTTTATAATTAACGTTGACGATACGACTTTAATACGACGATACGATTTATAAATAAATATTTGTTGTTATGTCGTTTTTGTCGATTAACTTTGATTAACAGTTTTGTTCGACAAACGAGTGGAAAATATTAGTTTGGTTATATATTGAATGGTATGTATTGTTTGATTGCGTGTTTACAGATTTTTAGATAGAAGATTAAAATAAATGCACCGGAATAAATTTAAAAGACTGTAAAAATATATACATAGATACCAATTATATTTATTTCTCATATGAACAAATGATCGCCCATAAAAAAAGCCTATTAAAATTTGATTCACATAGAATATTCTAGATATTTTTTCCGATTTTTTATAAATCTTTTGTATTAATTATATAATATTTGTTTCACACAATACAAAAGATATTTAGGTAGGTAAGTAAATACTGACATTAAATTAAATTAATTTATGACCAAGATATAATCGTTGATTGTAAATAAATTTATTTTGCGACTTGCTATGTGTTGTGCACGTTTGTCTTTTTTTTTAACCTTAATTGTTAACATAATTATTAAAAGACTATTCAGTTTTGTATTATTTTTAAGCTTGAGATTTAAAAAACGACATTAATTCCATCCATGTATAAAAAAGAAACAACAATAGCGAGACAAAGAGAGATAACCTCACGAATTATTAACTTATTTTGTTGGATAATTTAAAAAAAAAGCATGACAAACCACAATATACCACTTCATTCGTTTCATAACAAACATTATCTTACATAAGGTTATATTAAGAAAGTCAGATATAATTTCATATTTCCTCCGTGACATTGTCCACTCCGTGCCGCTTTCGCTTGACCCCACTTGTAGCAATCTAATTTGGTCCCTCCCATTGCCAATGTTTGCCAAATATTTTGTATACAACTTTTTAAAGAAGTTCATGTTAAAAATGGGAAAAATAGTGAAGTTAAAAAACTACTCGTAGCTTAACAAACTCTATTTTAAGTAAAAAAAGAACTTTAAATTATCGTATAAGAGAGGTAGAGCACAGCGATATATTGCTCAAAGAGCAGCTCGACTGGGGAAGTACCTCCACCTTACAGAATACCGCAGTCAATCTTATAGTTATGTTCCTGCGCGTGAGTAAATAAATTTGAAATAGTTCGCATACCATCTCGTTATACAAAAAAAAAGAGTGAAAAAGAAGCACAGGTCAGTTTTGGTAAAGGTTTTCTCAGAATGGACAACTAGAAATCACCTAATAAATAAAGTCTTTTAAGTCCATTTTCTTCATCCACAATAATTCTTAAGACGCTATAATAAAGATATTATTATAATTGTCACCAACATTGTACCAAACATTGGCTGTCGGTAATAACTTTTATCTTATAGCATCACATGATACGAAGGGGCGAAGACGCAGGTAACTCGACGGAAAATCTAATTTACCAAATTGAATTACACTGTCCACTAACTCCAAGATATATTTCTTCGCCATGTCCCTTTTGTGACGTGTTATTGTATGAAATGTATGATGATGGATATCAAAATTCCCTGTGAATTATTGTAATGGATTTTGTGTAGGTACCTAAAGATTCAGACTTACAGTACGATTTGTTTGGGTCTGGATTTTATTTTCTGACATTTAGGACATTATTGTAACTAACTTCTAGTACTAGACTCCTCTGTAAAGACTTCTACAATGTTATTCTTTACATACTAAAGAACCGATACCTACTCCATAATAACATAGAAAAAGGAAACGTTTCCAGCTCTTCGAGGTTTTCTATATAATTGACGGGCCGGTTGGCGTGGTTGGTAAGATACCCTATCTATCACGCTACAGGTCGTGGGTTCGATTCGCACTCAGGACAAACATTTGTGTGCATGAACATGTCTGTTTGTCCTGTGTCTGGGTGTAATTATCTATTATACAACAGGCCCAAACCGTAACAATTTTTTCAATTCAAACAAAACTGAATTGGTCTGATAAAGAACGACACAATTCAAAAAATATGATATTTGACAGATACTGAGACTGTTTTGAAATAAAAACTAAACACATTCTTTTTTTGAATTTAATTTGAACAAAGACCAATAAGTTGGTGCGAGCGACGGCCGCCAGAGTGCGGTTACGGCAGTTAAAAGTAAGAGACGCCACGTGAGTTAGCTACAATTTATATGTAAATCAGCGACGGGGTTCATCTAGGCTAGGAGATTGATGTATAATGACGACGTTATCCATTAGTTTTTTTGAAGTGAAAACTTCTTTAGCCGCGTTGAGCGTTTTTGGAGGGGAAAAAGTTATAGGTTCGCGTCACCGACATTCGCGTCACCGACATGCTCATGCTAATAGTATTTGAAGTGAAAACTTCTTTAGCCGCGTTGAGCGTTTTTGGAGGGGAAAAACTTATAGGTTCGTAGGCTCATGCTAATAGTTTTCACTTCTATCGGCAGTCCCCATGACTGCCTGTTTTTTTTTATTGGTGGTAAGTATTAATATTAAATTGGGTATCACAGTATCGCGTAATGGAGTATTTTGCAATAGCATTTGTTTTTCTTCTTTTTAGGGGTAAGACTTTGATCTTGTGTTTTTATTAAAGACACTAATACTGTTTTAGTTTCTCGGCAGCAACAATACTAACATTGATCCAACTTTTCGTTTAGTTCGCTTATAGCTCGAGAATTGCGGCCGATATTATATTATATTGACGCCGTTTTCAGCTACCTAGGAGTTCTTTGGTAAGCGGTTACCGTAGCCTATGAACGCTTGCAACACCAGGGGTATCACTCGCGCGTTGCACACCCTTCCCCCCCTCCCCGATGAGCTCTAGCGACCTTACTCACGCGCAGGAACACAACTATAAGTTATTTGACTGCGGTATTCTGTAAGGTGGAGGTAGGCGAGCTGCTCTTTGAGCGACGTACCGCTATGCTCTACCTCTCTAAAAATGTGTCATTTCACTGTGAGTAATGGAAGTTATGCTATGTCCTTATAGTGTAACAAATTAGAGACATAAAGAAGCACCCATGTAGAGCCGCGGGCTAGGTCTAGTTATTACAAGTGTAAAAATATAGTTTAGAATAAAGGTCGACTAAAATAGCTAAGCTCTTAGCCTATAAATGCCGCTCGTGTCAGTCTCTAGAGAGGAATCTAATTGCATTTTCGCTGAGGTGAGCTGCGCACTCACTTGCTTTTTACTACCATCCTCGTCGGGTGATCTGATAATCCCTTCTGTCTTTTGTCTATGGTCTTACAAAAAACCTATACATAATCATTATAAATGCTGACAATTTGTCTATGGTAAATTTTTTTTCTACTCAGGCGGGATAATGTCCACATGCAGACATCTTCGATTCTACTTAATATTATAAATGTTAAAATTAGTGAATTCTTTTTATTTTTACTCAATCACGCCCGACATGCCTGCCTGTAATGGATTGAGATGAGATTTGGTTCAAAATCATACCTTGGAAAGGCATAAATACTTTTTGCCACGGTTAAATATTGGATCACTAGGGACGTGGGTAAAAAACCGCGAGGCGGAAGCGAGTTATATTGATATAAATTTAAATAATTGTGTTACAAAGCATATCGTTATTTTTATACCTGTCAACACACTTCTTTGGAGTATATGTTGCTAAGTCAATCGGTACCTACTGCTGAAAAGAGAGGAAGGAGGGGAAATATTAGGTACTAGCTTCCGCCCCGCGGTTTCACCCGCATTCCCCAGGGATCTTATGTTTTCCCGGGTTAAAAAGTAGCCTATGTCCATCTGTATACCAAATTACATCGCGATCAGTTCAGCGGATTAGCCGTAAAAAGGTAACAAAAAAACAAACTCACTTTCGCATTTATAATACTATAAGTTAGGATTAGGATAGTTAACTTTAGGATTGATGATAAAAACATCACAATTAAAACAACAAATCCTAGTGACACGCAACATTTTGCAGACCTATAATAAGCCTTCACAGAAGCTTCGACTAAATACTAACGGGGACTAACCTTTATCAAACTACGAAACATGATCCAAACATAACTAATGCCAGGTGACATGTGTCACTAGATCCTGATCCTCGTTCGGGTATCTTATAATCTACAAAAACAGTTTATGTGAATACTAGTGTTAGGTTTATGTACATTATTATTAGAAACTGTTGGCAACACTGACAAAAAGACAATACAGAATTACAATATGGCTAGAACATCTTGTTCAAAGAAGTTAAAATTTTTGAAAGAAAAAACTGTCTCAAAGTACTGCCATTAATTGACCCGTAACTCATATTTGCCATAATTAATCTCAGGTATTGCAAAATATTCACTACATTATTCTAATTAGAAAAAAAACCCGCGTTTTTTGCTTTGTTTTAAAATTAAGTAGGTACCTTTAATAAAATTTATGTGACAATACCGATTATTAATATACGATACTTAGAACTTATGCGAACCTAATCACAAATACTATGGAAGAAGGAAAATATCACATAAAAATAAATATATATAGGCTATTTTTAATCAGTATTAAGTAATGGTGGAAACGGGTAATATAAAAAATACTACCTATTATGCTGGATATTTTTAGATGGAATTTTTTTTTATCTAAGTTAAGTTCGTCACGCTGAATAAATTTTACTATGAGACTAACTCTGAAATCACATAAGTACCATATATTATTTTTATACATATTGATAGAGCAAGGATTTTATTATTTCAAAATTTTTGTTGCCATAGTAAAATTTATTCAAAACAAACCAAAATTAAATTAAGAAAAATAACAATTTCAATGTATACAGCCTATAATATCTTAAATATTAATCTTCCGAGACAGTGATCCGCTGGGGCGCAGAAAGTGGACCATCTTCATTCCTCGTGAAAGCCAGGACTGTGAACTCATAAGGTATGTTTGGTTGCAAGTCCACCTTTAGCTCATTCTCCTCATTTGTAACCAGGAGTTCTTGTTGGAACTGTGACAGAAACGGCATATTATACACTTCTCATCAAAAAAATTGAAACACCTCTGAAGTTTGGTTTTGAATTAAAATCAAACTCCTTCAACTATCGTGTTATTTTCAACAGGTACCTACGTATGTTTTTCCAGAGTTTTTTGTAAACTTTTTGAAACGAAGACGTAAAACAAAAAATGTTTATAAAAAGTGTATTCAGTATTTCGTATTTCCTCCCCATGTCTGCTGCCTTGCGGTTTGGTTTCTAAAATAAAAACATACCTATCGAAAAAAACACGATAGTTAAACAAATAAAATTAATTTTG
The DNA here is from genome assembly GCA_951216915.1 of Tetheella fluctuosa. Classification (NCBI taxonomy): domain Eukaryota; kingdom Metazoa; phylum Arthropoda; class Insecta; order Lepidoptera; family Drepanidae; genus Tetheella; species Tetheella fluctuosa. The sequence continues at coordinate 12,566,864 of OX578222.1, forward strand.
AACATTAATATTCGTTAAACGATACCTTATAATATCCGCAATTATCTGGCATTATTACTTTTTTTTGTGTAAAAATAAAACATAAAATTCATTTAAAACCAAACTTTTGAGGTGTTGTTGCAGTACCGTTTCGATTTTTCTGATGAGAAGTGTAAATATAATAATATATAGAGATATCGGCTCTCTCTGCGTGTTTTACCATCATTATAATGAGTGCTCTCATTTTTTTTTCAATTGGTGCTATATTTACCGGTGAGGAGCTCATCCTCATCCTCGAGCCGCCTCGATCGTTCACACAACGATTCAGTCGGACGTTTCTAGTTTTCCCTCAGCGCTACGATATGGAATTCTTCAAAAAGGGCGTAAAAAGAACTCTGTAATGTTGGCAACACATCGGGAATTGCCTTGGTATAAGTGCGTATTTATTAAGAAAAAAAATGTTTTATGTAGTATATCAGTTATCTGGTTTCCATAGTTACAAGCTCGGTTTAGTTGTGGATCCCAGGATATTTATTAATTCATGTTTTATTACAAATGTTCATAGAAAATACAAAAAAAAAACTTTATATTTGTCTCTTTTTGTTGAAGGTATAAACTGCAGATTCCCACCTTCTGCACACCTGGCATACAACGTTCATAAGTCTTACCATAGAGACGTAGAACTGCAAGAATTACAAAATCATAAATTTTCCAGTTTAAATACTTACGAAAGGTTCGTCTGGGTTATCAACAATGTGATATTGGTCGTTTTTGATATAAATGTTCACTCTAATCTAGAACAAATTAATACTTTCGATTAGCATTATAAAATTAAATACGTGAAGCAAAAACTTTGGTGCGCCTTTTTACGACAATTACGCGGACGGAGGAGTATGAAATTTGGCACAGTTACAGTTTATATGGAGAAGGAGTTCCGAAAGCTAATATTTTTGTATAATATGCATTAGAAATAAATTAAAATAAACATACACACACTACCATACGTTGGACACACACTTCACCACTGTCAGTGCTTTGTCGATAACGCGGCAATGACAGACTTAAAGAAAAGAGCTCGTATATGACTGAAATTATATTTTTCCATTCTTATTATTATACTCTTTTGTTTCATTATGATCGAATTTTGACCACGGGCAACCTCTAGTATGAATATATCTATCAAACTGAACTTTAACTTCTAGAATGCCTAACAGTTGGGTCTACCATTTGCATACCGTTATTTAAGATCTGATAAATTCTGTATTTTTACAGAGTGCTTATAAGAAAGAAGAAAGATAGGAAGTTTTATTGGTAAAGCTACAATAAAAGAAAACCAAGAACCTGAATATAACCAGGGATGCTATATAGATAGCGCAAGTACCTTGTATCCAAGAATGGGATCATGTGCATCAATATGAACCGGTTTCCAAACGACCTTCCATCCAGAGTTTGTTTCTTCAAGAGAAATTTCTGGAGCTGGCAAAGACGCTAATGTATTAGATACAGCCACTACTAAGAACACACATATACACTTCATCGTTTTTATTGTTCAGAACTTAGTTGTCACTACAGATTTGCTATCGTGACGGGGCGAGGAGTGATCGAGAACTAATTATATATTTTAATATTGAACGTTATATTATGTATGATTATTTTTACGGTCGAGGTCAACTGATTATGCATAGGGAAATCTATTTAGTTGTTTATTAATATTACTCGTGTTTTCATAGTAATAATATCTTTCTGACATCACGGCGCGAGGACCGGTCTTTTTTAAAGGCGTGCGTGGGGATACAGATCCAACACGTAGAGGCCCCTTTAAGATATGTTAATGTGTTGGGATGTGTACACCTAGCGATACTATCTCTGTCTGCACTATTGAAGAGATACAGGTAAAGACAGCACCCGCTAAGTGCAAGGACTATTACAGAAAACAGGGAACTATACTGGGTCTATGGGGGCAACTTGCTGGACTGGTTGTTGGACTATTGATTGAGACAACGGAACGCCTGCCAAATCAAATGTCTCAATCTTTGATGATGTTCGTTATATATATATATTTGATAATTCTGGCAGACGGTGACTCGCCACCAACTGAATGGGCCCCAAAAAAAGTCACCAAAACCAAGGTGACAGAGGGAGCAACATTGGTGTCAGCAGCTAAGGGTGTAGAGAGGTGTGCACCGGTTTCGCCATAGCGAGAAGGCTTGGTTTCCCCGTTATTACGCAGATTGAGCACTTCCACCCTTTCGAAAATCTTTATTATTATGTTATAGCAGTAACCGAGGCTTAGCCGTCGTGCACGCAGCGGACATTGTCTGGCTAATATTGGCTGCAGATAGGAAGGTGTGGCAAGGGATAGAAGAGGCTCATGCTCAGAAATGGGAAACCCAACAATTTAAATAATGTAAAGTGTATGTAGGTATATATTTAATAATAAGTAACGGTTACCATCAGGCGGGCCGTGGGTATGCCTACCTTAGAGGTATAGAACAAATGGGATTTTGTATATTCAATATTTTTGAAAAAATTCTGTTATAATGATGTTTGGTAGGAAAACATTATTTTTTTAGTTAATGATAACTTAAAATCTTAGCCAAGATTCATTTTGATCCAAGGTATAAGCTCTCCGTCCGTGCGATCTCATACAAAGTGGGGTCACAGTTTGTCTCCAGCTCCACGATTTAATATAATTGTTATAAATGCTATGCGAATGAAATCGCGTGGCAATAGCTAGTTATAAATACATGTACAATGTAAATAGTTACACCTAACTCTAAACAAGCACGTGGCACTGATCATGTAGGTATATTTGTGAGGTCATATAGCGATATGAAGATACCGAGTAGGTTATTAACAAAATTGATAAGAATATGAAAAAAATTATGTTTGCCAAATGCATGCCCGAACTCGGATATTTTTTTTTTTTTGCGCCAGTTTTTTTCACACACAGCTCAGAAGACTCTGGTCTCAAACCAAGCAAAGCTTTTACTATGAAGAGAATTGAAATCCAGATAGTTTCCTATATGGTATGCTTGTATTTTCGGCCACATCGTCACCATCACATTAACGACTTACCACGGAGAGGTTGTAAAAAAAATCAGGCCTATCAAAAGTAAAAAAGGTAGAAAATTATTAAACCTATTTTTATTAAACGTTATGTTTATTTTTACAAAAATATTTTAAATAAGGAATCGATTCCGGCTGTCTTTACCAGTTTGGAGAAACAATGTCTCCAGTTTTTCAATAGTGAGGCGTCTAGGATTTGACAAGGGCCCATCACCTTTCTTCGAAAAGGCCTGCACTCTTATATCGTAGAGTACATTGGATGCCAAATTGTTAAGTATCACTTCACGTTTGTCATTTGACACCGAGAGAACTTGCCAGGGTAGACCAGGGGAAGTTTCGAAACCTGTGAACTATAGAATAGAATACATTTATTATAAAGACCAGGTTTAATAACTAGATTCTGAGACAGAGCCTGCTATATCTAAGGTGATTGAGTAGGTTTCTTTTATTTATAATTATAGATCTATATTTGACAACATTCTCACCATGGTAAATGCTATTGCCTAAAGAAGTAACACAAGGTCTAAAAGAAATTGTATATCAAGTACAGCTAGCGAAACACACCAGTAGGTGCTTGGTGACCAATTTTCGGTAGGTGGTAAATGCCCGGCGGGTATTTCATAGTAAATCACCGACCGTGCTTTATTTTCCTCATGATGATTTCTGTCATGGAAAACAAGCTCACTGTAGGATTTGAATTCACTACCCTCATCACGGCAATCAACGCCATTGCCACTGAGTTGTTATTGTTAGAGGAGGCTAGAGATCCAGCAGCGGAGATATTATGAGCTCGTGACGATAATCCAAAAGATATGTAGACATGCAACGACTTCGAAGACGATGTCTCAGTGAGAAGTGAAATTTACCAAAGAAGTAAAGAATGAGAATGAATTGGAACTTACCGTGGGATACTCGTAAGTTATAGTAATTATGCGTTCATTGCCGATAATTTCAGTGTGGTTATATTTCACTCCACGATGACGCCAAATTTTAACCTAGAACAAATATCAATAAAAATAAAATATGTAAAATGGATAAAGGTCATAATGTGGAGAATAAAAAAGTTATATAGAAAGAGGAAGACTGAAGAAGTGTTGGAGTTGTAGGATAGAAAATACAAGGATATAAATTACGAGGGTGTACTTATTGTGTATATTTGGTTAGTAGTTAAGTTTATGTTTCATGTGCATTAATTAAAAAACTTACTTTTTCATTTTGTTTGAACTTTGGCTTGTCTTTGTTTTTTGTAGTTTAAGTTTTATATGTTGTCAATTATTCAATGTTGTGTACGTCTGTAATTGGCGCATATATCAGAACCTAGTTTTAATTTTGTTACTTGGTAATTGTATTAATGTGTGTGCTGTTAAAATAAATAAATAGATGGAAGAAATAAAAGAAAAATATTGATTGGGGACAGGTATTTGAGGGACTGCGAACTAAATCTACGTAACGTCAAACGTACGAAGTATACAAAGGTACATAAGGCTTTGCCTATGGGCAAGGTTCCCAACAGGCTGGCAGCGTTCCCTCTTTGTATGTCCAAGCTAATGCGTCGGCGTAAAAAGCTCCCAGCCCGTCGGTACCCCGAAGTCTCGACGAGCTCACATGATAAAATTAGAGCGAATCAGAAAGCTTCGAAACCTTACGGATCCATAGTTTTTACCGCAAAAGGCATAAACAAATAATTTGGTCCAATACAACCACATTTTTTACATTTAGATTCTTCAGCACCGGTCGCAGGAAGGCGCAAGTGTATTAACACATGTGGCATCCCACACCAGCGGCTTGCCAACCCTCCACGGGATCTAAGTCATACCTTCCGGCCTCTTGCCATCATCACGCGCAATTCCGACTGGTTCTGTACTAGATGGCACATTGGCGACAACAAGATCCCTACGAATAATATTATTAAGAGCCGCATGGCGTGAAAAACGACCGGCTTATCTTAGTTCATTTAGTTCAGGAAAATAATAATTATATTAACCTAGATACATGGCTTTCTGCTTTGTTTTCTTTACACAGATTGTGCAAACAAATAAATAAATAAATATATACTTACCCTGTATCCTTCAACCGGATCGTTAAAATCAGAACTCAGTACAGTTTTCCATTGCATAAAAAAGTTGGTTGGTGTCAACATAGTGAAATTAGTCACATAAGGAGTTGCCAAGTTTTCATTTGATATCCCATTCAACACAAATGCATATGATACTGCCACTAATAAAATCGAACCGAAGATCTGCATAATGCGTTTGTGTGGTCGTATGAAAGCAGATGAAATGATAATTATGTATATAAAGTATTGAATTGCGTCATAAGTTCTGTTCACACTATCTAGTTTTTTTAATTAATTAATTTATTTATCACTAACAATACACATACAAAATAATACAAAAAAAATACGTGTGGCACTCGGGGACTGCCGCGGTAAAGCTATTGCATAGCATTTTTTATCAACTTATGCAATTATAATTATTTATTTATTTTTTATTTATGCAGTATTTTTTTTTCTTTGATATTAATAGATACCTATACACCTATACACCTATATACTTTCTCACAAATTCCGAACCGGTGCTAGAATCAATTGTAACGTTCATAAGTGCTTAGTTCATATTTGGGCCTACCGTATAAATGAGTTTGTGTTTGAATTAGTAATATTCCCAGTAGTATGACTAAATCTTTATTTTGTAAAACCCGTGATAGCCGAGACCTTTGACTCGTAATGCAAAATTGTGATTAAACTTTATGACTAAAGTTTACCTACTTATAATTTTTACTTTTTTTTTAATCCCCACTTTATCAATATTAAATATCATGTATAGGTTATACTACGGCTTTACGTCCTGGTTTCATTCGCGATTCCCTTAATTATCCTTATAGGAGTTGAATTTAGGAAAATCCATATTTATTGGATGCCTACGTTGTTAAAGTGTTACTTATTGGTAGAATCATTTGTAACGTTCATAAGTGCCTTATTAGGGCCTAAACTGAATAAATGATTTTTGAATTTGAATTTGAATATAATTTTTGTTTTTTCTTTATTCCTCATTTTATCTTATCAATATAAATTATCACATAGGCTATTATCAATATTGGATTACTAGCTTTACGCCACGCGGTTTCATTCGCGATTTCTCATTTTATAGGAGTTGAATTTTGGAAAATCCATACTTAGTGGACATTGTATAAGAAACCTGAGTGCAATATAAAAGTTCTAAACCGTGCCGGTTGAACTGTGCGTTAATATGTCAGTCAGTCAGTCAATATGTCATTTTATAGAGACATAGAAAAGAATATTAAGGAAATTCTTTAGTTTGGTGGGCTATTAAACATGGAGGGTCTGGACTGTGGGTAATAGTGGGCAGTCATATCCATTGAAGTAACAAAACAAAATTTGTCTTCACTCTTTCAACGCGCACTAGAATCCGCCAAGCGGGCTATCTTTTTTTTTTTGTTTTTTTTCCTACTAATTAAACTACTACTAGTAATTATCACTGAGAGCCGGATCCTACTGGTACTGGTGTGTTCCGTCAGTTACTTAAGAGCCAGTGACTAAAATTCAGGCCTATCAAAAGTATAAAAAAGGTAGAAAATTATTGATGAAACCTTTTTTTATTAACTTTATTTATTATTTTTACAAAAATAATTTTAATAAGGAATCAAATCCAGCTGTCTTCATTAGTTTAAGGATTTTCAATGGTGAGGCCTCTAGGTCTTGACAAGGGCCCATCCCCTTTTTTCGAGTAGGCCTGCACTCTTATATCGTAGAGTACATTAGACTCCAAATCGTCATGTTTCAGTTCACGTTTGCCACTTGGCACCGAGAGAACTTGCCAGGGTACACCTGGGGAAGTGTCGAAACCTGAAAACTATAGAATAGAAGAGAATTAGCAAAATAAAAATTTGTGTTATAATAAAATGTAGATGATGATTACAAACAAAAAGGCTAAATCTGGGGGCACGGCAGTGCCCCCGCCAAGTCGAGAAAAAAAAAATAGCACGGCCGCACCATTATTTTCTCGAAGCAGTTCAGACCATTTTCGACCCCCTATAACTTCGTTGTGGATAAAACTATAATTATTTTCTAAGATAGAGTCTGCTATGTGTAAGGTGATTAAGAAGGTTTTTTGTTGTCAATTCCAGTATATACCCAACTGCGCCAGAAGGTGGGTTATGTTTTTCGAGAGTATGTATGTATGTATATATAATTTGGCACGCTCTGCGGCCTGAACAACGGCTCGATGGATTTTAGCTTGAGAGGTGTCGTTAGATATCGTATAGTATATCAAAATAGTGAAAAAATGAACACATTCAGCAATAAAACTAAAAAAAAAACGGTAATTTAAAAAACTAAAAAACCCGACTGCATTTCTGTGTAATTTGACTTTCTTGTTTTAAGGTTTTTTCATTTCCAAATTACACAGAAACGCAGTCGGGTTTTTCATTTTTTTAAATTACCGTTTTTTTTTTACCAAAATATCACCATGTGACCAAGTGTAGGCCTAAAAGATACTGGATACCATGTACAGTTGCTGAAACACACCGATAGGTGGCCCGGCGGGTATTTCACTGTAACTCACCGTGCTATAGTTTTCTCATGATGCTTTCCGTTATAGAAAGCTTACACACATTGTAGGATTTGAATTCACTACCTTCATCACGGCAACCAACGTCATTACCACTGAGCATTAAGACACGACATGCTATGAAAGCGGAGGCTTTTGAATTTATCATCTCCAGCTCTTAATGTCTCCACTGCTGGGGCTCTGTGTCAGGGTGAAGTGAAAATAAGCCAACGGAACATGAAAGAGAGTGTATTGGAACTTACCGTGGGATACTCGTAAGTTATAGTAATTATGCGTTCATTGCCGATAATTTCAGTGTGGTTAACTTTCACTCCACGATAACGCCAAATTTTAACCTAGAACAAATATCAATAAAAATTAAATACTTACCGCAAACTGCTATTATATAACTAACTAGCTTCCACCCCGCGGTTTCACCCGCATTCCCAAGGGATCTTATGTTTTCCCGGGATAAAAAGAAATGACGTTCCTCGATAAATGGGCTATCCAACATTAAAATATTTTTTCAATTCAAACCAGTAGTTTCTGAGATTAGCGCGTTCAAACAAACAAACAAACTTTTCAGCTTTATAATATTAGTAGGTATAGATATGTTACGACTATCACGAGATGGATTAAGCCATAATGTGGAGATTAAAAAGTTACATAGAAATAAGAAGACTGAAGAAGAGTTGGAGGAGTTGAATATTGATTGGGGACAGGCATTTCAGTGACTGCGAACTAAAATCTACGTAAACGTAAAACGTACGAAGTACAATTTCGCTTCTATTATTATGTTACCGTTCATTCGTCCGTGAAACTTGTTTTAGTGAGTCTATGTTTTGTTTTACCTTTTGTGCTGTTTTTACAAGCTTTTTATTAACTTGCAATGTATATATGTTTGTCCGGGTGGAATCTTGCAAGTCGAATTTAACCCACTTTCAGTGGTCGGTTTGACTTGATATTTGGTATACATTAGTGTATTGGAAGACAATGCATGAACAGTCAACAAAAAGTACAGTCACCAATAAAAGCTTGTATTATAAATGAAATTTTACCAAAAAATTATTTTATAATTTTCTTCTGTGTGAATTTGTGTGTCCATTAAAATGTTTTCTTATCCTTATTATTATCTTAATACATTCAGTTCAAGATTTGCTAATAATTACATATTGACCTAGAGACGTGGCTTTCTGCTTCGTTGTCCTTACACCAATAATTGTCCAAACAAATAAATAAATTTAAAAAATGCTTACCCTGTATCCTTCAACTGGATCGTTAAAATCAGAACTCAGTACAGTTTTCCATTGCATAAAAAATCCGGGTGGTGTCAATGTTGTGAAATTAGTCACAAAAGGAGTTGCCAAATTTTCATTTGATATCCCATTCAACACAAATGCATGTGATACTGCCACTAATAAAATAGAACAGAAGATCTTCATAGTATTGTTTTAAAGTTTTTCTTCTGTTTAAATTATTGCGTCCGTGTGGTAGTATGAGAACAAACAAAATGATGATTGTGTGTTAAAGTATTTAATTGCTTCATAAGTTCTGTTCACACTGTCTAGTTTTTTTCAATTTATTTATTTATTGAAAAAAAGCACTAATACTACACGGACATAAGGTATAGAAACTAGTAGGTAGGTATATACTTGTGGTTTGAGTATATCGTATTAAGAACACTAACACCCATATTTCTTAGTTCTGCTATTTTTAAGTCTTGATTACAGAATGAAAACAAGCCTTGAGTCTGGAATCTGAATTGATTCTTGAATTTAAGTTAGTACCAAACACAAACCAAACCTTATCGTCTTGTAATAAGGTTCATTTGAATCAACTGTGGATTCAATTAATTATCATATCGCTTTCAGTGTCACAGTTATTTCGATTACAATAATTGTGCATATTGTAATTAGATTAATGAAGTGGGAATTACATTAAATAATTAGTAATATTCCCAGTAGTATGGGTAAATCTTTATTTTGTGAAATCCGTGATAGCCTTTGACTCATTATATGAAATGGTGATAAAGCATTATGACTCTAAAGTGTTTACAGACATTTTTTATTATTCCTCATTTTATATAAAGTATCACGTACGCCATTATTCATAATAGAGATACTAGCGCTACGCCCCGTGGTTTCCTACGCGATCCCTATAAAAGTTGTATATGAAACCTGTATGCAGTTTCAAAATTCTAGACTGCGGATTGAGCTGTGTAGATATGTCAGTCAGTCAGTCAATATATCCTTTTATATAGATAAAAACAAAAATATTTAGAAATTTCTTTAGAATATTATAGTTAGGTGAGTTATGTAAACATGGAGGGTCTGGACTGTGGGCAATAGTGGGCAGTCATGTCCATTGAAGTAACAAAACAAAACTTGTCTTCACTCTACTAGGTTTTACTAGTCCATCTGTCTTGCTCTTTCGTAAGCAAAACGTTACGATTTTAAAACTACAAAAGAGGCTCTTAATAAGAAGTTTTAAGTACTTTCAATTAATAACTATAAAATAGGCTCTAAAACTTGACATTCCTTTAATTTTCATCAATGTAAACAAACAGTTCTAGCACAATCGGTATATAAATCAGCCCGTCCCTCATCGGGGCCAAATTAAACATTATTCTTCTTGTATCCAAATTCCAGCGAGCACTTCGGGCTACGACTTTTATTGGAAATTTTTCCCAATCTCGTACGTGCCAATAAATACTGTACTAAGCGTTTCAAACGGTTCACACCCCCATGGCATTTAGATCTTTTACGTCAATCGGTGACCCACACCACGGTGCTTGTATGTATAGTGACGCACACACACAAACAGACATGCAAATCGGAAAGATAGTACACGGAATCCAACGTGTAATCTATTTACTGGTTGCTTTAATAGCGTGCGTTGTGAGTTTTGATACTTGCGCTCTTATTTTTGACAATGTCGTCGTTGTTCCATTAAAATATTATTTGAAAAAAGTGAATTCAAATTCAAATTCTGAAGATTTTGAAACAAAATATTTTGATAATTTTTCATGGTAATTAAATATTTTGGTTTATGTCTTCTACAATAATTAAGTATTTCTATTATTAATTATTTATGAAACTAAAACGTGAAGATGTTTTTGTTCAAAAAAAGCAACAAAAAAAAACACTTGAATGTATTTGTATTAGTTTTTAGAAATGTAATTTTAAATATTTCCATTGTCATATATTTATTTATATAAATTCTCAACTAGATTTGCATTTTATTTTAAGTTTAAACAAGTAAACAACAAAAGAGATTAAACTCACAAAATAATAAACATAATGATCAAGATAATAAATCGCGCTACAATCACACTAGATCCCAGAATTGTCCCTTTAACACGATGCGGAGGCGAATAACAAAATAAAATACAATACAAAAAGCGTAAAGGAGAACGTATTGATTTGCAGGAATTTTTATTAGTACGTGCTACCTAGCAGGAAGCGATTTGCCTACGTTTTATTGTTTCCTGTATTGCCTTGTGTGAAACTGCCTTTACTAGATTGTTGTACAGCTCGTGTGTCTTGGGCTTTATTTCTTTTGTATGGAATACTATTGATAATTTTTATTGAATTATTTTATCGCCTTTGGATAATACTTCCACAAACAATTCAATAATTGCCGCATCTTCCAGTCGTCCACTTACCACGTTCACCCCCACTTATCAGATTTCGCAGATCATCAGTACACCTGGCGGTGGGGTGCGTTCCTCACTTCGCTTGCCTGACTGCGGTCTCCTGTCGAGTTCTACGTTGGATGATGCATTTTGAATTCTATTGTATTTAATTAAAAACCTAAGAACCTTGTAAGTCGCCTCTACCGATGACAATACCTCGAGGGTAAGCAGGGTAACATTCTTACTTAGCAAATAACTTAGGGGTTATTTATTTATTGCTAGCTTCCGCCCGCGGTTTCATTCGCGTTCCCGAGGGATCTTATGTTTTCGCGAGATAAAAAGTAGCCTATGTGCTATTCTAGATTATAATCTATCTCTGTGCTGTAACGTAACGGATTTTAACCCCCCCCCTTGTCCGTTGCGTTCCCTAAAAGGTACCCCTGAAGAAAATAAAACACAATTTACCGGTTCAGAATCATATAATCAATTTGTTTTAAAGTAGAAGTTTATTTAATATATGCCCTAGCTTCTCAGAAGGAGAAAGATTGTGGGTTACCTGAGATGAATTGCATTACTAAGTTATTCATTAAAATTAATTGGACGCCAATAGTGGAAACGGCCACTATACCATAATGTTCAGATTAATGTTATTTAATATATATATATTATAAAACCTTTCGTTGTTCCTTCCAGCTGTAGGACCCGGTAGGTTCCCGCAGTATAAAAAGTAGCAGCAGCAGAAAAAGTAGTATAAGAAGTATTAGAAGAAGTAGTAGACTCGTAGTGTTCCCGGAAATAAAAACCTCGTAGTATCCCGGATAGAAAAAAAAAACCTCCTGCAATGGACACAAAGTCCTCAATTACATTCACATAATAATAGGAGTGTAGATGGGAAAATCTAACCCCGACCCACATGAATTTATAGACATATTAACATTAATTAATATTTATTTAGGTTTAACGACTATAACCTGGTAAATAAATTAACAAATTAAGGGAATATACTCCTTGATAATAACATGAGGAACCCACATGTACCTAACCTATGAGACCTCATGGAATCTTTCACAGTTTGACCAATGAAGTTGGACAATTCTGGATTTAAACACAAATATGCCTTAATAGTAAGTAACGTACCTTGGTAAAAGCCAAGGAGGCTTGTAATTTCACGTGCTTAATTGATTTAGGTCAATCCTAATGTGATGCCACGCCACGCGACATTGGCCGGCTGGTGCATTCGTGCATTCGCACTAATCTTAAACAAAAACACCAAAATTAGGGATCGAAGCCCTTATATTAGAGAACACCTCGCGTACTTGTAGTAATACTCACCAAATTTAATGGTAAATAGGCTTGAATATAAAAGGTATGCTCACGCGTCGCGTCGTGAGACTCGAAAGACACTCCATTTGCCCTATCCAAGGAGCACCACCCAGGGTTAAGGAACTAAAAATAATCCCAGAATATGGCGAGAATATTGTCCTTTTAAGGGGACAATCTGCCGAGATCGAACTCACAACAAAGGTAAGAAACGTACTTTGAATACTTAGAAACAACCTAACGTGACGTTTGAAAAATATAATAAGGTTTGTTATGCAAACATTAAATCATTTCTATATAAAAAATAGTATATGAAACTAAAATTGAAAAATAATGGGTAAATAGGTGATGTCCAAAATTTATTTATTTTCTGACAACACTAAGTTTCGTCCGAAAACCGAATCGATCCATTGACTAAATCATTCGAACAAACGATCAATTTATATGAACAAAATATATATTATAATTTATTTATGCAATTTTAAAGTTTATTTAGTGAACCAAACATAAAATTGATTCACCGGCCGCAACTTCCATGACTACGGTAACTACAGACAGCAAATCAACCTCAAAACCAAGATCATATAAAATTAATCGATTATTCGACTGCAAAAATCGAACTAAAAATAAATTAATTAAATCCAGTTTCTTTCAAATATGCGACAAGATCGATTCCCTAATTCCCTTATGAATGCCAAATAAATATGGGACTGATCTACTGGCTGTAACTTCGAGGACAACCGAGGCCACAGACAGCAAAACAGTCTCAAAAGATAGTTACGTTCGGAAACATAACGATCAATCGATTAAAAATCAATAGGCAAATATAATGTTTCAATAATAATTGATAAACAATTAAAGAAACACTTAATATTGGAACTATTGATTAATTGGCTGCGAACCGAATAGATAATAGAAAGCTACAGACAATTAATCAAGGAAAAACATTAATTTATAAACCGATTAATCGATTGAATAATCGAATGAATAATCGAATGAAAATGAAAATATTTAATAAAAATTAAATAATTAAAGACCCGTTTTTTACTACGTTACACGACCCCCCCTGTCGGAAGAATTTTGCGTGAATAAACGTAAAATTCAGGCTGGTCCTCCAGCCTGAAAAACAATGAAACATAAAAACCGATATCCTAATTAAAGAAGGATGGCCCTGCCTTAATTAGGACAACGACCTAAAAAACAACTTTACGGACACAACGAAAGTAATATTGCGGCCGCAAAAAAATAATATTCTGAACCGGTAATGAAAGAACCCAAAAGGTAACAACTAGCCTACTATATTAAATCTTGGCTGAAGAAAGACACCAAACCGAACCTATGCACAAAATAGAACTTACGTACCGTAATAATAAAAGAACAAACCCAGAACCTCCTAGATAACAAAAAAAAACAAATTAACCTAGGAAAAAAAAATCATGATCTTGTTGTGTCCAAACAAAAAACAATAATCCACTACTTATAAACCCTAGCTGGATGTGACCCATACAAATACATACGTTAGTAGTGTTAATGGGTTAGTGGGTTAATAATGTTAGTGGTGTTAGTACCTACTCAAATATGTACACAAATGAACTATGGATTAAAAATGATATTTGGTAAATGGACACCCATCGTAAAAAGAATATAACTAACCCCCATTTCAGTATGAACTAGAAGGTACCTAACTTTTAACCCAAAACAAAAAAATAATAAAAAACTAAGGGAACACAACAAGATCATAATATACACTTCAAAAGAAAAAAAACGTCTCTTTTGAAGTGCACGAGAGTTTAACGACATCCCGAGGTCGGATTTAAACTTTCCCATCACCTTTTAAATATTGGATGTGCCAAGCACCCAATGGCTTACCAGAAACACAACTTTCCAACTCATAAACCAAAGACGAACGCTTACCAACGACACGACACCTCTCAAACTTGGGCGCTAACTTAGCCATGAAGAATTTACTAGCATCACTTTGTGGAAAGGACTTCTTCCAAACTACGTCTCCAATTTGATATGAGCAAGGACGACGACCTTGGTCATAGTAGACGGCGTTTTTTGTATGTGCTTTTGCTATAGCATCCTCTACCCTACTAAACATATCATGCAACTCACCAAGTTTGGAAACATACTCATCACGCGAAGCGCAGGCTAAATCCAACGGACATGACGGGGATGTACCAAAGAATTTACCACTGGGTATCGCTTCGCGCCCATGGACGAGAGAGAAAGGGGTAAAACGTGTCACTTCGTTGACTGACGTGTTCAACGCAAATTGAACTTTAGATATTGTGGTATCCCACGAACGATGATCATCCTTTACAAGGATGGAAACAGCTACAATAATAGTCTTATTGTACCTTTCCACGGTATTAACCTGGGGACAATAACGAGGAGTAAAATGTATTTGAGGTACATCATACCTCTGAAATAAACCCTGAAGTTCACTACCAGTAAATTGCGTACCATTATCAGCAATCACTGTGCGGGGAACCCCATGCACCAAAAATACACCATTCTCCAAACAGTGTGAAATTGATTTGCCTACCGCCCTCCGAAGGGGAAACAATAAGCAGTATTTCGAGAAACAACAAACCACGACCAACAGAAAAGTAAAACCGGACCTAGAACGAGGTAAAGGTCCAACTAAATCTATACTAATAGTTTCGAAGGGACGCGAACACACCTTCGGTTCACCCATTAGACCTTTAGGAGGTTCTTGTGAGTGTTTGTAAGCAGAACACACATCGCAAGAATTTACAAAATTTACTACGTCTTGATACATCTTAGGCCAGTAATAATGTAAGGACAATTGTTTAAACGTTTTAAATATACCAAAATGAGGAGCAGTGTCACGGCAATGCGAAAACTCAAGAACTTCAACCCGTTTAGAAGAGGGAACGACTTCTTTCCAGTCGAAATCACTCGAAAACCCGAATTTACTCTTAGAGTACCTGCACAATTTATTATTAATCAAAGAATAATTTGGACATGACTTTGGACTCTGTTTACATTTAGCAAGTAATTGATCATACCAAGGATCGTTTGACGAGGAGTCCATAGATAGAATCGGAACAGCGCGTGACAACGCGTCTGGTACAACGTTATCCTTTCCCTTACGGTGTTCAATGACAAAGTCATACGGGGATAAACGGCAACCCCATCGAGCAAGACGCCCCGTAGGATTGGTCAAATTGAAAAACCACTTGAGACTTGAATGGTCTGTAATGACCTTAAACTGCGGACCCCCCTCCAGGTATGGTCGGAAGTGTTCTACGGAAAAGACGACAGCCAGTGCCTCTCTTTCTGTGGCTGAATAATTACGTTCCGCTTTATTCAGGGATCTACTCGCGAACGCAATAGGGTGTTCCTGTCCGTCATCAAGAAATTGAGTAAGAGCTCCCGCAATTCCATAGCTAGAAGCATCGCAGTGTACAGAAAAAGGTTTTGAAAAATCTGGACACGCAAGTATCGGCGCGGAAACTAAAACCGTCTTTAATTCGTCGAACGATTGCTCTGCCTCTACGGACCATTTAAACGGAGGAGCGTTTTTCCGAGTAGAAGTTAAAGCATTGAGCGGCGCGGCAAGCGTACTAAAATTTTTAATAAAGCGACGATAGTATGAAGCAGTACCTAAGAACATTTTGACCTCCTTCCGATTAGATGGAGTTGGAAAGTCAACAATACTTTGCACCTTAGCGGGATCCGTGCGAAGACCACGCTCATCTACGACATATCCTAAATATTTTAATTCGCGTCGAAAAAACTGACACTTAGAAAGATTAATTGTTAAATTTGCGAAAGTTAAACGCTCTAGAACACGTTCTAACAATGAAATATGGGTTTCAAAACTGGAACTCAAGATAATGACGTCATCTAAGTATACAAAGACTTTACCGTCGAATTCAGGACCAAATAGTTTGTCCATTAGTCTTTGTTGGGTAGATGGCGCTGACGTTAAACCAAAACAGACTACTTTATACTGGAAAAGACCACGACCGGGAACGGTGAATGCAGTTTTTTCGCGGGAAGCGACATCTAACGGGATCTGCCAGAACGAGCTTTTTAAATCTATTGAGCTCAGAAACCGAGCATCTCTAAGCTGGTCTAGAATTGTAGAAATATAAGGAAGAGGATACGCATCATGCTTACTCACAGAGTTCAACTTCCGACTGTCGATACAAAAACGTAGTTCACCGTTTGACTTTGGAGTGAAAAGAGTAGGGTTATTCCACGCGCTGTTACTCGGCTCAACGACATCTTGCGCCAACATTTCATCTAACTGCCTATTCAACTCTTTCAGTCGCTCAGGTGACATGGGATAATAACGTTGTTTAATCGGAGGCGAGTCACCGGTATTAATTGTATGAGTAAGAAGAGAAGTACGACCTAACCCTTTTTTTTCGAATGAAATATTTTCAAATTGTTGAACTATTTTATCAGCAACCCGACGCTGATCCGCAGACAGCTGATCAAACGGTTGCAGAGCACGAATTTCTGAAACATCGAAACTAACTTCCGAAACCCTATCGAAGAAACTTTCATTGTTAAAAATCCTAGGAGCAATGTCGAATTTTTTCCAAAAGTCAACTCCTAAAATAAGTGATGTAGAAACATCAAGCACGACGTACAGCTTAACGTCACGAGTCAAGTTGTCAAACCGAACTGGAAGTAAAAAGTACCCGCGAACTGTAGCGCGAGAGTCATTCGCGGTGGTGATTTGAGTAATATCGTCACAACCGTGAAGGACGGCCCCCGCTTTCAAGAAAGCGTCACACGAGTCGGTACCTAAAATAGAAATGCAAGAACCGGAATCTAGAAGACCCCGGAAAACTCGGTCACCAATAGTAACCGAAAGAAAAGGGCGGTTATCCCTATAATCATAATCGCGACGAACCACCGAAACACTTTTATAAGTAGAAAAGAAAAAAGATAATTGACGTAAATAATTACGCCAATCGGATTGACTAAAATTAACGGAATTGTCCCGATGGCTCGGAGAAACTAGTTTTTTGGCTCTGTAGTATGTGTATCTGAAGTATTAGGATTTTTAACGGTAGAAGGATTGCACTGCGGACACTTACGGAAGGTAAAACCAATTTTACCACAACGGTAGCATACAATAGATGTCGACGTACATTCTTGTAAAGAGTGGGTAGTTACGCGACAGCGTGCACAATACTTATTTCCCGCTGCAGTCATACCGTGAACAGGTGATTTTTTAAGTAAACCCTTGTAAGCTAAATCTGGTGCTAGTGAACCGCAAGAACGTTTAGGGGGTTCAACGAAACTTTGAGCACGATATTTGCCGCATTCCAGCATTCGACACAACTCCTTTAATTGCTTCAGCGTGGAAACGTCGCGTGTGCACAATGGTACAGAATACTCCGGACGGATATTTTGAGAGACGATGTCGAACTTCTCCTTTTCTGTGACTGGATAAGATAAACGGCCAAAATAGTTAAGCATGACCGACACATACGTCACGATATCCTCACTCGGACCTTGAGTACGTGCACGAATCTCCTGCATTAAACGACGGTCAAAATCATAAGGTAAATACTCCTCAACAAGACACTTTTTAAGTTCCGACCAACCACTCAACTCGGATTTAACACTACGATACCAGCATAAAACGTCACCTGAAAATAGTTCTGGAGCCGAAGTAAACAATTTCTCCTCAGAAATACCGCGAGAAACAGACAACTCCTCCAAGCGTAGTAAAAATTCGCGTACGCAAGACGATCCATCAAATTTAAGATTAAGAGTATGAACAGATTGATGCTTACCCTGAGAGACAGCAGGCGGTGAAACAGGAAGAGACGCGTCAGAAAAATCATCCGATTTAACGCTAGTTTTAAATACTGAAAGCATGTTATCTAATTTTGATAAAATTTTACCTAAGTCCTGTGACATTTCGGAATGAATAGCCCTATCAACATCATTGTCCAGTTCTAAACGTGTGAGACGGTGAAATAAATGATGTGCTAATGCTTGTATACGATTTAAGTTTTTTAAGCTCTCGGGTCGCGCGGATATCTTGGTAAGTGCTGACAACTCTTTCAATTTCACTTGAATATTTTTCAACTCATCTGAGACTTTCCCTTCAAAAGTGACAATTGAATCAGTCGGAATTTCCCTAGCCAGCGTTCTTAATTGCGCACGCAATGACTCAACGTCATCAGCAGGCACAGCGTCCCTAATGCGAACCTCATGAGTGAGCTCATCCTTATGCAAAGCTTGGAAAGATATGGTACGTTCCTCCATGTTATATAACCGTAAAGTTAGGAAATGGTAAAGTGAAATAACTGTACAGTAGGAAATTACAAAGTTAAGTAACTGTAAAGTTAGAAAATTATAAAGTTAAATAACTGTAAAGTTAGGAAATAGTAAAGTTAAATATATGCGTCTGATACACACAGCAATACGCACCTAAAATTGTATAGCTAGCCTAAGCTTAAAGGCACTGAACCTAATGAAAATAATTAAAGTGTTCAGGAAAAAAAACTTATTTTCAATTGTTATTCAGAAAATAACAACTGAAAATTAATTTTGAATATGCAAAAGGCATGGTAATTATAGGCAGCTAAAGAATTATTCCCAAAGCTATTGAAAAGCAAAAATTGTGAAAATAAAAAAAAATATCCGGAGTTGAAAAACTTAAAAATAATTTTAATTTGGAAAGTATTAAGTTTATAAGTGTGAAAGTAAGCCTTAATTAATAGTAGTGCAAAATATGTGTGTACCCGATGCAGCATCAAGCAGCAAAAGCTAAGCAAATTTAATCCCGCACTGTTTTGCAAATCATCTCAAGTTTGACAAACATTCGTGGTATAATTTATAGTAAGTAGGTATTTAAATTATAGTTTTTAACATAGTACCCATAAAAGAGATACAGAGATCCGCAACACACTTAAAGAAATACACATCAAGTAAGCAAATACACAGTTCCGCAGAAAAGTTAGAAAATAGAAGTAATAGTAGCGTAATACAATTTTTGACACATTTAAATTAACATGACAATCATCTCAGGTAACCTGGCCCCACGTACGGGTGTCACTGTAACGTAACGGATTTTAACCCCCCCCCTTGTCCGTTGCGTTCCCTAAAAGGTACCCCTGAAGAAAATAAAACACAATTTACCGGTTCAGAATCATATAATCAATTTGTTTTAAAGTAGAAGTTTATTTAATATATGCCCTAGCTTCTCAGAAGGAGAAAGATTGTGGGTTACCTGAGATGAATTGCATTACTAAGTTATTCATTAAAATTAATTGGACGCCAATAGTGGAAACGGCCACTATACCATAATGTTCAGATTAATGTTATTTAATATATATATATTATAAAACCTTTCGTTGTTCCTTCCAGCTGTAGGACCCGGTAGGTTCCCGCAGTATAAAAAGTAGCAGCAGCAGAAAAAGTAGTATAAGAAGTATTAGAAGAAGTAGTAGACTCGTAGTGTTCCCGGAAATAAAAACCTCGTAGTATCCCGGATAGAAAAAAAAAACCTCCTGCAATGGACACAAAGTCCTCAATTACATTCACATAATAATAGGAGTGTAGATGGGAAAATCTAACCCCGACCCACATGAATTTATAGACATATTAACATTAATTAATATTTATTTAGGTTTAACGACTATAACCTGGTAAATAAATTAACAAATTAAGGGAATATACTCCTTGATAATAACATGAGGAACCCACATGTACCTAACCTATGAGACCTCATGGAATCTTTCACAGTTTGACCAATGAAGTTGGACAATTCTGGATTTAAACACAAATATGCCTTAATAGTAAGTAACGTACCTTGGTAAAAGCCAAGGAGGCTTGTAATTTCACGTGCTTAATTGATTTAGGTCAATCCTAATGTGATGCCACGCCACGCGACATTGGCCGGCTGGTGCATTCGTGCATTCGCACTAATCTTAAACAAAAACACCAAAATTAGGGATCGAAGCCCTTATATTAGAGAACACCTCGCGTACTTGTAGTAATACTCACCAAATTTAATGGTAAATAGGCTTGAATATAAAAGGTATGCTCACGCGTCGCGTCGTGAGACTCGAAAGACACTCCATTTGCCCTATCCAAGGAGCACCACCCAGGGTTAAGGAACTAAAAATAATCCCAGAATATGGCGAGAATATTGTCCTTTTAAGGGGACAATCTGCCGAGATCGAACTCACAACAAAGGTAAGAAACGTACTTTGAATACTTAGAAACAACCTAACGTGACGTTTGAAAAATATAATAAGGTTTGTTATGCAAACATTAAATCATTTCTATATAAAAAATAGTATATGAAACTAAAATTGAAAAATAATGGGTAAATAGGTGATGTCCAAAATTTATTTATTTTCTGACAACACTAAGTTTCGTCCGAAAACCGAATCGATCCATTGACTAAATCATTCGAACAAACGATCAATTTATATGAACAAAATATATATTATAATTTATTTATGCAATTTTAAAGTTTATTTAGTGAACCAAACATAAAATTGATTCACCGGCCGCAACTTCCATGACTACGGTAACTACAGACAGCAAATCAACCTCAAAACCAAGATCATATAAAATTAATCGATTATTCGACTGCAAAAATCGAACTAAAAATAAATTAATTAAATCCAGTTTCTTTCAAATATGCGACAAGATCGATTCCCTAATTCCCTTATGAATGCCAAATAAATATGGGACTGATCTACTGGCTGTAACTTCGAGGACAACCGAGGCCACAGACAGCAAAACAGTCTCAAAAGATAGTTACGTTCGGAAACATAACGATCAATCGATTAAAAATCAATAGGCAAATATAATGTTTCAATAATAATTGATAAACAATTAAAGAAACACTTAATATTGGAACTATTGATTAATTGGCTGCGAACCGAATAGATAATAGAAAGCTACAGACAATTAATCAAGGAAAAACATTAATTTATAAACCGATTAATCGATTGAATAATCGAATGAATAATCGAATGAAAATGAAAATATTTAATAAAAATTAAATAATTAAAGACCCGTTTTTTACTACGTTACAGTGCCAAATGATTTATTTTTTAAATATATAATTTAATTTGCTGTACCCTGATTCATGTTGTGTTTTAACATTTTGTAACACCTTTGTTAACCATGATTACAATAAACTTAGAAGTTTAAACGCGGGTGAAACCGCAAGGCGGAAGCTAGTCACACCAATATTGTGAAGGCGAAAGTTTGTGAGTGTGTTTGTTACTTCATCACGCTCAAATAACGGCAAGACCGATTTTAATGAAATTTGGTATGGAGGTAGCTGACACCCTGAATTAACACATAGGCTACATAAGATTTCTCGGAAACGCGGGTAAAGCCGCGAGGAGGAAGCTAGTAATAACCATAAATATCCCGAGACATTAACACCATTCCTATTTCGTTGTTAAAACAAACAACTCCAAAATTCAAATGACGTAATCACAAATAAAATTCAAAATGTAAAGTAAACAGTGGAGGCGAGCGGAGGTAACATTGTAAGGGCGTGTTTACACTAAATAAAGCGCAAAAGGTACGGATTTGTTAGGATGTAAATCAAAGTGGATGTTTTATTAAACACTCTGGTTGTGCTGGATATTCAAATTAAGTGGCTGTGTCGATGCTGCGTTTGTGTGGAGACGGACCCTAACTTTTAGCTAGAATATTCAAAGGAATGACAGCTCAGTGGTAGTGATGTCGGATGCCGCAGCGAATGTCGTCGAATCCTAAATTTAGTTTGTGCTAACGGTAAAGGAAAACATCGTGAAGAAACCATAGCACGGTGGTAGGGTCCCTAGTAGTACCCGCCTGGCTGGCTTCCACCCTTAAGTTGAAAATCTATCGCCAAACAGTTACTGGTATATTTCAGCAATTGCTCTTGAGAACCGGTTCCTTTTAGGCTTTGTATGCTTCGGTCACATCTTTACTTACAAAGTAAAAAAAAACTGTAAGAAGAAGACTAGGGAAGATTATTATTTCCCAATGTATGATTGTGGTCTGACGCAAGCCTATAAAATGTGCATTCTGGAAATCCAAAGGATTGTCTTATCTTCTAGGTATTTCATCTCTTGAACTTAAAACCTAATAAATTACAAAATAACAATCGGGTTAATTTTGTATTTTGCATATGTTATTATGTCTCTATTCCTGATAATCAGTAAAGGTCACAGTAAACAAATGATAGCAGTGGCATAAGTAACGTTAAAGTTTAAGTGATTCACAAATCTTTAGATGACAAACTCGTCATGAGTGTGGGTAATTTTATTTTGAGATAAGAAGTCGGTTGAGAAAATAACTTTATATTATATCTACCTAAGTACTTTCCATTTAATTTAGAGTCATTAGGGTGTAGGGTCACAGGTGTAAGGTGCAGGGTGCAGGGTTTTTTTTTATGGGCTGGACCAGAAGGTGTTACCCAAGGTCGCTTCGACACCTTTACGCGGACAAAACGGTGAGCGCTAACGGCTCCCAGCCGTGGGTGGTTTGTCATTCTTATCAGGGCTTCGCGCGCTCATTCACTATACGCGAATGTCAGATGGGGCAACCCTGAATCGTCACAAAGTCAACGTTTGTTATGTTACACGGATAATATTTGTGGTCTCGTCAGTTAAGTATTTTGTGAAGGAATACAAGGCGAGGAAGGCGCAAATTCGAAGGAATATGAAATTACCAATTTATGTACTATGGAATCGATGTCAAATCTATTCTGGCTCCTGAAACACAGTTCTCCCTAGTTCGGGAGACTATGGATTCAAAAATAAGCTGTGAAATGTTTTATGCGTATATTTTATATTTTATGTTTATTCAGTTTAATAAAGAAATCCTTAGATTTTTTTTTGGTAATAGTCGACATCACTTATCGTTTACGTCTGCAGTGTGCTGCGGTATTTCATAAAAACGACCTATTCTTTATTACGACCTTACGACTGTGTGTACCACAATCACTTGCCATGATGAGATTGTAGTACAACTTGTGTTGTACCATCCATGATAAAAAATGATGCAAACTTTTTAAGTAAGAATTTTCAAGAAGCCTCCATCTATATAAACCAACCCTCGAAGAGTTCCACCTCAGCGTACCCGCTCGCAATATTTACCCGTTACTTTCTGTAAATACAGCGAACATCTCGAATATAACTCGTACAAGAAAATTAAGCTCGTTTAATTACGTAACTTGGTGTGTACAGCGCCCTCTGGTGGCTCCCACCGGAGCTTGAGGTATGTGACTTATTAATTTGAATTTATTAATTACTAGCTGTCCCCCGCGGTTTCACCTGCGTTCCCATGTAAAAAAGTAGCCTATATAAACTTCCTCAATAAACTGGCTATCTAACGCAAAAATATCGGTGTATCTTGAGTTCATACAAAAATCCCATACATTCAGTTTTTCCCGAATTTTCTAATTTTCCAGGCAATTTTTCCAATTTTTCTCTTCATAAAAACTTTCCTCAGACTTCATCAAACACAACAAAAAATAAATCAGCCAAATCGGTTCAGCCGTTCTCGAGTTTTGCGCTTAGCAACACATTTAGTGATTCATTTTTATTTATATATAGAAGAAGATAGATAATACCTACATTGCTTAGTTTTTTTTATTCAAAAGATATAAGTACAGGGTTATTCGAGCATCTACAAGTATTTGAAATGATAGTGACGTTGAATTTAGTATCTAAATACGTGATTTTGAATCCTATAATGAGCGTAAGTTTTCGTTATACTGGTGATTTTTTAGTCACTGGCGGTAGTTGCAGGGGTGGAAGTAGATACTTATCAATATGTACAACTTTTGTGATGGGACTAACTCTCGAGATCACAAAAAAATATTAGCTGTCCATACGAAAGTTCAATACCTACTCGACCAAAATGTATGAAGGAACCATTTATTGCGATATCAGAGTTGGTCCCATAATAAAAGTTGTTCATATTGACGAGTACTTCAACCCCTGCAAGTATGGCCAGTGACAAAAAATCGGTGGTAGGGTCCTTTGTTTGTAGCACCTGTCTAGCTGGCTACCATTTTACGTTGAAAATCTGTTACCAAGCAACCAAAAGTGCTGACAGGAAGGTCTTCTGGAAGTGGTCTTGAATAGGATCACTCAGTAACAGTCTTTGATACACACTATCTATCGTAAAAATTCAAGTGACTTCAGAATTGCGTAACTTTATTTACGGTCATTAATAATTAGGTACCAGGATGGCAGAACTCGACCGGAGCAAACTTCGTATCTCCTTCCGCTAACTACTAAAAGATGGTAATGAAGCGCACTCACCTTTATATACCCATCTTTTTCTCTCATGCCATCGTCAGGTGGCACTGTCTCACTCTAAGCGGCTGTCACAGCCACAACGGCCGATCCAGACGGTGACAAGAAATTAATTAGGGGAAGCTCGGGAAAATAATGGTCCGCTGTGATTTTTAAATGAAATTTATTCTCTCCACTTCATTTATTTCTCGGCGACATGACACTTTGGAAATTATTAGACTTTAGATGGGCTTCTATTTCCTTAGGTTACTTGTTTACCTTAGGGTGTGATGTAATTTTTTTAAATTGGTATCGTGTACCTTGGGACTTGAGTTTTTATATCTTTGATTGATCTTTTTTATTTGTAATAAATTATTATTTTTTTGTCAGAAAAATTGTATAAATTGAAAACTTTTAATAATTTATATAATTGAATTCCAGAGTCTATTTTACTCTAAGTATAGATGCTATAGACTACTCAAACTACTTTTTTTTATAGAATTTTGAACAGTTAGATTACGTTTAGAAAGAATGAAAGAAAGTTTTTTATTTTGTGCACGCATCCAATGCACACAGCTTTAACAAATCAACACAGTTTACAGTCATGTTGAAATTTAAACGTAAACATCAGGTGTGTCAAAATGTTGAAAGGCATCGTTTATCATTATACTTAAATCACAGTTAAATGTGTTAAAACTATGAATCAACTTTAAATCATGTTGGTTAACCGTCAGAACGATGACATGAGACAATTTTTCTAGCCCTACCCACAAGGTTTATGCGGCCAACGTGAACTCTAACACCTTCACAATAAAGATTATTTTGGTCAAGCTATTTTATTATTATATTTGTGAAGCTTTAAGTGATTTTGAAAACTGCTGTCAAGGGTATCATTAATTATAATTCTTATTGTTTAACATTTAAAGTTGAAAATAGATATTTTTCATGAATGTGTGGTATTTTGGACAAGAAAACAAGTAAGATATATTTAAAGAAACAGTAAAATACTAAAAAGTCCTTATAATAATTAGCTAAGTAGGTATGTCATTAAAAAAAAAAACAGGCTGTCATGGGGACTGCCGATAGAAGTGAAAACTATTAACTTAAGACTAATTGAAATTATATGCAAAAATTACTCATAGCTATAGATATACTATTAGCATGAGCATGTCGGTGACGCGAACCTATAAGTTTTCCCCCTCCAAAAACGCTCAACGCGGCTAAAGAAGTTTTCACTTCAAAAAACACTTTTTGCTATTCAGTTGAAATCAATCTCTATTTGTAAATTATAGCTCTCAAAATATAAATACGAATAACCCCGCTATATTCAACGGGTGGAATATAGTAACTGATTGCAACAAATTTAGATACGTAATACACACGTAGGCATTGGGAACAAGAATCAAGACAATAAATTGTGTTTATCAAAAATAAACTTCATGCCATAGAAACAGATTCCAAATTCAATTGATTCAATTATGAATGACAACTCTTCAGTCTAACGTTAATTTGGGTATAAAATGTTACGAGTGTATCCGCATGACAATAGCTGATAGGAAAATAATTATATTAAATATTCATTACCAAACAAACTATATTAAAAACAAAAAAACAAAAACACTCAACGTTAGATAATAATCATTCGACATTTCAGTGGAAACTCATTAATGACGACCATAGAACACAGAGCATACCAGAAACCACTTATAGTCCATACATTATAACTTGTCCCCTTCCCATTATGTTGGCACTATTGACTGACAATGTAATTTCAGTCGGTTTCGAAGGGAATAACAGATCTACCAACTTTAGAACGAGGGGATATCTTACGGTGAACGGTCTGTAGTGAAAAATTAAAGAACAGATAATCAAGCGAACACTACATCATACAAACTTCATAATTTTACGTGGCATCACAAAATTGGATTTTTATACTTAGGTAGTTTCTGTTTTTTTTTATATATACAACATTGTCGGCAAACCTAATGGTAAGCGGTTACCGTAGCCTATGAACGCTTGCAACACCAAGGGAATCACTCACGCGTTGCCGTCCCTTCCCACCTCTCCGATGAGCTCTGGCGACCTTACTCACGCGCAGGAACACAACTATAAGTTATTGGGCTGCGGTATTCTGTAAACGACGTCCCTCTCAGTCTCGTCCCGTTTAAGCGGCCCGAGCTGCATATCATTAGCAATCCGACCTTTCCCCAAATAATAATATATTTGTATGCTAAGTCCTCCCACATATTCCCCAGGCAACGTCCTGAGCCGAGGTCGAGCCCCACAGGGGGCACCCTCAGGCTACCGTTGCCCTAAATTTATTTTAGTTTTATGTAGCGGTTGAGAGCCCTCAGCGCTCGCCGCAAAGTCCGCGTAAGGGTGGAAGAAGGTCGCCTGGACCCACCACCTTCTGTTCCTGCCAAAAAAAAAAAAAAATTCTGTAAAGTAGAGGTACTACCCCAGTCGAGCTGCTCTTTGAACGACATATCGCTATTCTCCTAAAACATATTATAATAATATGCGTAATATTGCGTAAGTTATATCTGCTGTAAAAAAAATGCACTCCGGGAGTGCCGACAGAAGTGAAAACTTTTTTTTTTTGAGAGATTTTGATTGATAAAAGAAACTAGACGTCAAACTGCGTCTCATCATAACGGTGTCGCGTCTCATAACGGTGTCACGAGTCCGGAGGTTTTACCTCACCTAAAAATATGCGTACCGCGCTAAAAGAAGTTTACACTTCAAAATAAAAAGTATTTTGCTTTCGTTATACATATATTATGGTGAAAATAAAAGTCATCTATGTTTTGTTTCATCGCTGATAAAAACAGAAAAGAAAAGGACTGACTTCGCTCCGAGCCGCCGCACAGTACAGACGTACCCCGTACGGTCTATTGTGCTCCGCCCGCCACCCCGACTCGATTCTCGGAAGCGCTCTGGTATTTATACCTGGCCTTTCGCAGAACCGTCTTATCAGTTTGTTGACTCGGAACTTTTCAGTTTAGAGTCTCCAAACGAATATTTGTTCTTACGACATCGCGCTCTCAAAACCACAGATATTTACTTGTGGTGAACCAGTGGATACCTAACGGTGATAACTAAGCTGGTTCGAGCGTGACCCGGGCGCTCGCGGTTTCCCTTAAGGAAAACGCTAACCCGGACGGGACTGGACCAGTTGGCCTTGGGGGCTTCCCTAGCCAACCCCAGTTGTCGTTAGGCAGGGACGTAGGAACCCGCTGCACAATAAGATTGGCAGCGGGAGTCAAGCTTAGGGCACACCCTAGGGCCTACTCACCTCCCGACCTATCCCGGTCGGGAGTGTAACACACACCCCCGGGCCCATCCACCCGGGGCGAGATAGTAGGATAGATTAGGGCGATCGCCTGAGGTTTCTTGTGGTTTCTTTTACTCAGGAACGCCCCGCGTCCGAAACCACGTTAGTTTGCCGAAGTAGAGTAGCTCCCTCTGGCTGGCCATCATGGCCAGCCAGAACGACCACCTACCCCTGACGCTGGACGAGATCCTCCAGGACAACGAGTCCTGGGATTTCCTCGTTGAGCGTTACGGGACATCTTTTTTACCTCCCCGACCCGCTCCCACTTCACGGTCATCCTCAAGGATGTCCGTGATATCCGCGGAATTCTCCCCCGCGGAATCACCCGCGGAACACTCCCCGCCTCCCTCTCCCGCGGAATCAACCGCGGACCACTCCGCCCCTCCCTCTCCCGCGGAACCCTCCGCCCCGCCCTCTCCTGCGGAATCCGAACCGCCCTCTCCGCCTGCGCCTGCCGCGACGACCGGCCAGTCGTCCTCTTCCTCCTCCTCGGAGGGAGAGTTCACGACGGTCGTCGGGGGCAAGCGCAAGCGGAAGAAGAAGGCGAAAGCCACTGAAGCCGAGGTAGCTGCCAAAGCTGCCAAAGCTTCCGCCCCTTCCCCTTGCCCATCACCCAAGCCCCGCCCACTCATGGACACTGTTGTGCCCACACCCCCGCCGCTAATGGACGTGCCCATGGCTCCTCCCCCGGAGGAACAAGGCCGCCCAGAGGCGCGCATATCCCAGCCCCAGACCCAATCCCAGACCCAATCCCAAGTCCCGATGAGGAAGGACTCTCCGCCTCCCCTGTTTGTTCAGGATAAGACCAGATGGACCGAAGTGTCCGGATGGTTTACTCCTAACAAGATCCAATATACCTCTGCCCGCTCCACCGAGCACGGCATCAAGGTAACCGTGCCCACTTCACAGGACCACCGGGCCCTGACCAAACTCCTCAAAGAGCGTAAGGTGGCTTTCCACACTTACACTCTCCCTGAGGAGAAAGCCCTCCGGGTGGTGATCCGCGGCATCCCCCGCGAAATCCCCACCTCAGAAGTCGAAGCCTCCCTTAAGGAGCACGACCTCCCGATTCAGTCAGTGCACCGGATGCACAAAGGACGTGGCCACGAGCCATATAACATGGTGATTGTGGCACTGGACCAAGGGAAGGCCGGCAAGGCCATATACAGAGTAAAATCTGTGTGCGGCTTGAGCGACGGCTTCACCGTCGAGGGCGTCCGAAAGGGCGGCTACCCCTCCCAGTGCCACAACTGTCAGTTGTACGGCCATTCCGCCCGCAATTGTTTTGCTCCCCCCCGATGCGTGAAGTGCCTCACACCTCACGCCACCAAAGACTGTGACCGTCCAAAGGTCATAGATGAAAACACCCCGCCACCTGGTTGCGTTCTCTGCAACCAGACCGGGCACACCGCGAACTACCGCGGGTGCTCGAAGGCTCCCCGCCCTTCGCGCCATTCAACGCGCAAAGCCCCCATTTCCAACCCGGCGCAGACCGATCTGCGCCCTCAAAGGCACTCCCAATGGGCCCGCCTTAACTCCAACTCTCCTAAGGAGTATCCTCCTCTCCCAAGGGAAGCGTTTGCTCTCTCCGAGCAAACCACGACCCAGCCACCACCTCCTCCTCCCAAGGTTTCCGCTTGGCAGCCGAAACCCACCGCAGCGCCTTCAGCGCCCGCCCCGCCGTCACCGCCAACCCAAACCACCCGCCGCGCAAACCCGTCACCAAAACGGGACCAAAACCCTCCGTCGAGTGTGGATGCGGATTTCGCACTCGTGGAGCGCTTCATCGATTTCATAAACTTCGATGAAATTAGGGAGCTCGCCGATATTATTAAACAGAGCGAGGGCAACGGTCGTGCCCTTGCATCTGCAGCGCTGCGATTTAACAAAATCGCTTGCCAACTCGATCACTTTCGCGTAAATCCATAATGGATATTACACCCACGCGCAGTAGAATCAAACCCCAATCCCTCAAGTTAGGAACCTTCAATGCCAACGGCATTATAGGTAAACGAGATGAGATCGCAGAATTCCTGCGAGAGCATCAACTCGATATCCTTTTGGTACAGGAAACATTTCTTAAGCCCTTTCATAGGGACCCTAAAATTGCGAATTATCAGATAATTCGCAATGACAGACCCAACGCCGCAAAAGGCGGCACCCTCATATATTATAAAAGATCCCTTCACTGCTCCCCTATGGACGCACCATCCCTAGAGTACATTGAGGCTTCAATCTGTAGGCTCGGTATGACTGGACACTCATCCATTATACTAGTCTCGGCATATTGCTCCCATTCTCACAACCTACCCGACTTAGGAATGTCACTCAAACGTGACTTAGAATCCCTTTTCAATTTAGGTAGCTCAGTCATTCTGGCGGGCGACCTAAACGCGAAACACACCCTCTGGAATTGCGTCGCAAACAATACCAGAGGGCGTATTCTTGAATCCCTCCTCGGGCCACTCAACGTGGACCTGATCGCCCCATACGAACCGACTCACTTCCCGGACATAGTGACTCACAGACCCGACATACTCGACGTGGCGCTGCTGCGTAATGTAAACTTACGTTTACATGACTTAGCAGTGCTACACGAGCTCCAATCGGACCACCGGCCTGTAATCCTAGAGTTTACACCGCGCGTAGGTCCCCCAGATTCAGGTCAACCCTCTCGCACCAAGGTCGTGACGGACTGGGACAAATTAGGCGAAAGCCTCAAGGCGACCTCGTCCGTCCATCTAGACCGTATCCCTGACAGCCTAGTCACCGCCGACGACGCTGTAGGCGCTATCGACTCACTCACAAGTCACGTGCAATCGTTAGTTAGCGATTGCTCTCGGACAGTACCAGCGGAGGATGACCGACGCTGGCACTTGCCCGACGACATACGTGACCTGCTGAGGGAGAAGAAAGCCGCCATTCGCGCCTACGATAGAGCTCCCTCAGAGCAAAATCGTGTCCAATTACGAGCTCTCGAACGTGCCGTCAAGGCACGCATCGCAGAGTATCGCGAGAATCGCTGGGGCCAGACCCTCAGCGAAATCAAGCCCTCCCACCTAGCCTTTTGGCAACTGTCTCGTGCCCTCACAAAGGACACAGTAGTTCCAATGCCTCCCTTAAAGCGACCCAACCTTCCACCCGCCTTTGAAGACGTGGAAAAGACCGAATGCCTCGCCGAAAGTCTGGAGGCTCAATGTACGCCCAGTTCTCTCCCTATTGACCCGCGTCATTTGGAGAAAGTTACAGCCGAAGTAGAACGGAGGACCGCTCTTCCGTTACCTCCTCCCGCTCCCCCGACTGACGACGTCGCCAACGACGTCAACACAAATGACGACCCACTTCCACCCGCGACCCATGACGAGGTGAAAGCGATCATCGGGAAGTTACACCCTCGTAAGGCCCCGGGCTCGGACAAGATCACCAACAGAGTGATCAAACTCTTCCCAGCCTCCCTTATCATGCTATTGACGGCCATCTTCAATGCCGCCCTCTCAAACAATATTTTCCCACACCAGTGGAAAGAAGCCCACGTGATTGGGATCCACAAGCCCGGCAAACCCAAGTCCGAGCCCTCCAGTTATCGTCCCATAAGTCTGCTCAACGTACTGGGCAAGATTTATGAGAGAATCATTTATGTCCGCCTTAAAGCATTTGCCGATGCTAACAAACTCCTCCCAGACGAGCAATTTGGGTTCCGACCCAAACACTCGTGTGTTCATCAAGTCCATAGAATTGTTGAACACATCTCCACAAGTTACCAGAGAGGTCACATGACAGGCGCCCTTTTCTTCGATGTCGCAAAGGCATTCGACAAGGTGTGGCACACAGGCTTGATCTACAAGCTTTACACCCTAGGTGTGCCACCGAGACTCGTGACCATCTTACGAGACTTTCTGTCGAATCGCCTCTTTCGATATCGGGTCGAAGGCGTCCTGTCCTCACCACACCCCATTAGTGCCGGTGTCCCGCAGGGCTCGGTACTATCTCCCTTGCTATTCACGCTCTACACGAGCGACATCCCTAGAGTCAGGAATACGCAGTTCGCTCTCTTTGCAGACGACACTGCCGTATTTTGCTCAGGCAAAAGCCCGCCCGCGATCTCTAAGAAACTCCAGACCGCAGCCAACGCCCTAGGCGCTTGGTTCCGGAAATGGAGAATAGAGATCAACCCCTCCAAAAGTCAGGCGGTTCTCTTTTATAGAACCGACCGAAAAAGACGTCCCCCCATCCCCGATCCAGTCACACTATTCGGCGAGCCGATCCCTTGGGAGAGGCAAGCCAAATATCTCGGTGTGACCCTCGATGATCGCCTATCCTTCGCTGCACACATAAGGGCGGTTCGCGCGCGCGCCGCCTTTGTGGCAGGACGACTCCACTGCATGATCAACGCCCGGTCTAAACTTGCCCTAAAAAGCAAGGTTAGACTCTATACCGCGTGTATCCGTCCAGTCATGACGTATGCGAGCACCGTGTTCGCTCACGCTGCTCCCACACATCTCCACACCCTTCAGGTGATTCAAAACCGTTTCATGCGCAAAGCCACGGGCGCCCCGTGGTACATGCGCAATGAAAACCTCCACCTTGACTTAGGTCTCCCTACAATCAAACAATTTATAAAACGCGCCTCGCGCCGATATTTTGATACCGCAGCGCACCACGCGAATCCCTTGATAGTCAACACTGTCACATACACCCCGTCCCTTATTTCCCGCATCCGTAGGCCTAGGCACGCCCTCAGCGAACCAGACGATGCCACCACTTTAGCTCAAATCGAGGCTGACGAAGCCCGAAAACAGATACAAATGCGCAACCGACAACCAAGATTTCGTCCTCGCCGGCGAGGACCGTCGCGACGTCCCTCTCAGTCTCGTCCCGTTTAAGCGGCCCGAGCTGCATATCAGCAATCCGACCGATCCCCAAATAATTATAATTGTTTGCATGCTAAGTCCTCCCTCATTCCCCAGGCAACGTCCTGAGCCGAGGTCGAGCCCCACAGGGGGCACCCTCAGGCTACCGTTGCCCAAAATTATTTAGTTTTAGTTTTTAGTTTTAAGTAGCGGTTGAGAGCCCTCAGCGCTCACCGCAAAAGTCCGCGTAACGGTGGAAGAAGGTCCCCTGGACCCACCACCTTCCTGTTCCAGTCAAAAAAAAAAAAAAAAAAATGATAAAAACAAATTAAGTGTAACAAAAATGCCAATCAAAATCCTTCTAGTTCGTTCCATAATCAATGACATAGGTCCCGTAACTATCGAACTATCATTATATGCACGAACAGATTCATTCGATATTATATCGTATAGTTGTCGTGTAATGAAGTTGCGACACGACACGTCGCGTTCCAAGTAATTAGGTTAATTAGTCGGTTTACGTTATGTGAAATGGAATCGTTTAATTTCTGATTGAGTTATTCGATAATTCTACACTTCAATATTTAGTTCTGTTTGCGTTGTCGTTGTTGTTTTGACATTTAGTTGAAATATTTTACAGCTGCAAAGTTTTTTTTTTAACCATTCTCTAATTACTGTAATTTGCGAAAATAAGACTTTATTATTAATGCTTATCAGCAGAGCTTTTGTCTTCCTCATCTTGCCACTTTTTATGTCGAACACAATTTTTCACTTGCATACATTTGAATTAAAACCCTATATTCTTAATTATGGTTTTATTATGCAATAACACTGTGGACAAAACCTGTTTTAAACCGCGTTTGTGTGGCTATTACGTTACTTGATTGCAATCAGTTTCAATCAAGTAACGTAATAGCAACTGGTAAGATATAGCGGTTTTTAATTAAATTACACTTTGATAACCGCATATGCTAACAGTCATTCATTGCAAAAGGAATCATTTCGATAACGTAATATTTCTATGAATAAGAAACTAATTGAAACTTATTGTAATAAAGTTACGCAACGCAATCCACGTACAGTCAGCGTCAAAAGTAGACACTTTAGTTTGACAGTTTGTATGAAAATTATGAATTGTGTCATGTGACACGGTACTAAAGTGCCAATCTACTTTTGACGCTGACTGTACATATCCCAAATTAAGTAGAATTTTCTTTACTATCTACATAGAAACAATGATATCTGGAAAAACCTACCAATCGCAAATCATTCGAGATGATCTCCATCGCACTTCAGGTCTTCGTGAAGTCAAACCGAAGAAAATAACTAAATTCCATGTTTTAAAGGATAAGGCACGATCTTACTTCGTACTGTTCCTGGAAACTTCTTCAATACATGGATTAAATCATTTGGTAGCTAGTGGGCGTCATCCTACAGAAGTGTGAGTATATAGCTTCAATTAATGGTTCTCCCTGGATGATAGAAGATTTTTCTAATTTAAAGTACAAATACTATAAAAAAAGAGTACCGTATCGTTCAATTTGACAGTGGGACGAGTTGCCTTAACTTGTTTCCAATTTCAGTCGTCGGTATGATCAATCTACTCATACCAATAATTAAATATCCAGAATTAACCTGTTTAACTTCTTCCAAAATTTAATGTCTTCTTCAACAGCATCCTTTGGTTGATAATCGTTGGTATATCAGTGTTTGGGTCCGTGTACCTCTCCCAGACGACTTGGGTCCGCTATCAGTCATCACCCACAGTTGTGTCCATGGACCGGGATATGTTTGCTTGGAACACCACCTTCCCTTGCGTCACTATTTGTCCCTATAGGAAGTTAGATGAAAAGAAACTTTCTGCTTATGTTAAGTGAGTAACAATTTGTTTGACAGTTTAAAACTATATTATGAATCTTCCTTCTATTATGAATTTTCTTTTCTTTTTAAATTAACAAATGTCAAAGTCTTTATTCCTTTTTTATTGTATGATCATCAATCGTAAATCACGCACGATTTAGAATTTCAAGAAAAATGCCAAAAAATTTAAATGGTTTTTGGAAAGATAAATTTTAACTACTTTCAAAAGCGTATTTGTACCTGCTGTAAACTTTACCAATACTATTATTGATTTTTTTAAATATAATTATAACCAATATCTATATTTTGGTATAACTTTTCTATTATTATTTATTATTACGTTATTCTTAAAAGAAATGATGATTTTAAAGTTGATTACAAATTTTCTTCATCAGAAGCTCACAAGAACCTGATAAAGAGAAATTAGAGAATTTCATCAGATTTCTTGCCAACTCTACCTATGTGAGCTTTGATGCCATTCCCAACTACGAAGGTATACCTTCAGACAAATACGTGGAATTGCTCCTGAACTTGACACCCACCTTCAAACCAACCTTGACGATTGGTGCTTCTGGTATCTTGCTGAACATTGTGCCTACCATCACTGAAATGGGATTGTGTTATGCTGTTAATTCTAGGGTAGCAGTTTATAATTCACCTGCGTGAGTATCTTAATTCATAATTTTCTTATCAGCCTTACTAGTAAACTTGCATTTACTCGTATTTACACTTTTGGGAGCCATTCCTTCTAGCTTTGTATAATTTCTACTTTTAGTCTCATTATTAATTATAACAGCAAAATGTGGTTTAACAAAATTTTGGTGTTTCCATCGAAAAGACTAAAGACCCAAAAAATATAATAAGGAAATCTCCAAAAGATTTGAGCGAAAAGGGCGATAGCTGCATTTGGATTATTTTTTAAATTTTGATGATTGTTTTTATTGAGTTTACAGATACAGAGAAGCCAATAAATGGGATACGATCAAGTCCCACAATAACACTTTCTTTGTCCATCCTTTGGATGGTGAAGTCTTTGCCCAAGTCATTAATTTATCTACATCTTATGACGTGAGTACTTTTTTGATATCCTGATCCGTTTGCTGCCATCGAGTCCCTTATTAACGATCTATCTATTAACATATTTGTAATAATACTAATTAACTTATCTCTATTGTCTCTATTTCATAATACAAAATGTCAATTGAAGTAATAACTCTGATCATTTTATTTTAATCGTTAAAGCTATAGGGAGACAGTAGAAATCAGTTTATACGCTTATTTAGTTCCTAAATTAAACAAATTTTACAGAATTAGTATTGTTTCCAGGCCTACATCCATGGTCCCAACGAAGTGCCAGATATATCAACCAAGCATCAGTATTCTGCCGAGGATTTTTACATGAAGCTGTATGTCACAGCACTTACTGTCTATACTGCGCCAGATGCTGCCGGGTAAGTGTTCTGCCTTATGATTGTCAGTGATAGTCCTAGTATAGAGCCACAGAAGATTGTTGAAAGAGAAATTGAGTCGCTCCCGCTGTGTTTCTGCATTGCAACCTATCAAATTTAATATAATGTCATTCACATTTCTTTTGCTAAAATTTTAATATTTGTATTATATTGTTCTTCCTTGGGATATTGAAATCGAATCAAATTAGAAAGATAACAAAAAAAAGTACTCGTGCGCAGGTTAAGCGTGGCCCAACGTCGGTGTCGATTCCCGGCAGAGAACAATTTGAAGCACAACTCCGTATACAGCTACACTATGTGTAGAATGGAGTGTCGCATCCGTCTCTGTCTAAACTATTGCAAATGTATTCCACACTTTTATCGACGCATCGGTAAGTAGGAAGAGTTTTATGTCTACTTCAGATTCTATATGTCCTTATGAAATTCAAAATCTAGTGTCAAATAAATAGCTAACGATTGAATGGTAAAACTACGGGGCAAATGTTAGTGAGTACCTAATATCATAAATTACAACAAATATATTACTATTTGAGTGCGTGTAACATTGCTATTGTCATTTCACAGGCGATGAAAAAATATGCAACGTAGAGGGCTTGAAATGTTTATCGAATTACAAAGGTTAGTTATTTTTTTATTCATACATTTTTATTTAATAATAGGATACATATAGAACCGTCGGGCATGCGGTGCGGAAGCTGGTGTGAAATAATTATAAACAGAAATAATTTATGAACCTATTTCAAAATTAATCTTTATAAAACGTATACCAATTTACAGATGAGCTGTATAAGTTACGAGATAATAACGGTAAGAAGGTGAACTGCGACTGTTTCCCCTTATGTGATGATGTTAACTACGTTATACAGTCTAACGTAAGTAATACTTATAGATGTATGTAGATAGACCACAATCTTACTATGGTATGCGATGATGTGGCCGAAGGTTGTAAGCACCCACACTTAGAAAGGGACTGGCCCTCAAGTGCAGCAGCCAGAACTGGTTATAAACTTGAGAATGGTAGTCAGCCAGGTGGGTATACGAAGGTCCTACCATGCTATAATAACCATCACCGTAAGCTCAAGCTCACTGTAGGGTCTGTAGGATACAAGCCCACAGAGATATAGAAGATATAGAGAATAAATATTCTGGGACATTATTCCTCACACATGGCCATCTGAGCCCAAACTAAGCAGAGCTTGTACTATGGAAGCCAGATAACTGATATACTACATATACTACTTTTCTTTTGTAAATACATACATATAGATAATTACACCCAGACTCAGGACAAACAGACATGTTCATGCACACAAATGTTTGTCCTGAGTGGGAATCGAACCCACGACCTGCGGCGTTATAGATAGGGTATATTACCAACCACGCCAACCGGCCCTTTATGATGTCGACAAGGAATTTTCAAAATCAACCCTTAAAGGGCTAAAAATAGAGGCTCGCGGATGAAATCGCGAGTCGCAAAGCTAGTGTCATCATATGGATGAGAAAGTAAGTAGTAGGTACCCAGAATCGCTAGAAATGAATGTCCCGCCTGGCTGGCTACCACCCTCAAGTTAAAAATCTGTCGCCAAACACCTATTGGTGTGTTCCGGCAGCTGCACTTGAGAGCCAGTTCTTTCTAGGCTTTGTGTGCTTACCACCTTCGACCACATCATCACTTACCATAGTGAGATTGTGGTCAAACACAAGCCTATACAATGTAAAAGAAAAAAAAATGTTCTAGATATTTAATGATTTTCAGGTTCTCCAAGAATGGTTTCTAGGCACAAACCTGCAGTGGGGGATCGTCACGTACCCAAGGATGAGGTACAGACGAGATATCATCTTCGGATTCACTGATGTTCTGGGTAAATGATATTGATTACATAGTTATAAGATAAACACACACTTTTGCATATTTAATTTAGTTAAATAATAATTTTATTCTGGAATATTTCTCTCGCACGGTCATCCCACGGTGAACCCTAACAAAGCAGAGCACTATAGTAACCAGATAACGGATTTACTACATAATATACTTACTACTTTTGTTTTTCTAAATATATATACATATTATATAAGTACTTATATATAATTATTTTTATTTTTTTGCTCACATTTTCTTATTTGAGCTTGATAACGTACAAAACATTAAAGCAACAAATAGTTTTGGTTTTTACGTTGTACTTTATTCAATCAATGTGTATACAATTCAGTTGCAGTCGGCGGCATGGCGGGCCTGTTCCTCGGCTGCAGTGTCCTGAGCTTTATGGAGATCGTGTACTTCCTCACTCTTCGCCTCGTCTGCTATACGCACTCACACGTCAATAAAAAAAGCATTACATGAACCAGTTAACGATAGGCTTATGGTACCGTTATGAAGACAAGTGCAAAATATGTTTTTTTTATGCTTACTATAGAAAGTTGTAAGGAAATGAACGCGTGTGAAAAATTTCAATTCAAAAACACATTCGCCATTTATAAAATGCTATTTAACAAAAACAAAGTTTATGTTGTCATATATTTATCGATCACTTACTGTAACTGTGAAAATGAAAATATGTTTTTTTTTATTTATTTATTAAACAAAATCCACAGCTCTTAAAATATTATGCTAAATTTTTTTAAAAATTATCAATGCAATTTTTTATCCACTAATAAATATTTCACTTTTGCACGTGTATATCTCACGATTTATTTACCTTAATTATCATCAAAACTGTATCGTCTTTGGGTCCAAATGACCCCATAGCTTCAGGTAAATTTAATTTAGGGTTAAGATAATTGCCGGCGACGTACATCGGGTCGTATTAACACATCGTAAATTCAACCCTTAAGCACCTTGCTAATAATTAAGATCGTTTGGGGTCCCTTTTGGAATTGTTCGACCAATTTAGCAATTTCACCTCAAATTGAGGACGGGTTATGTAATACGATGGGTCACCTTTATAAATTGATACTTTGTTTAAGGGCAAGTGGGTCATTTATGGCTGTATGCCAAATTAATAAACATCCAAAATTGATTCCCTCTGTTTCATAGGTTATTACTGTTCCCCGCGGTTTCGCTTGCGTTCCTGTGAAAAAAAGTAGCCCATGTTCTTCTCGATACCATAGGCTATATGCGAACCAAATTTCATTGCGATCAGTTAAGCGGTTTAGGCGTGAAAAGGTAACAAACAAACAAACTTACATAATTCGCAGTTAGGATGATCATTGAATTTTATTTACTGAAGTCTAATAATTTTTTTTTTTGATAAGTACATTACAGTCGTTTGATTTTAAAAATAAACCATTAGAATTGTATAAAATTCACACGTCAAAAATGATCGGATCGCATTATCGAGTACCGTATTTTGGTGTAGAACCCCTACAATACAATTATACGTATCAACAAAAGCAATTTTAGTTGTTATTATAATTAAGAGAAAGTTAATTTACTATTAAAAAACTGCATATTAATTGGTTTTACGTTTGTTTTTACAAGAGTCACCAGTTTTATATCAACAGCTTTTTACAAGACGAATAGTGTGCTAGCTTTACATTAATAATAAACCTCTCTCAGTTTAAACAATAAAATAGTGCTATACCGTCACCTTATCGATAAAACAGAACTCATTATCGACTTATCTGCAGTCGGCAAGACGTCTCAACAACGCATCGTCATAAAAGGCTTAGTTCAAGGGATTTGACAGGGGGGGTGTCAACGGTGGGGTGGGGGGAATGTTAAAGATTATTGTTTGGAG
Source organism: Tetheella fluctuosa (assembly GCA_951216915.1). Taxonomy (NCBI): domain Eukaryota; kingdom Metazoa; phylum Arthropoda; class Insecta; order Lepidoptera; family Drepanidae; genus Tetheella; species Tetheella fluctuosa. The sequence continues at coordinate 12,606,953 of OX578222.1, forward strand.
TTAGCGAGTTGGGATGCCGAGGTGTAATTTAATTCTAAGACGTCTCTACCTCTCATTTAAGTGTATGTGACAAGTCTCAAATCATCGATGTCGATATTAAGATAGTTCATTTGGTGCTGTATTTATGATAATTATTTACGGTTGAGATTGTTTAAATTTGATTATTTGTGATTGACGTGTATGCAGTCTTTTCGAAAAAGGTTAGAATAGTTTCGTTTTCATCTACACTAATACTAGTGAGGGGTCAGTTGAAAATCAGTGCTGTACCCTAAACGCAGCGTACACTGAACTGATTATCTATCTACATATAGGTTAATTGTACTTAATTAAAAAAATATATCATATTTTTAATGTTGTAAAAAAATACAATTTATTCATAAATTACCTATACTATTATGTCGTAGTTTGTATGAATACCTACACTTTTAAACTTTTACAAATATGCATATCGATATAAATTATATCAATAGGTAAATATACCATAAAATATAGGTCTTATCGATAATATCTGTCCCAACACTACGCAAGGTGGTGTTTATTAATCCAATGTGTTAAGATTTTAATTGCGGGCATCAAGTGGCTTTTGTGTGCGAATAAGTCGCGGCGGCTGCAGAGGGTTGACTTTGTTTTATCTCACACGTACGACGTGTAACGAGGTGAGGCTGCTTGGGTACTTTAGACCCAATTTTACATAATAAATTGGATGTTAGGAATGAGTAGAGTTGTGTAATTTAGACTATTTTTGATATATTCAATTAACTTTTTCATTATTTAATAATGAAAAAGTTGAAAGAAATGAAATGATGTTTAATGAAAGAGTTGTGTAATTTAGACTATTTTTGATATATTCAATTAAATTTTTCATTATTTAATAATGAAAAAGTTTTGTTGTATTGCGTATGTCCTAAACTTTTTCATGGATAATATTTGAATGCGATATTATACAGTATTTATTGGATATACATAAAAAATAATTTCAAATAATATGTTTTGCTAGCCGATATGATATTATGACAATAGCATAAACGAAACGACCTACACCCCACGAACAACAATCGATAGCTATCGCCATAAAGCATTTATAACATCGATATCTCATTCTCCAGCCCGTCACTATTTACCCCACCTTTTAGATTGCCAGATAAAAAAATACACGCTGATTTATGGGGATTTTCTCTCCCCGATAAATAGTTGTCTTGAAGGTCCGAAGGGCGTTCAGGGCTCATTTTTCCAAAGGTGGATATTGCCTTTTTTTGCTGATAAAGATATGACGAATGAAGTAGGTGCGGTGCTTTATGAGTAAGTGGTAGATTTATGATATGGTTATTTTGTGGGCACCTTTTTATTGAGATGTTTATTAAGATTTTCCCTTTGTGTGAAATTATGGTGTTAGTTGAGGATAGTGCGGGGAATGGCTGTGTAATTTACCTATATTTTTGATGCATTCATTCAATATAGAATATAGGCTACTAGCTTCTGCCCCGCGGTTTCATCTGCGTTCCCGAGATAAAAAGTAGCCTATGTCACTCTCCGGTCTCTCTGTTACAATAAATCAATGTACATTATTCAATTTGCAATAAAAACGTTATAGAACTGTACTTTTTTTTTTTTTTTTTTTTGACTGGAACAGGAAGGTGGTGGGTCCAGGGGACCTTCTTCCACCGTTACGCGGACTTTTGCGGTGAGCGCTGAGGGCTCTCAACCGCTACTTAAAACTAAATAAATTTTTGGCAACGGTAGCCTGAGGGTGCCCCCTGTGGGGCTCGACCTCGGCTCAGGACGTTGCCTGGGGAATGAGGGAGGACTTAGCATGCAAATATATTATTTGGGGATCGGTCGGATTGCTAATATGCAGCTCGGGCCGCTTAATCGGGACGAGACTGGGAAGGACGTCGCGACGGTCCTCGCCGGCGAGGACGAAATCTAGGTTGACGATTTCGCATTTGTATTTGTTTGCGGGCTTCTTCGGCCTCGATCTGCGCTAGGGTAATGGCATCGTCTGGCTCGCTGAGGGCGTGCCTAGGCCTACGGATGCGGGAAATAAGGGACGGGGTGTATGTGATAGTGTTGACTATCAAGGGATTCGCGTGGTGCGCTGCGGTATCAAAATATCGGCGCGAGGCGCGTTTTATAAATTGTTTGATTGTAGGGAGACCTAAGTCAAGGTGGAGGTTTTCATTGCGCATGTACCACGGGGCGCCCGTGGCTTTGCGCATGAAACGGTTTTGAATCACCTGAAGGGTGTGGAGATGTGTGGGAGCAACGTGAGCGAACACGGTGCTCGCATACGTCATGACTGGACGGATACACGCGGTATAGAGTCTAACCTTGCTTTTTAGGGCAAGTTTAGACCGGGCGTTGATCATGCAGTGGAGTCGTCCTGCCACAAAGGCGGCGCGCGCGCGAACCGCCCTTATGTGTGCAGCGAAGGATAGGCGATCATCGAGGGTCACACCGAGATATTTGGCTTGCCTCTCCCAAGGGATCGGCTCGCCGAATAGTGTGACTGGATCGGGGATGGGGGGACGTCTTTTTCGGTCGGTTCTATAAAAGAGAACCGCCTGACTTTTGGAGGGGTTGATCTCTATTCTCCATTTCCGGAACCAAGCGCCTAGGGCGTTGGCTGCGGTCTGGAGTTTCTTAGAGATCGCGGGCGGGCTTTTGCCTGAGCAATATACGGCAGTGTCGTCTGCAAAGAGAGCGAACTGCGTATTCCTGACTCTAGGGATGTCGCTCGTGTAGAGCGTGAAGAGCAAGGGAGATAGTACCGAGCCCTGCGGGACACCGGCACTAATGGGGTGTGGTGAGGACAGGACGCCTTCGACCCGATATCGAAAGAGGCGATTCGACAGAAAGTCTCGTAAGATGGTCACGAGTCTCGGTGGCACACCTAGGGTGTAAAGCTTGTAGATCAAGCCTGTGTGCCACACCTTGTCGAATGCCTTTGCGACATCGAAGAAAAGGGCGCCTGTCATGTGACCTCTCTGGTAACTTGTGGAGATGTGTTCAACAATTCTATGGACTTGATGAACACACGAGTGTTTGGGTCGGAACCCAAATTGCTCGTCTGGGAGGAGTTTGTTAGCATCGGCAAATGCTTTAAGGCGGACATAAATGATTCTCTCATAAATCTTGCCCAGTACGTTGAGCAGACTTATGGGACGATAACTGGAGGGCTCGGACTTGGGTTTGCCGGGCTTGTGGATCCCAATCACGTGGGCTTCTTTCCACTGGTGTGGGAAAATATTGTTTGAGAGGGCGGCATTGAAGATGGCCGTCAATAGCATGATAAGGGAGGCTGGGAAGAGTTTGATCACTCTGTTGGTGATCTTGTCCGAGCCCGGGGCCTTACGAGGGTGTAACTTCCCGATGATCGCTTTCACCTCGTCATGGGTCGCGGGTGGAAGTGGGTCGTCATTTGTGTTGACGTCGTTGGCGACGTCGTCAGTCGGGGGAGCGGGAGGAGGTAACGGAAGAGCGGTCCTCCGTTCTACTTCGGCTGTAACTTTCTCCAAATGACGCGGGTCAATAGGGAGAGAACTGGGCGTACATTGAGCCTCCAGACTTTCGGCGAGGCATTCGGTCTTTTCCACGTCTTCAAAGGCGGGTGGAAGGTTGGGTCGCTTTAAGGGAGGCATTGGAACTACTGTGTCCTTTGTGAGGGCACGAGACAGTTGCCAAAAGGCTAGGTGGGAGGGCTTGATTTCGCTGAGGGTCTGGCCCCAGCGATTCTCGCGATACTCTGCGATGCGTGCCTTGACGGCACGTTCGAGAGCTCGTAATTGGACACGATTTTGCTCTGAGGGAGCTCTATCGTAGGCGCGAATGGCGGCTTTCTTCTCCCTCAGCAGGTCACGTATGTCGTCGGGCAAGTGCCAGCGTCGGTCATCCTCCGCTGGTACTGTCCGAGAGCAATCGCTAACTAACGATTGCACGTGACTTGTGAGTGAGTCGATAGCGCCTACAGCGTCGTCGGCGGTGACTAGGCTGTCAGGGATACGGTCTAGATGGACGGACGAGGTCGCCTTGAGGCTTTCGCCTAATTTGTCCCAGTCCGTCACGACCTTGGTGCGAGAGGGTTGACCTGAATCTGGGGGACCTACGCGCGGTGTAAACTCTAGGATTACAGGCCGGTGGTCCGATTGGAGCTCGTGTAGCACTGCTAAGTCATGTAAACGTAAGTTTACATTACGCAGCAGCGCCACGTCGAGTATGTCGGGTCTGTGAGTCACTATGTCCGGGAAGTGAGTCGGTTCGTATGGGGCGATCAGGTCCACGTTGAGTGGCCCGAGGAGGGATTCAAGAATACGCCCTCTGGTATTGTTTGCGACGCAATTCCAGAGGGTGTGTTTCGCGTTTAGGTCGCCCGCCAGAATGACTGAGCTACCTAAATTGAAAAGGGATTCTAAGTCACGTTTGAGTGACATTCCTAAGTCGGGTAGGTTGTGAGAATGGGAGCAATATGCCGAGACTAGTATAATGGATGAGTGTCCAGTCATACCGAGCCTACAGATTGAAGCCTCAATGTACTCTAGGGATGGTGCGTCCATAGGGGAGCAGTGAAGGGATCTTTTATAATATATGAGGGTGCCGCCTTTTGCGGCGTTGGGTCTGTCATTGCGAATTATCTGATAATTCGCAATTTTAGGGTCCCTATGAAAGGGCTTAAGAAATGTTTCCTGTACCAAAAGGATATCGAGTTGATGCTCTCGCAGGAATTCTGCGATCTCATCTCGTTTACCTATAATGCCGTTGGCATTGAAGGTTCCTAACTTGAGGGATTGGGGTTTGATTCTACTGCGCGTGGGTGTAATATCCATTATGGATTTACGCGAAAGTGATCGAGTTGGCAAGCGATTTTGTTAAATCGCAGCGCTGCAGATGCAAGGGCACGACCGTTGCCCTCGCTCTGTTTAATAATATCGGCGAGCTCCCTAATTTCATCGAAGTTTATGAAATCGATGAAGCGCTCCACGAGTGCGAAATCCGCATCCACACTCGACGGAGGGTTTTGGTCCCGTTTTGGTGACGGGTTTGCGCGGCGGGTGGTTTGGGTTGGCGGTGACGGCGGGGCGGGCGCTGAAGGCGCTGCGGTGGGTTTCGGCTGCCAAGCGGAAACCTTGGGAGGAGGAGGTGGTGGCTGGGTCGTGGTTTGCTCGGAGAGAGCAAACGCTTCCCTTGGGAGAGGAGGATACTCCTTAGGAGAGTTGGAGTTAAGGCGGGCCCATTGGGAGTGCCTTTGAGGGCGCAGATCGGTCTGCGCCGGGTTGGAAATGGGGGCTTTGCGCGTTGAATGGCGCGAAGGGCGGGGAGCCTTCGAGCACCCGCGGTAGTTCGCGGTGTGCCCGGTCTGGTTGCAGAGAACGCAACCAGGTGGCGGGGTGTTTTCATCTATGACCTTTGGACGGTCACAGTCTTTGGTGGCGTGAGGTGTGAGGCACTTCACGCATCGGGGGGGAGCAAAACAATTGCGGGCGGAATGGCCGTACAACTGACAGTTGTGGCACTGGGAGGGGTAGCCGCCCTTTCGGACGCCCTCGACGGTGAAGCCGTCGCTCAAGCCGCACACAGATTTTACTCTGTATATGGCCTTGCCGGCCTTCCCTTGGTCCAGTGCCACAATCACCATGTTATATGGCTCGTGGCCACGTCCTTTGTGCATCCGGTGCACTGACTGAATCGGGAGGTCGTGCTCCTTAAGGGAGGCTTCGACTTCTGAGGTGGGGATTTCGCGGGGGATGCCGCGGATCACCACCCGGAGGGCTTTCTCCTCAGGGAGAGTGTAAGTGTGGAAAGCCACCTTACGCTCTTTGAGGAGTTTGGTCAGGGCCCGGTGGTCCTGTGAAGTGGGCACGGTTACCTTGATGCCGTGCTCGGTGGAGCGGGCAGAGGTATATTGGATCTTGTTAGGAGTAAACCATCCGGACACTTCGGTCCATCTGGTCTTATCCTGAACAAACAGGGGAGGCGGAGAGTCCTTCCTCATCGGGACTTGGGATTGGGTCTGGGATTGGGTCTGGGGCTGGGATATGCGCGCCTCTGGGCGGCCTTGTTCCTCCGGGGGAGGAGCCATGGGCACGTCCATTAGCGGCGGGGGTGTGGGCACAACAGTGTCCATGAGTGGGCGGGGCTTGGGTGATGGGCAAGGGGAAGGGGCGGAAGCTTTGGCAGCTTTGGCAGCTACCTCGGCTTCAGTGGCTTTCGCCTTCTTCTTCCGCTTGCGCTTGCCCCCGACGACCGTCGTGAACTCTCCCTCCGAGGAGGAGGAAGAGGACGACTGGCCGGTCGTCGCGGCAGGCGCAGGCGGAGAGGGCGGAGGGTTCCGCGGGAGAGGGAGGGGCGGAGTGGTCCGCGGTTGATTCCGCGGGAGAGGGAGGCGGGGAGTGTTCCGCGGGTGATTCCGCGGGGGAGAATTCCGCGGATATCACGGACATCCTTGAGGATGACCGTGAAGTGGGAGCGGGTCGGGGAGGTAAAAAAGATGTCCCGTAACGCTCGACGAGGAAATCCCAGGACTCGTTGTCCTGGAGGATCTCGTCCAGCGTCAGGGGTAGGTGGTCGTTCTGGCTGGCCATGATGGCCAGCCAGAGGGAGCTACTCTACTTCGGCAAACTAACGTGGTTTCGGACGCGGGGCGTTCCTGAGTAAAAGAAACCACAAGAAACCTCAGGCGATCGCCCTAATCTATCCTACTATCTCGCCCCGGGTGGATGGGCCCGGGGGTGTGTGTTACACTCCCGACCGGGATAGGTCGGGAGGTGAGTAGGCCCTAGGGTGTGCCCTAAGCTTGACTCCCGCTGCCAATCTTATTGTGCAGCGGGTTCCTACGTCCCTGCCTAACGACAACTGGGGTTGGCTAGGGAAGCCCCCAAGGCCAACTGGTCCAGTCCCGTCCGGGTTAGCGTTTTCCTTAAGGGAAACCGCGAGCGCCCGGGTCACGCTCGAACCAGCTTAGTTATCACCGTTAGGTATCCACTGGTTCACCACAAGTAAATATCTGTGGTTTTGAGAGCGCGATGTCGTAAGAACAAATATTCGTTTGGAGACTCTAAACTGAAAAGTTCCGAGTCAACAAACTGATAAGGTCGGTTCTGCGAAAGGCCAGGTATAAATACCAGAGCGCTTCCGAGAATCGAGTCGGGGTGGCGGGCGGAGCACAATAGACCGTACGGGGTACGTCTGTACTGTGCGGCGGCTCGGAGCGAAGTCCTTTTTTCTAGAACTGTACTATACATTGGTTCCTTTATAACAAACTAGCTGTCCCCCGCGGTTCCACCCGCGTTCCCGAGAAAAAAGTAGCCCATGTCCTTCTCCATACCATAGGCTATCTGCGTAATAAATTTCATCGCGATCGGTTCAGTGGTTTAGGCGTGAAAAGGTAACAAACAAACAAAATCACAATCGCATTTATAAAATTAAAATAAATATTAAGTTAGAATAAAGTTATTCCTTTAAAAACTCATCAAAATAAACATAGCAAACAGTGATAGACAAACAGACTTTCTATCATATTGTAAAGATAAGTTTAAAAAACCTTTTATATACCTAAATACCAGCTCAAATAAATTACAATTTAACATAGTTAGCTGCTTTGTCACATCTCACTCATTATGAAACAAAACTTAACAATGGGTTTCACTTCCTGACACTTCAGCCGCGTTTGATCTCGCAAGTGACAGGAAGGCTGGAAGGGAAGGGAAGGGAAGGGGGGGGGGGACACTTGTGAGGATCACCGCGAACAAAGATTTAACTTGGAGACAAAACATGCTTACTTAAGGTTACCTATTTATTGGTACAGGTTGATTTATTTTTAGTGCCATTTTTTTAATTAGTTTGTCTCTATTAGAATGCAATTTAATGAAAATTGTTCTTATCTACTTTTATTTTCATGTGAGACGGATTAAAAATAACCAAATGATACATATATTTTACGATGAGATTGAAAAAGACTTTATTAAAGATTAAATTAAAGTATTTTTTTATATTTTTGTTAAGTACTGTTTTAAAGATTGACAAAAATTTCAACCGACCGGACCGACCAAAAAATATAACCTTGGTGAGGTTCTTGCCAGTTCTTCTCAGTTTAAAGCTGACTTCCGACGGTAACTTATGTAGTTTCGACGTTCATAAGTGCCCTCCTAGGGTGAATAAATGACTTTGACTTTGAATTCTTAGATGTATTAAAAAGTAAAAAGACTTCATAATAAAAAAAAAACTAGAGTGAAATTATTCTAACAACCTGTATAAGCTCACCTCTTCATTATGTGTAACAGTCTTGTACAGGCGGATCTCAAATCCTTCAACTGAGTAACTTTTTAACAAGCCCTTTATTATCTGTATTGAAATGACAGATTGGTTGAACTACACCATTTATAATATGGTAATGAAATTAAATAAATCATTGAAATTGTTGTTATAAAATTGGGATAATTACGTCAAAAATATATCATTGATTTAATAAAAAAAAAGGCTAGGATCTCTAATAAGATACCTAATCCATCTATACTAATATTATAAAGCTGAAGAGTTTGTTTGTTTGTTTGTTTGTTTGAACGCGCTAATCTCATGAACTGCTGGTTCGATTTGAAAAAATCTTTCAGTATTGGATAGCCCATTTATCGAGGAAGGCTATAGGCTATAGGCTTTTTATCTTATCCCTTTTTACTCTTGACTGTTTTTGATTCGAATGTGGGTTAGTTGTTTTATTGTTGTTGGTTTTATACATAGAGATAGCTCATGGATTGGAGAGTGACTTGAGCTACATTTTTACCAGGAACGGGGACAAAACCGCGGGGCATAAACTAGTACTAATATAGTATACAACGTAGGTACCGGTCTAGACAAAAACCTAATGGGTAGGTACTATAGTCAGTAATTAATTTTAAATTTGTGTAGCACCTGGCTACCACTCTCAAGTTGAAAATTCATCGCCAAGCTTGAGAGCCAGTTGCGTTTTAGGCTTAATAAAGGTCAGCACATTAGCAATCTCGTGGTACTTTCCATCAGGTGGACCACCTGCTTGTCAACCATCTGACATAAAAAAATACAGAAGTTGACTCACTATATATTAGTATTATTATTATGCTACAGATTGTAGTGTTATAATAATCTATAGCAAAGGTCACCAATTAGGTTAATTAGGGGTCCGTTTAAAAATATTAAAGATTATCGCGGTCCGATTGGTAGATGACTGGCGACCAAGCTTAGATCCTTTCCTACAAATCCTACTATAATGTTATCCATTCGGATGTGCGTGGATTAACTAAAATAACCATGTGTACATCTTCGTTTGTCAAAATAGTAATGCACTTGTATTACTGTGTTTCGGTTAGGAGGGTATGATAGCCGGTGAAATTACAGGCACAGAAGACTTAACAACTTCATGTCTCAAGGTTGGCAACGCGTGAGTGATACCCCTGGCATGGAAAATATAATGTTGTATTTTCTTTGCCCGTGGTGTTATGAGCGTCTATAGGCTACGGTAACAGCTTACCATCAGGTGGGCCGTAAGCTTGTTTGCCACCTAAGTACTATAAAAAAAAATTGGTCCGCGTTCGGATCCGGACCGCGGTCCGCCATTTGGCAACCGATCTATAGCATTGAAAATGGTATATTACCGTGATATTATGCAATAAAAATTGTTATAGTGTAATAACCGTATAATGATATGTGAGAAGGCTAACTTCTTTTGTTTTGCTTCACACATACAAGTAACTACATGAACAATGAACATGTGTGTGAGTATTGGTGTACCTGTGTGAAGTAAAATGAAATGTAAATCTTACGAAAGTTAAAATGGTTGGTTGGTGAAGGGACTAAATAGCCTAATTGCTGTAGTAAAATCATGGGTTCAAATTTTGGAAAATGGAAAAAAAGCCAATATGAAAAATTAAATATATAAAACATTTAACCTTGCTGAGTTTCTTGCCGGTTCTTCTCATAAGAAGGCAGACTTCCGAACCTGTAGTAACTTCAGTAGCATAGACGTTCATAAGTGCTCTTAGCGCCTAAACTGAATAAATGGCTTTGACTTTGACTCATGTAACATACTGAAGAAAAAAAAAAAAAAAATTACGTATCAAATCTTCTAGTTGCTACTTTTAAAGCTATTTTATTTTATATATTGAATTAAATATAATAATATCAATTTACAGACATGTAGATTCATATCTCTCGTGTTAAATTATTCACACTTTTATATTATTACGTTATTTATTTCTATAAATACTGGTACAGATTGAGGCAAGAAGGCATTATCAGGTAAAACATCAGAGCAACCATGAAATTCTTATTGGTCTTTCTATTTTTCGCTGTTTACACGGTTAATGCGAGTAAGTTATAAAATTCATATTTTTTAAAATATTAAAAGTTAGAATTATAATATGTATGTGGCAAAATGAAGAAAGTATGTACCTACTTGGCTCTTGCATAAAAAAATATATTTGATCTTAGATCAAAACAAAATGGGGAAGATATATTTATATATTTTTTTCATAGTATAGGCTTGTGTTTGTATACAATGACGGATTTCATACATTTCCTGTAACATATACGTTATATAGAATACTCAGAATTTTGTACTTTTGTTGTAAATAAGTTATTTAATTATAGCATTAGTGGCAAATTATTTATTTAAGATTTTTATTAAAATTGATTCTCTCGTTACAGCTTGGCCAGAATGTGTTTTTAGTTCTGAGTGCAAGACCGTATGCTCTGCACTCTGTAACTCTCTGGGAACCAACGACGTACTATGTGACTGGGGATATTGCATGTGCAGCCCAGGGGGCTTGTGTCAGACACACTCAGGAATGTAATGCTTAAATAACATCATATTTTGTAAGCCCAACAAATGATCCAATTAATTTATGAAACTTAATTTAGTACTATTTTTATGTTGAAACAGTGACCTTTTTATTTTGTGTGAAAAATAAATAATTGTTGTATTATTTCGTATGTTTTTATTCATTACTAGCTTCCGTCCCGCGGTTTCACCCGCGTTTCCCGGGGATCTTATGTTTTCCCGGAATAAAAATTAGCCTATGTTCTTCTCTATACAATAGGCTATCTGCATACCAAATTTTGTCGTGATCGGTTCAGCGGTTTAAGCGTGAAAAGGTAACAAACAAAAAAACAATCTCACTTTCGCATTTATAATATTAAAAGTTAGGTTTATTTCAAAAGGCTCTACGAAGTTATAAATTTATATGTAGATATCATTATGCTTGGTAGTCATGAGGGGGGGGGGGGAAACTGAGCTACTCTTAGCCTAGTCTTTACTGGAGGACCTGGGTTCGATTCCAAGGAAGGACATACGATTGACATTCCTTGTCTTGAATTTGATTATCAAGCAGGCAATATTTATGTAGTGAGATATAAATAAATAATATAAAAACATGTGGCAAGATTTTCACAGCTAATAAGTGTGAATTCAAAACAAAGTTTAATTAGATATTCAAATAATTTATTAGGTATTCGATCAAGTCCGGTATATCGTGCTGTTTTATGTAGGAGCTATTATGGGCGGCACCAGCAGTGGCCGCGTTTACACAGTACATCAGCGGTAGTACGTTCGCCGGGGCATGCTGAACGACATTCTCTATCGTTCTCGCATTCCCTCCCTGAAATGAAATAATAAGAGCAAAGTAGGTACATGCAACTGGAAATGCTAGGAAGAGGAGTCAGACAGGGGGATCCATTATCTTCTAAGCTCTTCTCTGCGGTACTGGAAAACATACACACACAATAGCCTACGCATAGATGGAAGAAAACTTAACCATTTAAGGTTTTCAGATGACATTGTCTTATTCAAAGAAGACCCACATAAACTAATGAAAATGATTAAAGACATAAAGCAACAAAGTGAGAAAATCTGATTATATTAGAATAAACAAGTCCAAACTACTAACTAACTGCGAAAACCAAAATTAATAACCATCCTCATGAGTATGTAGAAAGGAGAAATAATCTCACACAAAAACCAATCTACCAAAGAAATAAACAAAAGAATAGCCAACAGCTAGAAAAGTTAATGGTCCTTAAAGGAAGTAATGAATTCAACTGAAATAAGAACAAAAATTAAATGGAAAGTTTTTGATACCTGTATTCTCCCCTGCCTTACCTATGGCTGCAAAACCTTGTCCCTCTCTAAACTTCACAGGGACAATCTAATATACTGCCAAAGAGCCGTGGAGAGGAGCTTGATTGGCATCAAAAAACAAGACAGAAAAAGAAACACCCTCTTAAGATCAAAAACTAGAGTAACAGAGATAGACCAAATAATGTGATGATGGACAGGCCATATAATGCGGAGTACCTACTCAAGAAAAATGAACTAGGATAATTACTGAATGGTACCCTAGAGATAGTAAAAGAAAAAGAGGAAGACAAGGGAGGAGATGGGAGGATGAGATAAAATTAACAGCCGGTCCCAACTAGAGAAGAGTGGCTAGGGATAGAAAACAATGGAAGATGTTAGAGGAGGCCTATGCCAAGAGGCACATTGAACTGAGAGACATTCTGTGAAGCATTAAAAGTTTATTCATTGATACATTAAGATATGACATAAAATTGGAGTAATTCTATTGACGTTAATATTGATGGGGCCGGTTTGGGTGATTGGTACCTAAGATACTCTTCCCTTCTTTTTTTTTTTTTTTGGACTGGAACAGAAAGGTGGTGGGTCCAGGGGACCTTCTTCCACCGTTAAAGAAAGAAAGAAAGAAAGAAATATTTATTTGGACACACGTTACGCGGACTACTCTTCCCTTCCTTCCTTTACAGCTTTTATATGTCCCACTGCTGAGCATAGACCTCTTTTCACGAATAAGAGTGAAAAGTCTACCACCAAGATACTCTACTTATCGCAAACATTTTATAAAAAATCAAATCCTTCATGATTGATCTTTTGTATAAAAAAATGTTTTTTTTTTCGTGATTTCAGAGTTAGTCTTTCATAATTAAAGTTCTTCATATTAATGAATGCTTCCACCTCCTAAAGTATTACCGGTTAGTTACAAATAACCCTGTATACACATCTACTTCGACAATCATGTGGGGTGTTGGATCACCTTCGAATTGAAAGCTAAGTACACATTAAATACTATCTTTTTAGAAGGAATATTCAAAGGACTAGCCAACTGCAACTCAAAAAAAAAGGTATGATAAATAAGGTAGATACTTACAATTATCTCCAGATCCCCATCCTTCTCCAGATCGTTCTCCAGGTGGCATTTCCCCTGCAAACACTGCGGCAAATGCGAAGGCGAACACCAAGAATAAGATTGTGATCTTCATGTTGAATGTACATAGGTTTCTGGTTCAATTCACTGTGTAGTGGTCTTTTATATTTGCAAATCAAATACGTCACTCAGTCATGGTGTATTAGTGAACGAGGTTTATGAGAGAGATGTGGACTTTGACTAGTTTTGGGGATCCGTTTCTTAATTGTAAAAACGGATCAGTTAAAGTCTCACTCCCGTTTCTGTCCGTTATAAATACATATAAACATCTGTACCCCGAGTGTAAACAATTGGCGTTAGAAAATTACTATCACGTTAGCGTTTACTACATTTTTCTATAGGAATCGGCACAGCGCCTCTCGCGGAATACTCATGGAACTAATTTCTTCCATACAAATTTTCAGTAAACGCAAACGTGATAGTAAACGTTTATTTACGTAAATTCTTTACACTCAGGGTACTGGAGTCAAACGGTAGTAAGATGCTTGAAATATTAAAGTTTCTCCAATTTATTATCACATAAGATGGCTTCCGCGACCCATTGGTCAGAGAATTTAGTCAACAAACAAACAAGCTTTCGAAGCGAATCTAAAAATTGATACTTTAATGCAGCAATAAATCTGAAAATATTTTTTAAAATAATTGCAACATACTCCTACACTCATACATACAAACTATTGTATAACGCTCTGCATAAGTATATAGATTATTCATTAAATCATAATCATTCTAATTGTAAAAGAATTCATGATACGGCACAGTTGTAGTGCAGATTGACTCGCACTTGGCCAGACTATTTTAATAATGGCATAAACAATAAAATTACTTATATATAATACATATAATTTATTGCTAATTTGATTGGATAATAAATCAAATAAAACCGTATAAATTAAGACAAAACCTACTTACAGTTCATCAATAACTGTAAAATTATAATTACCATTAACTGCTTTAATATTATATCGTTCGATGACCCCATTTGATTATATAAGAAACTAATTTTAATAATAAATTCATAATCTTGTATTTGACTGCAATTTCCATGGAAAGATGATGTGGCGGTAGGTTTTTGTGTAGCTCTTGGAACTACCCGGAAGGTGCTTATTTTCAAGTGTAGCCAATCAGCGAACCTCATGATGTTTTCCCTCACTGAAAGCTCGATGGATAGGGTAGGCTGTCGAGAAGATGGAATGACTTTTGGTAAATAGGCAAGCCTACCATGCCTATTTTGGGACCCAAGGGCAGCCCATTATATGTTCTCGCATATTGACTAAATCTTTTTTTGATGTCACTATTCAAGCAAGGCATCCACCTGATGGTAAGTGGCTACCGTCGCCAATGGACATTAGCTTATACCAGAGGGATTGCCAATGTGTTGATGACCTTTATAAAGTCTAGAAGGTCTATTATTGTACTAGACGCAGTGCTGTACTACCTTAGTGTAGTTTTCTTACATGCTACACTTATGGAATGACGTATAAAATGCTACATATATTAAAGAGGAATTTCATTTTAAAGAAATGTGTTACTTCAATGCACGTCAACGCACAGTAAGATTGATGCGATCATAGAACAATTTATAGATGTTATTTTTTATACAGTAATAGGTGTGTATTTATTCTAACTTAATCCTAACTTCCTAAACCTAACTATCCTAATCCTAACTAATATTATAAATGTGAAAGTGAGTATGTTTGTTTATTACCTTTTCACGCCTAAGCCACTAAACCGATCGCGTTGAAATTTGGTATGCAGATAGGCTACTTTTTATCCTTTTTAACGCGGGTGAAACCGCTGGGCGCTAGTAGGCTATAAATACAGGACACATACCACACACTATAATTACACGTTGTTATATAATTTATGCTATTTAATCGTGTCTATGTTTATTATTATTACAACAACCTGTCCCCCGCGGATTCACTCATGTTCCAGACAAAAAAAAGTTGCCTATATCCCTCTCCATATCATTGGCTTCCTGCGTACCAAATTACATCGCTATCGTATCAGCGGTTTAGGCGTGAAAAGGGAAAAATACGCTTAAAATAAAAAATAAAAAAAAAATTTTTTTTTTTCACATCATGCTATTGTTTATATTCAAAAACAAACTGTATGTATAATAATGTAAAGCTTATTTTACATAAAAATCTATAAAAAAATCTTCATACTTAATTAAAAAGACAACATCATTCACACAAAACTTAATCGTTGAGAAAACTATTTAATTCTTCCATTGAACACGTCCAATTGGTAAGGACTTGCACCAGCAGATTCCAAAGTGACACATCAGCTGCGCTGGACCACAAGCTCCAAGGCAACCACCTTCATAATCTTCATTCCTGGTACATTCTAAACTTTTTGCTGCAAAGAGAAACAACATAAAATTCAGAGCGTTACAAAAATGTTATTAAAAAAAAGTATTAGCATAATGTTAGCATTTTTTTTCTATGTAGTGATGAGGTCAAAGGTGGTAAGCACACAAAGCCTAGAAAGAGCTGTCTCTCAAGCGCAGGTGCCGGTACACATCGTTTGGTGAATGAAAATGAAATGAAAAGGCACAAAGGAACTATATGGTTAGAGTAGAATATAAACCTATGACCTTCGCGGTGACATCAGACATCACTACAGTTGATCTATCATCTCTGTAAACTTGTATTGAATGTTGAACATAATAATAATAGATAAGGTTCATCATCATCATCACCATCATCATCTCAGCCGCGAGACGTCCACTGCTGGACATAGGCCTCCCCTAATGATCAATAATAATGACACGGTTCATATTAGGAGCTTATACTGTGGTTAGTATGATACCCTATCTATCACATAATAGGTAAATAAATATTCTGGGACATTATTCCTCACACACGGCCACCTGACCCCAAACTAAGCAGAGCTTGGGTTATGGAAGGTAGATAACTATATATGCTACTTTTCTTTTCAAATACATACAGATAAATCCACCTAAACTCAGGACATACAGACATGTTCATACACACAAAAGTCAGTCCTGAGTGGGAATCGAACTCACGACCTGCGGCGTGATAGATAAGGTATCTTACCAACCCCGCCAACCGGCCCTGTGGTCGGTTTGATTCCCATCCAGGGTAGACATTTGTGTGCATGAACATGTCTGTTTGTTTAGGATCTGGTTGAAGTAAAAGTAGTTTAATGTATATCAGTTATCTGGATTCCATAGTACATGCTCTGTTTAGTCTGGAATCATGGCCGTGTGTGAGGAATATCCCAGGATAATTTATTTAAAAGAATACACAATAGTATAGTAAAATAACTTACGTTTTGTTAGCTCAGCAAATACTGAAACAATTGTGAATAAAAAAATTATGATTACTAGCTTCATGTTGATCGTTTCCCGCTTTTCTGAGTTTATTTAGGTAGTTTAATATACAAAATCTTGATATTTATACATAAAATGTTGATAAATAAACTCATAAAATAAATACGAATGTAATTAATTAACCTACTTATAGTTTTCCTTTAGCAATTGAGGAATTATGTGGTAATGAGTCTTTCTACATAATATTTCATACAAATATTATAATATAAATGTAATATTTTGTACAAGATGAGAGGTAAAACATAGAGATATGTCGCTCAAAGAGCAGCTCGACTGGGGAAGTACCTCCACCTTACAAAATACCGCAGCCAAATAACTTATGGTTGTGTTCCTGCGCGTGAGTAAGGTCGCCAGAGCTCACCGGAGAGGGGCGAAGGGTCGGCAACGCGCGAGTGATACCCCTGGTATTGCAAGCGTTCATAGGCTACGGTAACAGTTTACCATCAGGTGGGCCGTATGCTTGTTTTCCGACAATGTGATATAAAAAAAAGGACGATTGTGATGATTAACCCCAAAATAATTATTCACAGAGGTCATTTTAGTTCAATAGATATTAGGCTAATCGCAAATCGACTTGTACCACACATTTATATTGAAGTCTAGCTTTCGCTCCGAGGATTTACCCGTGTTTCTGGGACATTATACACTTTGTTACTTTCAAATTCATAGACGATCTCTATGCAAAAATCACTTTGATACGTTGCTCCGTTGCTACGTGTAAGAAGGTCAAGCTGTCAGCTGTGCTGTGTTTGTTATCACTGGCAATACTTGCAAGGGTGGAAGTACTCATCAAAATGAACAACTTTTATTATGGGACTAACTGTGAAATCATGAAAAAATTATCAGCTGTTCCATACAAAAGTTTTATACCTACTCGACCAAAATGTATGAAGCAACCATATTATTTTACGCGATATCAGAGTTAGCCCTATAGTATAATAATAAGAGATTTAAATGTATCTAGGGTTTGTGTAAATTCTTAAATAATTAAAAAACGCAACGTCAATCTATCTGTCTGTTATGGTGCTCATAACTCGAGAATCTTTTGAAAAACCTTTTGAGAACATTTTGGAGTCACTATTGGAGACAAATATAGCTATGCGGGTACAGGACATAAACTAGTTTGAAATAAAAGTAACAAGTTACAAAATTTTCAAGGCTTTATATCTTAAGTAAGAGCTAATTTCTCCATTGTTCTATCAAAGGGCGGCACCAACATATCGTGTAGTGACACAAGGCCTTTCCTGGCAAACAGTATTCCACACATAAACCTTCGCAATCTTCATCTTTTTGACATTCAGCGGATTCCCCTGTATTATGAAACAAATTAACAATAATTTATTATAATTTACAACATGTATTATATAATAAATAAAAATTAATGACTATCTGGGTTGCTAAGCGCAAAACTCGAGAACGGGTGGACCGATTCGTCTATTTTATATATAAGTCCGAGGAAGGTTTTTATGAAGAGAAAAAATGAAAAAGTTGCCTGGGAAATTTGGGTTAAAAAAATCTCCATCGTAAAACTTAACAGGTTAACTGTCCATGCTCCGGAGTAGGAATGTCCAATAAGTTTAGGTATTTTTCATACCTTACGTAAAAAAATGTATCGATTATTTCCCTATGTCTCAGCACATTTTTTTTTAATGTTTATAAAATAATAAGATGGCCTAGAAATTGTATGAGCGAATAGACCACATACGGTATGTGGACTGGTAGGTAAAACTGTCAACAACAGTTAACCTGTTAAGATCTTAAAAAATATTGACACATAGGCTACTTTTTTTCTCCGTTCGCGCCGCTGCCGATGGGTAATGTTCCTAACTGGCGTTGGCGGAAAATTAAAATAAATTTTAAAAGGTATAAAAAATGGTGGCCATTATGCCTATACAAATCAATACAAACATTGTTTTTTCGTTCGTTGTGATTAACTTAAATAATAAAATATACGTACGTTCATCCATTATTGCATACACAGTAATAATTGTGGACAACAAAAATATTATTGCAATTTTCATGTTGAACTTACTATATTCTTAATTAACATGGCTACGATTCTAACTCGTTAATATTTATACTAATTTAAATAATAAAGCAAATATGTTACTGGGTTATGATAAATTACTAATCAATATTTATTTAATTAGGTATGTAATAAACCTATTTGATATGAACAAGCAAATAGAACCACAAAGTAGTTATACGACTGACGTCCAAATGTATAACTGTATGTACGAGTAGATAATATATATCATTAAAACGTATGAAAATCCGATGTCATACATCCCCACTACTGGTTTACGAGGCTCTCCTAACAAAGAGGGGTCAAGGGGTTCAGGAACATACCAAGTCTTTAAATGATTTTTATTTCACTACTTATATAGGTCCGTGTTTGACCACAATCTCACCATAGTAAGTGATGATGTGGCCGAAGGTGGTAAGCACAGAAAGTTTAGAAGTGGCAGGTGCAACTGCTGGAATATTCCAGTATGTGTTAGGTGAAAGCTTTTCAGAATTAGGTTGTTAACCAGCGGGTACTATAAAAGACTCTACCACTATGGTGATTTGGTTTTCTCACGATGTTTTCCTTCACCGAAAGCACAAGCTCATTTTAAGATACATACCCAAGACTTTTGTCACGGGATTTGCTTACCACTTTCGGCTACACCTTCTTACCATGACGAAATTGTAATCACATACAAGACTATAAGTATTAAAATTAATTTCTTATGTAACCAAAAGGGGTCATCGAACGATATTTTCTAGCAATTTATTGTAAATTACAGATATTGATCAATTGTAAGTAGGTGAGTAATAAAAATGATTTGTCTGAATTAACACGGTCTAATTTGTATATTTTCAAATAAAATTAACAATGAATTATACGCTGTATTATTTTTTATGCCGTTATTAAAATAATCTGGCGAAGTGCGAATCAAACTGCACTGTAACTGTTCCGTATCATGATTTATTTTAAAAGTAGCACCTACATAGAATATGAGCTAATGCCAATGATGTATTATTTTTTAAATCACTGATATTTTCTATACGCAGAGTGGAAGACTCTAGTTTGGATGTACGAGTGCAGGAGTTTGTTGTTATTATTTTTAAACATCTTTGTCTCAATTTTTTTTTATCCGCATTTAAGCAATAACTTATTTCAAGCCTCAAGCTTCGCTTGTTTGCTTTCTTGACTAAAATCTCTGACCAATGAGTTTGGACAAACATGAATGAATATTGAAAAATATATCAAGCATCTTATACTATCGTGGTATATTATTTTATTATTATGCAATTATGCATATAGTTATTAAATAATTTTATGACGGATAGAAACCGGAGTGAAACCATTACCTTACAATAAACGGATCCCTAAAACTAGTTAAAGTCCCCATCTCACTCATAAACCTCGTTCACTAATACACCATGACTGAGTGATGTATTTGTTTTACAAATATAAAAGACCACTACACAGTGAATTGAACCAGAAACCTATGTACATTCAACATGAAGATCACAATCTCATTCTTGGTGTTCGCCTTCGCATTCGCCGCAGTGTTTGCAGGGGAAATGCCACCTGGAGAACGATCTGGAGAAGGATGGGGATCTGGAGAAAGATGGGGATCTGGAGATAATTGTAAGTACCTATCTTATTTATCTTACTTTTGCCATCCATCATCAGAATTGAGTCGCAGTTGACTAGTCGTTCGAATCTTACTTCACCAAAAAGACGATAGATGATAACTCAATGGTAGTACCGTTAAATGCAGGGTCGTGGGTTCAAATCCTACAATATACTTGAGATTTCAGTAATGAAAAATATTGTATGGAAACCATAGCACGGTGGTAGGATACTGTAAGATTTATATGTAAGCGTGTAATTGTTCTGAATGCCGTGTTTATTTTAGTTTATGGTAGTTTTGGAGCAAATTCATTTACAATTCGTTAGGAAACTTAATAATTAAACAAATACTGTGTAGAGCCACAGTCTATGAAACTCAACCATCTCGCCAACCAGCCCAGTATAAGTTAATTAATTTAATGTAACACTAGCTATTCCCCGCGGTTTCGCCCGCGTACTCGGTATAAAAATTAGTCTATAACCAATAAAAGTAGCTTAAGTTGCTCCTTATAACATCAGCCATCTGCCAGTGAAAGTCTCATTAAAATTGGTCCAGCCGTTTTGGAGATTAGCCGGAACAAACAGAGACATAGACAAAAATTTAAAAGTTGATCTTTTGTTGTTCCTTATACTTTATTTTGACATTACAAACATACACTTCAAATATATTTGTATAGATTTTGATGTACTAACTATGCTCTTATTGTTTCATTTCAGTGAGAGAATGCGAGAGAGATAGAGATTGTCGATCATTATGCCTCGACAGTCGTTCTACCGCTGATGTACTGTGTAAACGCGGCCACTGCTGGTGCCGCCCATAATAGCTCCTACATAAAGCAGCACGATATACCGGAATTGATCGAATACCTAATAATATTTAAACTTTGTTTTGATTTCACACTTATTAGCTGTGATTTATATAAATCTTGCTACATGTTCCTTTTATTATTTATAGGTCTGTTTTTGACCACAATCTCATTCTCATTCATTCATTCATTCATTCTCATTCTCACTATTGAATTGAGAACTCTAACGCACGGTTCGGAAGGTTGCTTTTGCTAAAAAAAGCCGGTAATAAAATCAACAAAACTTTTCAAAACCAACTCAGATTAATTACATAAAATTATTTATCTAGTCTCACTGGCAATATTCGTGTAAAAAAAAATGTTGAGTGACTTCGTAAATTATAGATAGCAAACTAAAGTAGACCAGCCCCCACAAGCAGCACCTGTTCACAAGTATGACGCATGTGGCAGCCATCGCCCTCCTCGCACATTGTTTTGCTCATGTTACTGACCAATCTTATTATAGTTTTTCATACATATAGCATATAAAATCTCGAATTACGAGGTTTTAATGCGGAACATATTTGTAATAGTTAGCGATGTTGATAAATCGAACGTGAAATTTAATGTTATGGCCATAATGACCGCAGCTAATTGATATAATATATATATAAATAGGAGCGTAGTATTATAATAAATAAAGCAATTTTTAACACATACCACTTACTAGGTATCAAGAGTAAAAAAACACTGAATTGAAATTTCACAATTGTGCAACTATTACGTGTTCAACATAACTGTTTTCTGATAACGATTGAACGCAAACAGTGCTTCATTACAAATGGAATCATTTTTTGACAATAAAATATTTTTATAATTTTAAAGGTTATCTCATATTGAAACTGATAGAGTTTGATGGGCCCGTTGGTCTTTGATGGGAAGAATACATCTCGATTTCCTTCATTAAAATAGTAGCAAATATCGAAAAGGGCAATAAAGACAGGGGTGCGTAAATCTAGCCCCATAATTAGGTGATCATAGTTCAGTTCCAGTGACATCCAAGATCGTGAATTCGATGGATTTCGGTGAACATCGTGAGAAAACCATAACACAGCTGGGTATCACCCTCAAGATAAAAAAAACTGTCGCCAAACGCATACCGGTGTGTTCCAGCAGCTGCATTTGAGAGCCAGTTGTATTATAGGCTTTGTGTGCTTACCACCTTCAGCGACATCATTTGCGTGTGGCGGCGGCGTCGTGTGGCGGGTCGCTCACTTCCCTACAATATGTGCGAGGAGGGCGATGGCTGCCACATGCGTCATACTTGTGTACAGGTGCTGATTGTGGGGGCTGGCCTATTCATTATCTATACTATAAAGAGGTTAGTCCTGATTGACTGACTGATTTATCAACGCACAGCCTAAACCGCTGGAGTTAGAAACATGAACCTTTGTACACAATTTCCTAAAATAACGTATAAGAAAGGGTTTTTCAAAATTCAACCCCAACGTTTGGGATGAAACTGTCAGTTATGATGAAAAATCCATGAAAGCTTATATTTAGGTAAAAATTAAGAAATAGGTGTTTAAGATTTTTGAAAAATCACCCCATTAGAGAAGAAATGGGTGGCATAGTTTGTATGGGAATAATTTTTTTCAGGTCCGATTTATATGAAACTTGGTATATAATATTCTTCAACATAATTAATGAAACACGTATGTCGTTGTCATTCAAAATTCATTCCGTAAAGAGGTAAAATAGGGGATCGCGGGTGAAGCTGCTGGACGGAAAGCTAGCAGATACATATGTTGTCAATAATCAGTCAGTTGTTTTTTTTACAGGCCATGGAGAATGTGTGCATTCGAAATTTGTGCACATTACGTTACGTACAGTGTGCTACATTTCATAACACAAAGTATAACGTTAACGTGTAAAGTTTGCATTTCATTAACCTCTGTACCATTTAATCGTCCGCAATTCATCGGATTCATTCGTTTCCATCGGTCCTTCACAACGTATTTCGGTTTGGCGAAGCGGCTGATGAAATCAAGCGTTTATTTGTGCGGGCGCA
Organism: Tetheella fluctuosa; assembly: GCA_951216915.1. Taxonomy (NCBI): domain Eukaryota; kingdom Metazoa; phylum Arthropoda; class Insecta; order Lepidoptera; family Drepanidae; genus Tetheella; species Tetheella fluctuosa. The sequence continues at coordinate 12,630,033 of OX578222.1, forward strand.
GTCGGCTGTATGCGGATATCGCGGATATTCCCGCGAACACGCGGCGGATATTTGCGGTGTGCATTCGAAATTTAAATAGTAATCCTCGTTTATTGGTATGTGTTGTCGAACTAATTTTATAATAATATGAATTTGGGCAGTTGCTGTGACTTGCTAAATGGGATCACGTTTGAACGTTTGTTTTAAGTAGGTTTGATTAATAACTTGAATAGCTTTTTCTGTTTTTTTTATACTTGTAGTTTTTAAGTGTTCGTCCCATTCGCAAACCATGCGCAAGCAAATTAATACTTAATGAACAAGGTTCGTAAGCTTACAAATTCTAGAATAGAACTGAGTCTCCAGTACATCTGCCAGATCACACCATCGTAGGCGTTAAACGGTGACAGGTGATTGAGACCTACAAAATACCCTGGCATACTAGGTTCGTTACATTGTTTTCCTTCGCAGAAAACTGAAGCTCATTGATGATCTTCACTATAAAAATTAATGTAGGTCTAATTAACTTTCCAGTAACACAAACTCAATATTCGAATAACTGATCAATCTATTCAAACAAATAGGTACAAAATCGGAGCAGTCATTTGCTGGTAAATCGCAATGAGAGTTACAAAATTAACACAAAACAGTCGCCGGCTGCAATCCAAACCGATTGGCGATTGCGGTATTGTATGAAACCAATAATTTTATAGTTTTGTTAACAATTTGTATCGTTTATATTTCGATGCTTGAATTGGATAATCGAGTTGTATCGATAATCGTATTTTGTAATCGATTTGCAAATATAATATGGAATCGATTGGATTGTTTATGCTTTACATGTTGTTTAGTGAAATTATTTAGTAGTGTAACAATTAATTGTGTTCAAGTAATGTAGGATTCGAACCCAGAACCTTCGTCACGGTATTCAACGCCATTTCCTATAAGCTTAGTGTATTTTTACCACCTTTGGCCACATCTTCACTTATTATGGTGAGATTGTGGTAAACGTAGGCATAAGGTCCTAATAAATGAAGTACGGTCCTTTTGTTTTTTTTTTTAATATTTTCATTTTATCATTTTCGGAATACTTATGACCTATACTATCATCCCTCAAAATGGCCGTACTATTATAGTAATAAAAAACAAGTCTAAACAAATCTGTGAAAACTCATTAGTAGGTAGATACACTTAGTTTTTTTTAAACACAGATAGATTTCACAATATTGCTCATGAATTATAATTAAAATTGTGAGGATAAATACATGGAAGATGTATAAAGATTTTTTTATGAAGTTAGCGTAGGTGTGTGGCCATAAAATGCGCGTTTTACGGTCACCCGCTGTCTCTCACGCAGCTTCTTGCAGCGGGTATTTATGTACCTGAGTTGAGTACTTACTGAGTGTTATTTTAAGACTGTGGATTAAATGTAATTAAGGCTTCACAGAAACATTTGATGTAAATGTCTTGTGGCACCGATAGATAGATAAAAAACTGGCCAAGTGCGAGTCGGACTAGCGCACAAAGGGTTCCGTACCAAAAAATCACGTTTGTGGTATGGGAGCCCCCTTAAATATTTATTTTATTTTGTTTTTAGTATTTGTTGTTAGAGCGGCAACAGAAATACATAATTTGTGAAAATTTCAACTGTCTAGCTATCGCGATTCTTGAGATACAGCCTGGTGACAGACAGACGGACGGACAGACAGCGAAATCTTAGTAATAGGGTCCCGTTTTTACCCTTTGGGTACGGAACCCTAATAAGCGTGAAAAAAAATACCATTTATTTATCATTCACTAGTTTCTGTCCCGTGGTTTTGCGAGCGTGTGCAATTTACCTTATTATGTTTTGTCAGGGTATGCTCTATCTATGTACCAGGTGGTTGATAAACAAACATCCTCACAAACAAACACTTAAACTTTCACATTTATAATATTAGTAGAATTAATCGATTACTAATGAATATGACTAATTAAAAGTAAAACAATGTACATATAATGCTCAGCGATAACCAAACATATTTTTTAATAATAAATAATAGGGAGATTTCTCAGTTAAATAAGAGTACAAAATAAAATTTTAACTCACAATGTGCACCCACTAAAAACTTCATCGAAAACGCAACGTTTTGTCAAAACAAAACGATATTAGGTTGACGGTCAGCTCTTAATTGAGACTCATTACACGATCTCGTTAAAGGATATAATTCGTTCAGCCGGCACTCGGGACGATGGAAATGCGTTTCAAATGTATTTATAAAAGAAAGTTAAACTGACATGTTAATGGGTACGATTTCTTCGAAACGCTTTTTGTGAATATGTGCGCACACCTTTATTATTGCTCATCTAAATTTTAGACACAGGGGTTATAATTTTTTTTAATTTTTAGCATCTATTTAATGTTTCTTTCAATATAGTAAATTACAAAAAAAAAAAACAATTAAGTAAAAATTACTAGTATAACTTTTAAATAATGCTAGCTTAGAGTAATGGCGTCGAATACCAAGACGAAGGTCAAGGGTTCGAATCCTATAATGAGTTTGACCTTTCGTTGAAGTAAAACATTGTGAGGAAACCATAGCACAGTGGGAAGATAGTTTATAGTACCTACCTACTCTGGTATATTCCGCGAGCTGCGCTTGGGAGCCTGTTTCTTCTAGACTATACCGCCTGCAGGCACAAAGTAAGTTAGAAAAATCCTAACTAATAAATGCGAATGTGAGTTTGTTTATTTGTTACCTTTTCACGCCGTATGCGATGAAATTTGGTACGCAGATAACCTATAGTATGGAGAAGGACTTGGGCTACTTTTTTTCTCGGGAACGTGGGGGATACCTCGGGGGACAACTAGTAATATTATAAATGCCAAAGTAGCTACCTTTTCACGCCTAAAGCACTGAAACGTACGCGATAAAATTTGGTAAGCAGATAGACTATGGTATGGAGTAGAACATAGGCTACTTTTTTTCTCGAGAACGCGGATGAAAGTGTGGGACGGCTAGTTTTCTATTAAATTATTTTCCATCAAGTAACTATATATACGTGGGTAACCACAGCGACACACGCGCCACGCACCTCTGCGCCACATGCGGCTAATGGCGGCCACTGAGTGGTTTCACGTGTACACCCACCTTAACTCTCGCTGGGTGCCGTTTAATCCCTACTTTTAGTTTTTTGCCTCTCTAAGGTGAAATACATTGTATTGCTCTTTCATAATAGGATTTTATTTAATGAGCAACCGAGCGAATATAATAATTGGTACCATTTTCTCTTCTGTTTGTGAATAGATTATTTTTGTTTTATATCTATTGACGAGCTTATCAATAAAAAAAACCAGCCAAGTGCGAGTCGGAATCACGCACCGAGGGTTCCAAACAAACTTGTAGGTATGTAAATAGTTTGTTCATCACGGGAATCGTAATGAAAAGACAAACTGGATTGAGGGAAAAACTTAACTTTGCCTAAAAAAAGTAGGAAGAGAAACTGAATGCAAGGAGACTTTTTTTAGTTTTCTTGTTTGTCTGTCTGTCTGTTTGATCACGCTAATCTTCGAAACCACTGAACGGATTTTCATGGAGTTTCCACAGGTCAATTACGCTTAGCTTGGCACATCGAAATTGGCTAACGAGATAAAAAGTTATAGATGTTTTATAAAGTCTGCGCGAGCGAGGTCGCGGGCAAAAAACTAGTCATAAAAAAATATAACTTTGACACCTTTAATATAAATGTTATTTGTGGCAGCCACTGTCGCGATGGCGGCAGGATGTACTGAAATTCAGTTTATCTATATATAAATGCGTGTTGTGACGCGTTTGTCTATGTATTCTAATTGGATATTGAAAGAGGACACTATAAAATTGCTTACGACGTAGTTTTACATTGGTTATTACGAGGAACGATGATGATTCGAGATGATAATATTATAATTTATCGTCATGCAGATACTCTCCATAGGAAATCTATAAATACATATAGTCAAAGTCAAAGCCATATTCAAGCCATTCATAAATGCTTATTATTAATTCGTAAGTTACTTATGACCGTCACCGCTACCGAAGTTACCACCAGTTCGGAAGTCAGCCTTCAACTGAGAAGAACCGGCAAGAAAGTGAACAAGACTACATTTCACATAATAATAATAATTAGAGCCTATATCTGCCCACTGCTGAGCACAGGCCTCCTTTCACGAATAAAGGTGAAAGGGGAATGGGCAAATACTCCACCACGCGTGCCCACTGCGGATTGGTGGAGGTAGGCTAGTGGTCAACCTACTGTTGGAGTTGTCAGGCCACCTAGGTCTCCAGCTAGCTTAACGACTATCACAATTAAGTGATAACCGGGACCAACAGCTTAACGTGCCTTCCGAAGCACGGAAACGCTCAAGATGAAATACCACTAGGCGGTCACCCATCCAGGCACCGGCCAGACTGGACGTTGCTTAACTTTGCCGACCGGTTAAGAACGGCTAATCAAGCTACGCCACGAGCGCTTCACATATATTTATTTTATTTATATAAATTTTTTAGACTATGTTGTCTTTTTTTCATTCAAATTTTATCAATTTTAAAAGCAATATAATAAGCATGAATACAAAAATATAACAATGAGGTACAGGACCTTGTCACTAAAAGCGATGTCTACCAAGCAACCTTTAACACATAATTACAATATATTTTAAACAAAGAAAAAGAAACTACATTAATATTTCAAAGCGTAAAATAATGTAGGCCAATAATAATAAAATAGTCTCATATCGTTTCATTATCGTCACCGCAATAGCCCCGCATTATACATCAGTCTCAGGACATTAAATGATGCGAGCACAATACACCGACCTTGTTGCTGTGCTAATTATGATAGAAACAAGATGAAAGTGTAGCTCGCCAATGAATAATGACCGTAGAGAATCGCCGCCATTTATAAAAGAAATGGGCCAATGGGATGTGTCGAAAACACCTTTGAAATATAAAAAGAAATCATTTTCCACCTAAATTCAGGTCGTAAATAATTAGAGCAGTGAATTTTAGAGCTAAATAAATAAATAGGAACTTATGTCGGTACTAGTATTAATTAATACGAAAATTATGAAAAGAAAAAAAAAAATATTCTGGGACATTATTCCTCACACACGGCCATCTGACCCCAAACTAAGCGGAGCTTGTACTATGGAAGCCAGATAACTGATATACTACATATACTACTTTTCTTTTGTAAATACATACATATATAGATAATTACACCCAGACACAGGACAAACAGACATGTTCATGCACACAAATGTTTGTCCTGAGTGAGAATCGAACCCACGACCAGCGGCGTGATAGATAGGGTATCTTACCAACCACGACAACCGGCCCGTCAAATTGTGTGTATGTGTCATACATACGATGTAGATCATATGGACGACCTTGTAAAGGTCGTCGGAAAACGTTGGATGCAGGCCGCCCAAGACCGGTCCTATTGGAGATCCTTAGGGGAGGCCTATGTCCAGCAGTGGACGTCTTGCGGCTGAGATGATTATGATGTATGGGACCAACTCTGATATCGCGTAAAATAAAATGGTTGCTTCATACATTTTAGTAGAGTAGATTTTGAACTTCTTTATGAAACAGCTGATATTTTTTTGTGATTTCACACTTAGTCTTATAATAAAAGTTGTTCATATTGATGAGTACTTCCACCCCTGCAAGTATTGCCAGTGACTAAAAAGTCACCTAGTTTATATACTTGTATATAGATAAACACTCAGAATCAGGACAAACAAACAAGTTTAAAACACACACATATATTTATAACAAGCTTCCGCCCCGCGGTTGCACCCGCGTTCTCGAAGGATCTCATGTTTTCTTGGGATAAAAAGTAGCGTATGTGCTATTCCAGACTACAATCTATCTTTGTGCCAAACATCCAGATCCGTTATTCCGTTCTAGCGTGATTGTGTAACAAATCCATCCAAACTTTCAAAGGAGGACCGGACAAAGTGGTCTTTGATAACAATAACGACGTGACATTGTCATTAGAAATGTATTTCAATATACTACAATAGTTACCAACTATTGAAAAAAGAGAAAAAAGATATGGCGATATAAAAAAAACATATTTTCATATACGATTTTAAGTAATAAAAATGGATTATGACGTTATAGTGCAAGTTGAAACTTCTTTCTCACAGTGATTTGAAATCCCCATAGGAACTATTGTAGTATATTGAAATACCTATCTATTGATATATGTCATGTCGTAACTGGTTCTTGGACCAGCCTCCATAAATTTTTGCCGGTCCTCCTATAATATTAGTAGGAAGTAAGATAATTTTAGTAGGATTAATTGAAAACAAAACTTTATTCTTTCATATAATTTTTTTGGTGACTCAATAAACTTGATGGGTGGCAGTAACACCGACCGTGGGAACAGAGCATGCTATCCGCAAGCTGGGATCCATCGTAGCAAGTCTTAGCACAATCTTCGGAAACTTCACACTCATCACCGTCTTGGGTTCGTGATAATGAAAAAGAAAATATTTTTAGTATTATTTTGTTGAAAATAATATCACAAATGACACAATTAAAGGCTATGTACATGTATTTTAGGGTTATATCCTTAACAAGTATAATAAATAACCACTTAGTACAGATATACCCAAAATTAGGTGGTCATTTTAGTACCCTGTCGTAATAACCGATTAACATTCTCTTGACACTTTTTATGAAAACTGTGTATTTCGTAATGTGACATGGTACCAACGTGATCATTTAATTTTGGAGACCGTACCTACAGAAACTACGATGTACAGTCAGTACAGTCTACGGCAAAAGTATCTTGGCACTTTATTACCGTGTTACATTACACAATTCATAATCTTCATACGAACTGTCAAGAAAATGTCAATAGATTATTATGAAAGGGTACTAAAATACCAAGCTACTTTTGCCGCTGACTGTACAGGTGAAATGCCTACGGCCCCGTCGTGGAGGGCGTGAGGATTGAGCAGTACTAGGATCTGATTGATCAATAGCTAGCGCTTACACCGTTGCTAGACAACATGATGTGATAGATTATGTGAGAGATTTTTATTACAGCTTATTACATACCAGTTTGTGAATCCTCTTTCAGTGAGTTCACTATAACAAGAGTAAATAAGAAAAGGAAGATGGCGACTTTCATGTTGTTCGGTACTCTTACAAATGCAATGAAATAATTTCTGAAACATATTCTTATTTATAGTACTTATGAACGCGTTAATATATTAGGCAAGTAGACTGTGACTCATAAACTCTATATTTTATAGATTTTAAACAAATTATATGTAATTTCCGTGTAAGAATTGATAAACGCTGGCCTAGTTTGGGAAAACAATTATGTTTTTATAGCTAATCCCCGGCGTGCGTTTATTTCTTATTTTTAGTCAAAAATATCTTATAACAATTCACCAAAGTTTCATCGCTGTAGCATAACGTTACAAACAAGAAAACTAACAAACAAACAAAAGGCGAGGAGCTTTTTCCACCAAGCCATTAGCTTGGCCATCCAAAGAGGTAACGCTGCCAGCCTGCTCGCTTGCCTATCGACAGCCACTGCAGCTTCGTACAATTTCTTTATTACCAGCAACCCACCCCGGCTTCGCATGATAGTTCAGCCATTTTGTACAAAATAGTTACAAATTATATACAAAAACCTTCCTCGATAATTTTTCTTTCTATTGGTGAAAACCGTATCAAAATCCGTTGCGTGGTTTACTTCCTCGATATTTTTTCAGCGGTTTAGGCGTGAAAATGTAACAAACAAACAAACTCACTCACTCAGCATTTAGATATAACTAGCTTCACCCGCGTTCCCCAGGGATCTTACGTTTTCCCGAGATCAAAAGTAGCCTATGTCCTTGTTCATACCATAGGCTATCTGCATACCAAATTTCATCGCGATCGGTTCAGCGGTTTAAGCGTGAAAAAATAACAAACAAACAAACTCACCTTCATATTTATAATATTAGTTAGAATATTAGGTTAGGATTAGGACTAAGATTTAGAGTTTTTTTTTTTGGACTTTATATAAAATATGAAGTAAAAGATTTAACTTATCCCGCGGGAACGCGGGTGAAACCGCGGGGTGGAAGCTAGCAAAAAATTGTATGTATGTATGTGTGGAAGTTTCTTACTCAAACACGTCATCATAATGATTTAGGTAACGAATTTGAATGAAAATTGATGAAATTATATTGATTACATTGGAAGAACGCGGGTGAAACCTCAGGGCTAAATAGATGGTTTTAAGTCTTACACCTATCTATATAAGAGTAAATATATAAAGCTCGTAAATCTGAACTAGTAAATGAGCACCGTTCGGCCCGCGCCTATTCATCACGTGCCGCTGGTAGGGACCGTTAGATATTATATGCAAGTACTTTTATAATTTATATGCATATTTTATGGCGCATCCACGATTTATGGACATCGCTTAGAATTGTTTATGAGAATGAAATAGTTATTTTCTTTTTAGAATTTATTTTTCTTTATATTCCAATAATTTTATAAAATAGCTGTATTTAACCGAAAGTATCGATTTTTTCTCGATAGAATTAATTTCCGATCCTGATTTTGCGTCGAAACATTGATGTCAAAGACGAGAGTTATTCCCATCATTGTTAGGGACATCATCCTGTCCCTATCCAATAAAACTTCATTAAAGTTTAATAAGTAAATCTTCGTGTCTTTTATTAAATTTTTTGTGACCGATTCAAAGGAGGGAGGTACAGGATGGCAGTAGCAAAGACCCTGAAAGTATATTTTTTTGTTATTTTTTTTACAGTCTGAGTTTCAAAATAGGAAAAAGAAACTTAAACATTCAAAATTTAAATCTGAATGTTTCATTTTCCATACATAATAGCTCTGTTCGCTTTTGAATATACTACCAGCAAACGTACTCACCAAACTGATATTTTTTAAAATCTCAAACACTAATCATAATGTAAAAAGTTCTAAAACACAAGGTTATCAAGTCAACTGTTAAGTTGACCCGCGATTCCTTTTTTTTTTTTTTTTGACTGGAACAGGAAGGTGGTGGGTCCAGGGGACCTTCTTCCACCGTTACGCGGACTTTTGCGGTGAGCGCTGAGGGCTCTCAACCGCTACTTAAAACTAAAAACTAAAACTAAATAATTTTGGGCAACGGTAGCCTGAGGGTGCCCCCTGTGGGGCTCGACCTCGGCTCAGGACGTTGCCTGGGGAATGAGGGAGGACTTAGCATGCAAACAATTACAATTATTTGGGGATCGGTCGGATTGCTAATATGCAGCTCGGGCCGCTTAAACGGGACGAGACTGAGAGGGACGTCGCGACGGTCCTCGCCGGCGAGGACGAAATCTTGGTTGTCGGTTGCGCATTTGTATCTGTTTTCGGGCTTCGTCAGCCTCGATTTGAGCTAAAGTGGTGGCATCGTCTGGTTCGCTGAGGGCGTGCCTAGGCCTACGGATGCGGAATTCTGTTTTTTTTGTAGGTAGTTTTGGGACGCGCGCGCGCGCGGTCCATTCGCGAGCCAACCGGAATGAGCGTTATTATTCTAAGATGGTATAATAGTTTTTTTTTTTAAAGTCAATATCAAGTTCTTCGGAATTAAGCCATACCATACCTACCCTACCTATCTAGTCAATAATAAAAAGCATTTCTACATTCATAAAAAAGGTTTATTCTTCATGTTTATACAAAAATATTTTATCAAATACGTGATAGAAAGTAACAAATTGCTATTATATATTTTTTAGGCTTTCGTTTGACCACAATCTCACCGTGATAAGTATGGAGGTTACTAAAGGTGGTAAGCACTTGAATTGGCTGCTGTAATTTTACAAGATAGAAATGAGTGATTTTAAAGTAGTAGAAAGACTCGTAAAGGTGGAACAAACATATTATGTATGTAATAAAGTGTAAATTCACGTCAATGACACAAAATATTCTTAAATTTTGAACAGATTTTTTGGACTTTTAACTTTTTATTTATTATTTTAAAATGTAAACTAGAAACATGTGTTTTATCTTAACTCAGTATTACATGCAAATTACTAGGATTTATAACCGTTTAATTCGATTATACGTATAACCACTCGATAAAAGATATCTAACTTAAAATTATATAGGTAAAACACAAAGTTGCAAAAAATAATTTACGCCGTGTTGCTGTATGAGCGACGATAAGTACGTAATATTTTTTTTTTTGCATAATTGCCAGAGATAACCCACATGTTCAATTGAAATAAATCTGTGCTACCTGACAATTGTGAAGCAATTCCTTTTTTAAATCCTAATATTATAAATGCGAATGTGAGTTTGTTTACTACCCTTTCACGCCTAAACCACTGAACTGATCGCGATGAAATTTAGTACGCAGATAGCCTATAATGTGGAGAAGGACATGGGCTACTTTTTTTCTCGGGAACGCGGGTGAAACCGCGGAGGACAGCTAGTAAATTTATATTTTATGAGATTTGATCTTAACAAATCGCTATAAATATATCCTACTTAGTAGAGGTAGAAAAACGAATGCAAAAACTAATAGGCCGTTAAATAAGCCATGCGGTAAGTAACACCCATTATCATAAAGCGCCCGACACACGGTCGTAAGTGAACGCCTGCGATTTGAGCGCGACAAACTGCCTGCTCAATTAAAGCCCGCGCACATTAGCAACATAGTGCTTTCTTAATGAACTTCCTAGGTGTGCTGTGCAGAGCTAAATATAATCTGCTGTCGTACACGCGGGCTCGCGCGATTTTACGAGGTTTTAGTGGAAGTGGCTTTGTTTTTGTTTCCCTTTCTTTTGCTATGATAAATTTATAACTACTTTTGTATCATGCCTGCTTGAGAAGTTTGCGAAAATATATGTTAAAGTCCCAGATATGCTTGCTTATACAATATCGTCCTTTACTAATTTTGTATTTTTTTTACCCTACGTTTTCCTGGGAAAGTACCTCCACCTTACAGAATACCGCAGCCAAATAACTTATTGTTGTGTTCCTGCGCGTAAGTAGGGTCGTCAGAGCTCATCGGGGAGGGGGGAAGGGTTGGCAAAGCGTGAGTGATACCCCTGGTGTTGCAAGCGTTCATAGGCTACGGTAACCGCTTACCACCAGGCGGGCCGTATGCTTGTTTACCGACTCTAAACTTTATTAACGCTACTTTACAGTAATACTTCTATAACTTAACAATAATAATTCAATTTCATAATTCCTTCTCCACAATTGCCGAGCAGTATGCGATATTATGTGTTGCAAGAGCAGAGTTGGGTTGCAAACTAATGCCAACACCCAACACGACACAACGGGGAAGCTGCATTGTTTCACTACGAAAGCGACATCTGTCTGTCTATCCACACACCTATACTGAGGTGGGTTTATATTATTATAACACTAGCTTCCGCCCCGTGGTTTCACCCGCGATCCCGAGAGTGCTTATGTTTTCCTGGTGACGATATACGCGAACATCCCTGTCCCGCACTAAACTAACGGGTAAAAGAGAGAAGGAACAAAGGCTATTTCCTAGTAAAAAACACATTTAAATTTTATTTAAAAAAACAGATTTTTTTTTTGGAAAAGTACCTAACAAAATAGGGCGCGTTTTATTCGATTTTAGATTGTATGTTAATATTTTCAAGTTATTTGAATGGGTAAAATAAAAGTCATTTTCGATTTTAAAAAGGAATTCTCGTTTTTTTTCTGACGTTATTAATGTTTTTTCTTAATTAATTATTAAAGAAGTTAGTCTCTAGTATTTAGTTTAACATAATATATTTTTTACAAATCTCTCACATTAAAGAATACAGAGAAAAACTGTATTTAGAATCATTTTGCGTAGGTATATCGCCTTATTATGTAAATCCAGAATATATTCTATTTGTGTGCCAAATTTCATCTAAATCCGTTCAGTAGTTTTTGCGTGAAAGAGTAACAAACATCTACATGTCCATCCATCCTCGAAAGCTTTCGCGTTTATATTATAAGTAGGATATCATAAATTTTACTGAAATAGTGAAGAAGTAAGTAGTAACTCACAAATTGTAACGCACGTTACAATCGACTCTACCACCGGGTAAAATCATAAGTGCTATAACAAAGATCGTGGCTTTGAATCCAACAATAAATAAGCTCGAGTTTTCAGTGAAGGAAACCATAGCACGGTGGCAAGGTACATTACCACCCTCAAGTTAAAAATATATCGTCAAGCATTACCGATGGGTTCCGGCAGGTGCACTTGAGAGCCAGTTCTTTTGTATATATACTTACCACCTTAGGCCACATCATCATTTACCATAGTGAGATTATGGTCATGGACTTATAGATAGGTACATAGTGAAAAAAAAGGAGGTTTCAGTATAACTAATTATGCATTTACAGTTTAACTGTTAAACAATTTTATGGAACAAAATGGTATACAAGTGCACCTTGTTCATACTTATAAAGAAGCCAGTACTTAGTATTTTAGAGATACTATATTTTTTTTTTTTTTTTATAAATTTGAACTTGTTCAGGTTATTATTTTTTATTTATTTTTCTTGTTGTTGTTTTTTTTTTCATCTTTTGTGTTTATGTGTATTATATTTCTTTAAAAATTGTTAAAAATTTAATGGAAAAAAAGCCAACATTGTCAGATTGTCCAAAAAAAAAAAACAAAATATATAAAAAATGTAACCTTGCTGAGTTTCTTGCCGGTTCTTCTCAGTTGAAGGCGACTTCCGAATCGGTGGTAACTTCAGTAGTTTCGACGTTCATAAGTGTAATAAATGGCTTTGACTTTGACTTTTGACTTTGTATTGAGAGATTTAATAATTTAGTAAAATTCGAAAACTAAAACGAAACTCAAGCGCACAATTCCAAACCGCTTTTCAAAATCTCATAACAATTTAGCCTCAACGACTCTGGAAACTGCAATACGTTCTCAAAATATCGCGCGTGTAAATAACAGTTAATATTTACCGTGTAGGTTGGAGTGTTGTAGGTTGTAGCTAAATGCAATCGGAAACAATGATGGTCGCGCCACACTCACGCACATATCGCACGCATGTCGTAAATACCTGCCGTTTATTGGTGATACGTTTGAATGGGAGAGTTCACTGGAAACATTGCTCATTTAAATAAAATAATTCTAAAATATCAAAATTTATTTATAACGTAAAGAAATATAAATATTTGTTAAATATCTGTAACAATAAAGAAGGTGATTCCCAAGATACAGGTTTTACCTCGTTGGTCCCCAACGATATCATACTTGAAATTAGATTTATCTAATCAATAAACGTTATAAATTATTATCCTTATAAAATAGTTCCTAAGTAAATAAATTACACTTAATACTTTGATCGTCCATACAACGAGTCATTCCATTACGGGTTTCCCAGCGCTACGTTAAGGGGCATAAAGGGCGTAAAAAGAGCACTTTAAGGACAGCAACACATTAACAATCGCCCTGCTATTACAAATGTAGTGGCCACAGATGACCCGCCTGCCTTCTTGTCAACCTACTGATTTAAAAAAAAAAATATTAGACCCAAATAAGTATGTACCTTGTATTCTTGTGTGGATTTGATTAAGGATTAATTGATTTTCATAACAAAATAGTTTTTTGAACTATGATCATTTTAGATTAATGAGATCACGGGTTTTTTTAAAGAGAAAGGATTACATTTATTACATAACAATCATTACAATTGATGATTATTTATACATAATTAAATATGACGACGGACAATGACGTCATCGCGGGCGTGCGTACATACAACAACTCACCAAAGTTTCATGACAATCGGATAAATGGTAAAGGAAAGCATACGTTACAAAAAAAAAACAAATAAACAGACAAACATGAATTTACATAATATATGGGATGAGAATAAATCAATAATATTAAAGAAAAAATAAATTAAATGATTTACAAAACCAATCATAGAACTAGCCAAGTATCCATATCTTTTAAAAATCGACCCTCCATCATTGACTCATTGTAAATACAGAACGTAAAGTCATACAAAAGAGAGTCAAATTTTCTACAACAGTGTGGTCGAGGAACGTGTCCTCATTTGATACAGACCGCTTGTGGGTTTGTGGCTTCTGGCGCATCTGGAGACGGCCTTGGGAGTGGCTGATTCGCAGCCGGACTGTGGGCGCACGTGGGCAGACCCGAGGGCGACGACGTGGCGTCAGATTGTGCAAATCGCTGACCAGGCGTTCGCTTCAATCGAGAAGGCAGATTTAGGGTAGCTCTGCCCCGATTTTACTACTTTACTGTGTAGAAACGGACTCCCCATTTAATCTTACTTTCAATTGTATATATACAAAAGGGATAGAAAACTTTGATAGCGCGATTCAGGATTTTATGTCATATTTTAGCGAAAAGTCACTTTAGAAAACATCAAATGTTTTACAACCTGAATAAACATGTTTTTGAACTGATTTACATATCATTAGGCGTTAAATTCATCGAATAAATAATAAAATAATTCATGGTCACGAGACAGCTTTATATCGGTCGCCGGGTGTCGAACAAAGATAGCAAATAATTTATTAATAGCTGCCGCGGCGGTGGCGCCATCTCGTGTGGAATGGCGGAGTTTCTATTAAGGTGAAATTCCTAGGTAATAAAAATAAAGGTTAGCCTTTGTTGTTAAATATGAGAAGGGTCGATGTGTGAGAGGGGTAAGTAACCAATAGAGGCATTCTTATTACAGAGTCTGTGAAATAGGGGTTCAAACTAACAACACCGAACCTGACGAAATTTTTATTGTTAAGTTTTTATAATAATTAAATATATCTCTCGACATTTATTTTAAATTAAAATGTCATTGGTGTAGTTCTGTTATGGAAATTAAATATTGACGAAAGCATTCATTTTTTTTTTTATTTGTAAGATAATTATACCCAACTTGCGTACCTTGGTAATTCTTTATGATGGTGTAAGTAAGTGTCTTTTTTTATCTAAGATAATAAAATAATGCAGAGTGAAATTCTTCCTTTGCTTTCGAGTACAACAAAACGATAATTGTAAAGTCACTATAAATTGGTTTAAATATTGTACCAATTACTGTTATTTTTGGGTTTGGTGTCCTTCCTAGTTGTCTATATTTTGGCAAACACGTTAAAAACACTTTAATATAAATATTATATTTCCTAATTGGTTGAAAAATAAAACTGTATTTTTATAATTTGTTGAAGACCAGCTTTCGCCCGCGGTTTTGCCCACGTTCCTGGTATAAAAAGTAGCCTGAAGGTCCACTTTAAATATTGCATAAAGAATTTTTGAAATCCTATGGTTTGATTTTTAACTCACTAACCCGCGAATATTGACAGACTTCAATTGTTTTTTTTTTTAATTATATTGAATGATTATGCTCCTCTATCTAATATACTTGGTTTCCTAATCATACTCGGGATAGGTTTATTTTTGTTACGTAGTTTTTTTTTTGTTTAGGTTAGCAAAAGCTCTACGCTTCATGAGCTTTGTTTTTTTCTACTATCACTATCACTCGCGGTTTCATTCACGCTGAGGAATACTATTTTTTTTTGGAAATGTATAATTAATCTAGGAAAAAATACAAAAAAAAATATGATTACAACTTTTTTTTATATGACATATAATTAGGATTTTTCAGTTCTTTCTTAATGCTAGAAGACTGACAAGCAGGCAAGCGGTCCGTCTGAAGTTTTAAACTTTTTACCAAAATGTGAGCGTCCCGCTAGTTCCCGATGACGTCATATCTATTATTTGTACGATACACAACCGGTAGGCGCACCGACCGACGCTATGACGTCACGATTGTGATTTCTCGGAAATTTAAAATATTGTTCGAACTTCTCGCAATGATAACTACGGTAATACTATATCCATTGATGTGAAATAAAAACTAATTTAATGTTATTGATCTATGCTTTGAAGGTAAATATGTTCGTTCTAGTATAATATTTTATCATTAAAGGACGATGGGCAGAAAGTGTTTTAAGTACTGATAAGACCTTTGTATTAGTTAGTTGCAAAATAAATGAATTACTGAATACATAATGTGATGATTCATTTTTTTAAATTACTACTTCCAAATATGTTTTTTCTTACCTCACCAATCTGTCTGTTTGTTCCAGCTAATATCTGAAACGACTGGACCGACTTTGACAGGACTTTCACTGGCAGATACCTGATAT
Source organism: Tetheella fluctuosa (assembly GCA_951216915.1). Lineage (NCBI taxonomy): Eukaryota > Metazoa > Arthropoda > Insecta > Lepidoptera > Drepanidae > Tetheella > Tetheella fluctuosa. The sequence continues at coordinate 12,646,181 of OX578222.1, forward strand.
TATAAAGTAACTTAGGCTACAAAATTAAATAAACTATGAAATTTTTTCAAATATTTGCTAAATAAATAGCGAGTTTGGGGTTGAAATCTGTCTTTATTCCTTGTTAACATCATAAAGAGTCCCTCTGTGCTACTTACTTTCCAAGAGTTAGGGGAGAGTCAAGACTTTTCTTTTATATGTCTCGACTCGTATGACTCGACTAAACCACTTGCCCATACCAAACTCAGTGTCCAAACACGCCCAAACACCTTTACAGCATAAATACTACTGCTATTACAAACAGTTGCCTGTAATGTTGCTCATGGCAAACATTAAACGCAATGTGTCGCCTAATATTATACGCGTGCTGTCAGACCGTCCTATTATTATCATTACACCTGCTGGTGTAAATGGTTAGGTGTCTACATGTGGATGGTTTAAATTAGGTGCTAATCGATTTTGGTTGGGTTATACAATTAACGTGAAAGAAGATACGGGGTAGGACGTTGAATATTGCCTTTACATAAATTTAAGGAACGTGTTAAGTCAGTTTTAATACAGAAAACATACTACAATATTGATGAATAATTAAATGACGACAATGCTTGGATGTAGCGCTCGCTCTTGCAGGATACATCTTATTTAAGTTTGATTTGAAAAGAGTAATTGCTGGGTTTCAGTTTGTTGGGTTATGTGATCATATTATTTCAGATTTCTTTCTTTACGGAGCACTTTCTGAACTATAGCTATACCTTACCCACTGTTGGACCCACGGTGAATAAGATCGTGAAGAAACCTGCTGTCCAATAAAATTATGGGTAGCTTAAGTGGAATTAACCTTAAATAATAAACCTACTCTCTACCTACTAATCACATAAAAATGTAAGTAAGTTTGGCAAAATTCACGCGTGGTGGAGTTATTGCCCATTCCCCTTTCACCCTTATTCGTGAAAGGAGGCCTGGTAGGCTAAACTGAACTGAACTTAAACTCTATTCTCTGTCTCACTCGTGCAACTCGGTAATCAGAAGTTCACGAGTGAGACAGAGAATAGTCACTGCGTGATTTCACCGTCGAGTTTAAGTTTAGAATAGCCCAGCTGTGCTCAGCAGTGGGCAGATATAGGTTATAATTATAATAAACCTACTTTCTACCTACTAATCACATAAAAATGTAAGTAAGTATGGTAAAATTGAACATGATCATCGGTACTGTATTTCATAGAACAGATTCCTTTAATTTCCGTTTAAAACATCAAAGGCCTGAAACGTCAGGTGTAGATAATAAAAGGAGTTTAAACATGGTCTACTGTACCAGCCGGTTGTAAGTTAAAACTAATTTAACCTTTACTGTCCACCTGCTAAGCAAATCTTACTATAAAATGTCCGATTATCACAGTACAGTAATATATACAGTATATCAAAAATTAAAATCAGTATCGGTTAGCGAAAATTCTGAGAACCAACGTTACCGAAAGCAGATAAATGAATGGATTGCATTGTGCTGAAAGATATATAGCTTTGTCAGCAAATAATTAAGGAGATAGGAAGAAGTGGAAGAGAGTCATAAGGAAGGCTAATCTCAACACTTCATGGGATTGAAGAAGAAAAAACTCAAGAATAGTCAGAGAATCATATCCCCCTAGATATTCATTCCCCCTAGTATTGCTAAAGTCCGTATGCCGCCTGCCTACTTGTCAGCCTGACATAAAATAGCGACCCACTTGATGATAAACTCTTTGAAAAATTGAATACCTTATTTTTTTTACTCAAATGATAATTAGTCTTGATTTACACTACTGTTCAAACTAATACTACAAAATAGACGCAATGTTGTACTCAATAACTAACAACTGACAGCGCTAAGCCGGCGTGTTGTGTGCGACAACACTATTAGTAACTATTAGTGAGGTGCCTTAAGCCGGCTAATGAAGACTAATCGACTATTAATGCAACAGGTTAACGCTTTAGCACAACACTAGCTTTGGTTCTTGCGATTTATAAGATTTCAACTTAATATTAGGATTCAAGTTACGTTAAAATTGGTAAATTGCTAGCTTAATGGTTACTTTTTTTAATAGGTAGGTACATACTTTTATTTTAAGAAAATCGCAGGCGTGCCCACAACACAACACACCAGAGTTTCTTCGAAATCGAATTTATTGTATTATGAGCGCATTCTTTACAAACAAACAAATAGACAAACATTGATTTTTAACCGACTTAAAAAAAAGGAGGAGGTTCTCAATTCGACTGTATTTTTGTAATGTTTGTTACCTTAGAACTTTCGACAGGGTGAACCGAATGATGATTTTGAATGATTCTTTTTTTTTATTTGAAAGCTGGTGCTTCCCGTGTGGTTCCATTTCAATTTGGTCCATTTCTGACAATGGCATCCATGAGAAAACCATATAAGTCTTAAATTTGCATTAAGTATGTGCGCGACAAATGAACGAATAGCTCAATATCACGCCAACCGATATACCGGCATCCAACGTATGTACTAATAAAGTAAAATATATTGCTAACATACAAACGGACAATCAAAGTAATATGGAGAAGTAAAAATCCTTGACAACTTTCATAATTATATTGTTACAGGTAAGCTAATAAAAGCGTGTTAAAAATCAAAAATGGTTCACTGCACTGCTGACCCAAGAATGATTACTTACGCTATTATTTATAAGGACCGTATGAAATGGATTAATGTTATCGTTATTTAATTTAACATTATTATCAAACCAACATTTAATTCTATGGTTTAAACATTACAAATCACTTAAATAAAACATGTACATTTTTTTTCGCTTTGCACAATTTGTAATGGTGTTTTTTATATAAATATATGTTGTGTGGTAAGTTGATTTATTGTTGAAGTCGATATTAAGTGCAAACATGAAGTTCGTGATCATACTGTTGTTATTTGCCGCTTCGGTGTCTGCTTACAGCTATCGTCCTCAAGGATGTGAGTACTATATTACAATGAAAAAAACCCATTATTAATCATTACTAGTTTTGCCCAGCGGGTTCACCCACGTTCTTGGGTAAAATTTGCCTATGTTCCTCTTCAAATCATAGGGTATCTGTGTGCCAAATTTAATCGTAATCGGTCAGTGGTTTAGGCGTGAAAAGGTAAATAGGCCGAGTGACATTTGTATGGATTCCTTGCTTTTTACCATGGGAACGCAAGTGAAACCGTAAGAACAGCAGGTATATCTCCAATGCAGGCTCATGAGCCTCTCCATCCAGCTATGGGATTCCATAATCCATCACGTGACCACATAGGTACCGTTTTGTTGAAATAACTAACGGTACTTTATAAAAAACTAGCAGTCCCCCGCGGTTTCACCCGCGGTTTCTGAGAAAAAAAAGAAGCCTTTGTCCTTCTCCATACCATAGGCTATCTGCGTACCAAATTTCATCGCGATCGGTTTAGGCGTGAAAAGATAACAAACAAACAAACAAACTCACTTTCGCATTTAAAATATTAAGTTAGGATATTAGTTAGGAAGTTAAGATTGTGATTAAATTAGGATTAAATCTGTTTGTTGGTTTATAATTCCAAGCGATTTTGAGCCACGTGAAATCTCATCAAGTGATAGGTTATGTTTAAGATATTAAATTGATAAATATACCCCTAATTCTTGTATTTTTTATTGGTTTTCCAGTTACTAGACCAGGAAGACCGAAAACAAGTAAGCAATGACTTATTTTTATATTTTGGTTAACCACCCCCCCCCCCCTATGAAGTATGACCTAAGAAAAGTATCAGGAGTACATGCAGAAGGTGGAAGACCCGAAAGTGATGGTATTCTGTGAGATGACTCGGTGGTAACTTCAGTAGTTTCATAAGTGCCCTCTTAGGGCCTAAACTGAATAAATGGCTTTGACTTTGATAAGGCCTTTGTCCAAATTTTTTTTAAATAGATCAATCATTAAGTTCGTCTACTTATGTGTAGGTACATGGCATAACGAAAGGTAGTGTCGGATGCCGCAGAGAAGTTCATGAGTTCGAATCTCACAATGAGCTTTGGAAGGAAAACATCATGAAACTATAGCACGGTACTAGGCTACTATGTAGTACCCGCCTGGCTGGTTACTACCCTTATGTTAAAATTTTTCACCAAACACCAACTAATGTGTACCTACTGGCAGTTTCACATGAAAACTAATGGTCTTCAAGGCTATACAGGGTGATTTTTTAGTCACTGGCTATACTTGCAGGGCTGGAAGTACTCATCAATATGAACAAGTTTTATAATGGGACCAACTCTGATATTGCGTAAAATAAAATGATTGCTTCATACATTTTGGTCGTGTAGGTATTGAACTTTTGTATGGAACAGCTGATAATTTTTTCGTGATTTCACAGCTAGTCCCATAATAAAAGTTGTTCATATTGATGAGTACTTTCACCCCTGCAAAGTATTGCCAGTGACTAAAAAATCACCGAGTATAATGGTCGGCAACACATTGGCAGTCCCACTGGTACTGTTAATGTTCATAGGCGATGGTAGCCACTTACCATCAGGTAGACCACCTGAATATTACGAGAGATATGCCATAATGTATGCGATTGATGTAAGAAAAAATATCCTTGTAGCAAATGACAATTCTCATTTATATATTTGGGTGGCAACCAAGAAACCGATAGCATCCAAGTCCTGAGCAGACAGACTCCTACTTGTTGAGACTTGGACAGTTTGTGAATCATAGAGCTCTGCCTGATCTACTTTTAGATTTAATCGTAATACGTCTTCAGTAAGAAAAGGGACAATATTGTAACTAATCTTATATTGATTGTTTATTTTTCAGATAGACCAGAAGGTAAGTTAATTATTATAATTTCAAATATCTTAAGGTATGGTCTATTTTTAATCCCTGGGTACAAAGCTTTTAAAACTATAGATACTTTTTGTTCGTTGAAAGATGGTAGGATGATCGCCATTTTGATTTTTTTACCAATATTATTTACCTATGTCAATTACAAGTGCATGAGACGTATTTTTGTGGTTTGCGCCTGAAGCATATGCCTCAGGCAATTATTTTGTGTATATATTCAATTTGCATTCAATACGCTATGGGACTAGGTATATATTGGTTCCTTTAACATAAAATGTCAGTTATCAATTGATAAGGATTAACTACTTTTAAATGCATATTCAATACATACAATAAATCCATTGCTATACGCCTCATACGGGATTCGCACTAATAACATACCTACTTGACGTAAAAAATTAGAACGTGAGAAAAATCCATTCAAAATTCAAAATGGTCTCTTCATCCACCTTTATGTCCAAATTCCCAGATTTAATATAGTCCGTTTGTTATAAATCATAAAGATGTTGGTAGAGTACAAAAAATAAGTAAATAAAAGAAGTTTTGGTCTTCAAGGCTATACAGGGTGATTTTTTAGTCACTGGCTATACTTGCAGGGCTGGAAGTACTCATCAATATGAACAAGTTTTATAATGGGACCAACTCTGATATTGCGTAAAATAAAATGATTGCTTCATACATTTTGGTCGTGTAGGTATTGAACTTTTGTATGGAACAGCTGATAATTTTTTCGTGATTTCACAGCTAGTCCCATAATAAAAGTTGTTCATATTGATGAGTACTTTCACCCCTGCAAAGTATTGCCAGTGACTAAAAAATCACCGAGTATAATGGTCGGCAACACATTGGCAGTCCCACTGGTACTGTTAATGTTCATAGGCGATGGTAGCCACTTACCATCAGGTAGACCACCTGAATATTACGAGAGATATGCCATAATGTATGCGATTGATGTAAGAAAAAATATCCTTGTAGCAAATGACAATTCTCATTTATATATTTGGGTGGCAACCAAGAAACCGATAGCATCCAAGTCCTGAGCAGACAGACTCCTACTTGTTGAGACTTGGACAGTTTGTGAATCATAGAGCTCTGCCTGATCTACTTTTAGATTTAATCGTAATACGTCTTCAGTAAGAAAAGGGACAATATTGTAACTAATCTTATATTGATTGTTTATTTTTCAGATAGACCAGAAGGTAAGTTAATTATTATAATTTCAATTATCTTAAGGTATGGTCTATTTTTAATCCCTGGGTACAAAGCTTTTAAAACTATAGATACTTTTTGTTCGTTTAAAGATGGAAGGATGGTCGCCATTTAGATTTTTTTACCAATATTATTTACCTATGTCAATTACAAGTGCATGAGACGTATTTTTGTGGTTTGCGCCTGAAGCATATGCCTCAGGCAATTATTTTGTGTATATATTCAATTTGCATTCAATACGCTATGGGACTATACTATTGGTTCCTTTAACATAAAATGTCAGTTATTAATTGATAAGGATTAACTACTTTTAAATGCATAACGGCGCGTGATTAATGTACTCGATTTATTGTGATATTTAAATGACTTTTTAGTCGATGCGACTAATTATTTAATTTGGGAATTTATGATTTATCAGAGCGGGTAACACCGAATGGGGTTGTGAGTGTCATAGTGGTGACGACGATCACTTTTAAGATGGTCGCCACGCGGTGCACACGCACAAATCCATTAGCTCTTAATCCAAGTTTACTTTTGTAATCCTTTGTTATTTTAATAGTGTTTTCATTTAGTAATTTGTAATATAGTCATTGCCATATCTTGCGATTGTTATTTCTGCAATTCCTGCACATACACGCCCATAAAATACCAAGAGATAACGGACCAGCTGCGACACGTGGTGTCGCAACCTCTCGGCGATCCGTTATGCATATTCAATACATACATTAAATCCATTTTGCGCCTCATACGGGAAGCGCAAAATTATGCCATATGGGCGCTTAAACTTCACGTAAAAAATTTGAACGTGAGAAAAATCCATTCAAAATTCAAAATGGTCTCTTCATCCACCTTTATGTCCAAATTCCCAGATTTAATATAGTCCGTTTGTTATAAATCACAAAGATGTTGGTAGAGTACAAAAAATCAGTAAATAAAAGTAGAAGTCTTTTTTTTACCATGGTTAAGTTTGACCACCATCTCACCACGGTGAGTGATGATGTGGCCGAAGGTGGTAACTGTGGTAAGCACACAAAGCCTAGTAGCCATAGGTACTCAATATATTACTAAAACTATAACATAGAAACCGCACAGAAAAAATATCTGAGTATTGGGTTTAGTGATACCTAATCAAACCAATCAAGGAAAATACTAATATAAAATGAGAAAAATTTAATGTATGGATGTTTGGGACTCAATCACGCATAAATGGCTGAATGGATTTGTATGAAAATTAGCACAGAAATAGATCACGAAAAATCATAAGTATCCATGGGAATGCGGGTAAAACCGCGAGGCGGAAACTGAAAATCTGTCGCCACGATCCTACCAGTGTGTCCCGACAGTTTCACTTATGAATAAGTTTTCATCTAGGTTTATTATACTTACCACCTTCGGCCACATCATCACTTTAATACCATATTTATTCCATTGCAGTTTATGTACAATGCACCGTTAAAGAAGACTGCGATGTAATTTGCTCACACTGCGACACACATGATAATGATCTTTATGTGGACTTCCAAATTTGTAAAAATAACCGCTGCTTCTGTCATCTTACTTCATTATCCTTAAAGAGTGGCCAACCGGCGCAATAACTTAGCTACCAATATTAGACGCAGAAATATAGGTTGTATAAAATATGGCGTAACATGTTTTAGTGGAAGTATACCTACATATATATAAATAAATTATAAACAACTTTTACTATGCGACTAATTCTTACCTCAATTATATTTCGGTCGAGAATGTATTGAACTTTGCTACGGATTAATGGATTTTCTTCCCCTTTAATTTTATGCGTCTAATAAATTAATAACTTAAGTCACTGTTTCACATAATTATAAGAATATATGTAATTTATGGATTGTTGGGCAATAAATGTTTTTTAATCTTTTTTTTGTTTTTTTTTTATTGTATCAGGAATTGAGATTTTACCTGGACCATTTTTTTTTCAGCATCCAGGAAGATATTACCTACCATTTTTTATTGTAAACTAATAAAGGCCATCAGTCAAATTCTTATTTTTGAAACAACATTTTGTAAATACTTCTATTATAGACTAGTTTCTGCCCCGCGGTTTCACCCGCGTTCCCGAGGGATTTTATGTTTTCCTGGGATAAAAATTACCCTAGATGTTATTTCAGAACTATCAATGTACTGTACCTAGATTCATCCAAATCCATTCAGTGTGATTGAGCCAAAATGCATTTGATCAAAACTTCAAATGCTTAAGGAGGCTCGAGGCTGATTTTGATAAAAACTAAAACTGTATACATTTATATATACTATAACCCATAGTTCCTTAAGGGTGATTTTTAAGTTTTCTAATCCTTACTGAAAGAAAAATTAAGAAAATTTAGTAGATAATTGGAAAAAATCAGAAAAATTAATAATAAGGGATCGCAAATGAAACCGAGGGGCGGAAGCTCCTAATACAAATATATGTTTTACCAACAGCTTTACCTGCGTATTAGCATCGTAACTAAATCCCCTTACCTCCACCCTTAAACTAATTCAAACCTCTTTGACAAAAGAAAATTACCAACATATCTTAACTGATATAATAGACCGCGGTGTGTCACATGAAGATAAAAAGGATTAACCGACTCAAGAAACAGGTTTTCTTTAGGTACGTCAGAGCAATTCTATACACATATATTGAAACTTATGCAGATAGACATAAGGGTGGTTTTTGTATATTTCAGTAGTAAATATGATTGGCAAAAAGTAAACAGTGTATTGCAAGCGCGTAGATGGTTCTTAGTATAATTTCATTTTGTGTGGCAACCCTAATGTTCGTACTAGTGATGTGAAATGTAACTGCATGTAAGCTATCGAAATACTTTTTTTTTTTAATTCTCACGAGTATTTTCAAAGTTAACTAACGGGAAGCAATTTTTAATATGATTAGTTAGTGGCTAGGTTACTGAGATCTAGGTAGGATAGAAAATAATCAATTTTTAAATGAATTAATATTTTTATTTCATTTTATCACTCGCGCGTTGCCTACCCTTCCCCCCACCCTGATGAGCTCTGGCGACCTTACTCACGCACAGAAACAACTTTAAGTTATTTGGCTGCGGTATTCTGTAAGGTGGAGGTACTTCCCCAGTCGAGCTGCTCTTTGAGCGACATATCGCTATGCTCTACCTCTCATAAAACATTAAACAACATCGACAAAATTATGTTGTCCTACATCACTAATCCACATCAACGGTTCCCACAACAGAGTTAACTGCATTTAAGCGGTTCACACTTGAACAAAGTTTGTTTTGTTCCTTTATGACCAGAGATAATACAGGTGATATTCATACAATGATGATATCTTTAACTAGCTTTTCCCCGCAACTTCACCCGCTTTTTGGGGATAAAAAATATAACTTTCCTCTAGAATTGGGCTATCAAATGCAAAAATATTTTTCAAATACGACTGGTAGTTCCAAAAATTAGCGCGTTCAAACAAACAAACAAAAATCTCTTCAGATTTATTATATATTTGTATGGATAACTTATATTATTATCGTATATTGAAGATTAAATTTGCATTGTTGAGAAATGCCTCCCTGTTTGGGGTACCTACCTACATACAGTATACGTTGTAGAACCCATCTGACTGGCTACCAACCTCAAGTTGAAAATTTCTCCAAGCACCTACTGGACGTGTTCCGACAGCTGCACTTCAGAGCCAGTTCCTTCAAGGCTTTGTGTGTTTACCACTTCTTGGCCACATCATCACTTACCAAAGAGAGATTGTGGTCAAACACAGGCATAAATATTAAAAAATAAATAAATAATTATTCAGACTTTATAGAGTCAAGATTAAACGATGTCTGACAACTATAAGATTAAGATTAACTGCAAGATAACTTATAGATAAAAATGCACTTGATCTCAAACATGCAATGAAAATTGAAAATACACGTGTCGACCTAAATAGAAAAAATATATAAAATCCAATAAAAATTTAAGATGGTAGCCCATCAAATAAGCCAAACAGTATGGAAGCGTTAATTTTGGGAATGGCGCGCATATAAAAATACCCGTGCAGGTGATTGCGACTGAATTGCGGCGTACGCGCAGCCAACAAGAAACACATGGCCAGAACGTTTACGTGATGTATTAGCGACGAGATGTCTTGATCATTGACTAAAAAAATATATTATTTTTTATAATTAATACACATTAATATCGTATATTGACCATTCTATAAAAAATACTTTTAAAAGTAAACAATAATAATTGTAACGATGAACTATGCTAATATTATCTAATTCCTTATTTATTTATTAATGGAGGTTCAAAGTTGTGTTAGGTATTAAAGAAAGAATAACATGGAAATGATAACGAAAAAATATGTAATGAGAAGCGAATAAAATTACAGTTGAATTGTGCAAGACCTGTTTCTGTCGGCAAATACCTTTGGTGTGTTCCGGCAGTTGCACTTCAGAGCCAGTTCCTTCTAGGCTTTGTGTGTGTACCACCTTCGGCTACATCATCTTACCATAGTGATATTGTAGACACAAGCCTATACAAAGTAAAAAAAAAACCAACTCACAGATTTCAAGCATTTACGCTGACTGTCCAACAGACAAAACTAGGAAAATAACATGGAAAGTGTTTTTTATTAACAAATGGTTTTGTCACCATCGCGTTTATATTACACTTACAATTTACATATTTTATATAAATGTATCTAAACACAAAGAAATAATTAATAACTATTATTTTTTTCTTAATGATATTATCCGTAGGGCTCTTGTTGTTGCCAACGTGCCTTCTGTACTAGAACCAGTCGGAATTGCGCGTGACGATGGCAAGAGGCCGGATGGTATGACTTTGATCCCGTGGAGTGTTGGCAAGCCGCTGGTGTGGGATGCCATGTGTGTACACGATACACTTGCGCCTTCCCACTTACTGGCGACTTGTAAAGTCACTGGGGCGGCTGCGACCGGTGCTGAAAAATCCAAATTAAAAAAATACGCTTGTCTTGGTTCTAATTTTTTATTCATGCCATTCGCAGTTGCAACCATGGGTCCATGGGGGTTCGAGACTCGCCGATTTGCTCGGATTTTATCATCCAAGCTCATCGAGCCTTCGGGAGACCGACGGGCTGGGAGCTTTTTCCGCCAACGTATGAGCTTGGCTATCCAAAAAGGGAACGCTGCCAGCCTGTTGGGAACCTTGCCAATCGACAGCAGCGAGGGCTTTGAGGATGTTTTCTATATATCATAGTTTGTATTTTATACATTGATTGTAAATATATTGTAAATTATGATTAATAAATAATCTATACTAATAATATTATATTATACGTATCAAACTTGTATATTATTATATACAAGTATCAAACCCGCTGCGTCGCGCTACATATGCCGATCAAGCGCAAACGCATCAAACATTTCAGTAAAACCAACAGGTAATTTACAGCCGAAGCGTTCCCGGACGCGATACCACCATGTTTATTTTCGTTCTAAAACTATTTATTTTCCCTTCCCGCCGGTATCTGCCGTTGATTAGATTTTATTATTACAACGTTCCGGATTAATGCGAAAGGATTTACACCTGCTTTTTGATCGAATGTTTACAACTCTATGGGTTTATGGTCGATGATGCATTTATTACCGTAGGTGATGGTTGGCTTATTTTGTTTTTATGTGAAGAGAGGATTTTAACAAACGTTGTTTATTTAAATATCCGTCACTCACTGCGGGGACACGAATGAATATCTTCTTACAATGAGAGGAGCCCACAACGTAGTGTTGATTAGCCGATTTCGCATTTTTCTGAATTCTCAGGTTTAAACGTGTTCCTTACAATGATTTCCTTCACCAAAATTTTTGTGATAAATCCATTCGTAAGTTTATCATTTCTTAGTACACGTTATGGAATCTATACGTTCATGATTATAAGTAAAAGATTTGCCCACTGCCTTTACAGCTTGCCGTATAAATAAACTAGCTGTTCATCGCGATTTCACCCGCGTTTCCTGTATAAAAATTAGCCAGTAAAAGTAGCCTAAGTTACTCCTTATAACATCTGCTGCCTGCCAGTGAAAGTCCCGTCATAATTGACGATCCTAGCACACAAACCGCCTTTGCGCGTCGCTTCTGTTATTTCGCTGCACCCTATAATAAAATACTAAATATTTGTAAATTTAAGGACTGTTCCACCCGTGAGGCAAAGATGAAAATCTTTGACGAAATAACACGCTGATACTACGAAGCAACTGAAGCATTCCTGCGGACATCTGAGTAAACTGGCATGCTCTGCAGGCACTCAGGCATACGCTCCACCTTACACTCATACACATACACACGCGGACGCGCACGCACACACACGCACACACACACAGTAGCTACAGTTGCATTTTTATAGCTCGCCATTTAAAAAAAAATAGTTTTTAATTTTTATATTTCTAAATTTTTAATTTTTAATTTCAACTTTAGAACATTTTAATAGAAGGTATATAGCCGCTTCGTAAATTTGTAAACGTGCTTATAACCGAACCTCACAGGACAGGCACAGCTTAGTGTGAGGTTCACAAGAAACTGTAGGTACCTACTTGGCTCGTAATTTTTCTTAATAATGTTTTTATTATTATTAATTCGAAAATTAGCCCTGTTATTTTGACATTACAAACAGACACTTCAATTGTATTTATTTGTATAGATACGTTTATTCCATTAAAACACAGTACAATTTATTACAAGATTGTACCATTTATAAATTACAACGTTTTAAACACACCTCAATATATTAACAACGCATAAAAGCTTCTCGCAATAATACGAACACCTATCTTACTAAAGACGTATTTACATAAGAGAGCGTGTCGCTACAATATAACTATACAAAAACTTACGTTATGTGCTATTATTACATATGAATGATATAATATAAGCAAACAACCTTTAAATTTCGTAGAAATTTTAAATTTATCAATTAGGTATTCAATCTCCGCGTCCAGATAATATAAGACATATTTTTTAGTCAAGCATCAAGTAAAACGTAAGTCTACGTTCCTGTAGTACTCAAATTGTATGTTACCTTACCTAGTGATTAGTAGAATAAAATATTGTAGCGAACGAGAGTGAGACGAAATTAACTGCTTTTGTAAAGAATAGTTCACTGGAACATTAAATCCGTGATAAAGAGAAAGGGCAATTGTTTTATTATAATATGGTATGATATCGTGATAGGTGTAAATATGCAAGAATATGTATGAATATGTATGTGAAAATTGGGGTTTCTGGATCAGAACCAATAATCCCCATCATTAATTCATTCTAGTATTCTGAGTTTTTTATAACCAAGTCACACGAAATCTTATAAAAATGTAAACGCATCTTAACAGACCGTAATTCACGTTAGACGTGCCAGATTCAAATCTCCGGCTAATTTAGCGTTCACCTTTCAGAAACAATTTAGTGACGATAAATCGGTAGCACCTAGCGCTGTCGTCGACGCGCGGGAAAGTCGCGCGCACGCAACATTCTCTCTGCGTTCCCGTTGCGTTCCCGCCGCGTAGACGGCGAGCCTGCGTGCCTCGCGCGTTTTGACCACCGCACCGTTGCGTTACTCCCTAGGTGTGAATGACGAGTGTCGTAACTGATATTTGAAAGGGGTTACTTTAATTTAAATGACACTTGTTTGTCGTTTCATGAATGTAGCTCCTGTTTCTGCTGTTTTGTTGTGTATTGGATTCATTATCAGGTTTAAAATGAATGAAAATGAAAATGAAAATATTTTTTATTCAAATAGGCCTTCACAAGCACTTATGAATAGTCTGACTCTAACGCTCGGTTCGGAAGGTTGCTTTTACTGAGAAGAGCCGGCAAGAAACTCAGCAATTACTCTTTTCAAAACCAACTCAGATTTATTACATTAAATTATTTATCTAGTCTCACTGACAATATATATGTGTGTTATAACAAAAAAGAAAAGAAACAAAATGATGAGTGACATAGTTAATAAATAGATAGCAAATTTAAGCAGACCAGCCCCCACAAGCAGCACCTGTTCACAAGTATGACGCATGTGGCAGCCATCGCCCTCCTCGCACATATTGTAGGGAAGTGAGCGACCCGCCACACGACGCCGCCGCAAGCAAAGGCCTCAAAGTGAGCATGACTACCTTAAGCTTGCTAAAAAGAAAAACAATTTCACGGAATATGAATAAGAACACACAATATGTTATCACTGTTACCATTCACATGTTTTATCTAGGTTATTTGTTCTGTTACTGTAACACGTTTCTATACATTTCATAGCAAACATATATCTGATCTAATGAACAACTTTTATTATGGGACTAACTGTGAAATCATGAAAAAATTATCAGCTGTTCCATACAAAAGTTCAATATCTACTCGACCAAAATGTATGAAGCAACCATATTATTTTACGCGATATCCGAGTTAGCCCTATAATAAAAGTTGTTCACATTGATGAGTACTTCCACCCCTGCAAGTATTGCCAGTGATAACAAAATCACCCTGTATATAGCACATACCTATTTAAAGTAACGTAACATATAGAAATTAAAAGAACTAAAATATTTCAAGATACCTTCTACATTACCTTACAGTCAGCAATATAAGAAACTGAACTGATCCAAATTTTCAAACTAATATTATAGAAAGATTAAATAAGGTGTTTTGTTATCTGATATACTACATATACTACTTTTCTTTTGTAAATACATGCATATATAGATAATTACATCCAGACTCAGGACAAACAGATATGTTCATGCACACAAATATTTGTCCTGAGTGAGTATCGAACGCACGATCTGCGGCGTGATAGATAGGGTATCTTACCAACCACGCCAACCGGCCCGTCCATGCGTTGCCTGTAAAATTTCAAATCAGCTTCACATATTTAAAAAACTATATTACAATCATTTTAGCTTGCTTAATTTGTCCAAAATAAATTATAAAGTGCGCACAAACGCGCGGATAATGCGTGAAGATATGTAAATACCTTCAGCCATTCCGTATTATAATTTGAGCAGCTGAAAGACATAATTTTAAAATAATAATGTTTACTTATCGCGAAGCGTGGCGTACGCACGTTTGAGTTTAGTTTATATTCGGTACACCATGTTTTGAATACGTTTAGGTGTATGTTTGTTTTTTACTCGGCTGTATGTAGCGGTAGAAGTTTTGCATTTTGCGTGTGGTTACACCTGGAGTTTTGAATACAATGTAAAACCGTCAGGAGCACAATTTAATTATTTTTGTATTTGCAACACTGATAGATCAATATCCAATTTCACTGTCATCTATCTAATTGTATCGATTTAATTTTGTTAAAATCGAATGGGATATCGATGTCGAAATTTAATAACTATGTAGGCCCTTTAGTTGATGATTAAAAAATAAATGAACCCTATATATTATTTCAATATAACAGCTAAAATTTCATGTTATTTTAGTTATTACAACAAAATTCCACCGAACCGTGCAAAACTCAACAATTCCACTAAACTAAGTTACGGATTATAATTGCGTGTCCCCCTCCCCTTCTCGAGTACAAGATGTAATTACAAGAGCTTCTCTTATCTACAAAATACTTTTACTTCACCGCGGCTAACTTCACGTTTATCAGGTAAAACTTTTGGTTGGGCAAATTGAAAATTTTACGAGTAAAGAGCATTGGTCACGATACGAGCGAGCTGGTTTTGGTTATTAAAATATCATATAAAATCATTAATTTTATATACCGTGGCTTAAACTATTTTTTTTAATCTTAGAAATAAATGCCTACATAAGTTGACTCGCGACTCCTGGAATTCTATTTTTTTTTGTAGTTAGTTTTGGGACGCGCGTCCCATTCGCGAGCCAACCGATTGTACTACTGCTTACAAAGTAGCAGAAGCAATCTTAAGAAATGCTTTGTGTTTTTTGCCTGTAATTGATTAAAATCTCACCGTGGTAAGTGATAATGTGGTCGAAGGTGGCAAGCACACATATTCTGGAAGGATCTGCTATTAAGTGTGGTAGCGAACCACACCGGTTGGTGTTTCACTACAGCCATCAACTTAAGGGTGGTAGCCAGCGAGGCGAGTACTACATAGGGTAATACCGAAAAGCATGCTCATGCTTACTCGTATTGTAGGAGTTGTACCCACGACTTTCGTCACGGTGCATTCGACGTAAAACTACCACTAAGCAATCATCGCCTTAAATGTGTTTATTGTATTGTAATAAAATATAAATTGAGTTACACGACATACGAAGATCCATTATAAGGACGGATTGTGATGTTGATGATAAAAAAAATACAAAGAATAAAACAAAATAACAATGACAAATCAGAATTGCAACATATTCTTCACCCAATCACTTTTTCTCTTTATTACTTTATATTACGCTTGTGTTTGACCACAATCTCACAATGGTAAGTAAAGATGTGGCTGAAGGTGGTAACATAAAGCCTAGAAGAACAGAGTTAAGACGATCACAAACACCGCAACAAAATCGCTACCCGCTCCCATAGCGACCGCTACCATTCTCCATAGCGAATTAATTGTGTTATCAAGTATTAATGCGGTATCTCGGCCAGGCTTTAATTACCGTGTTGGCGAATTTTGTTGAATTTTCCAGTCGCAGCCTCCGTCTGCCCTTGATCTTACCGACCTGGGGGGGGGGCTCGGAATATTTATTGCTGTTTGATACCTGTTTAAATGAGGTGGATGTTCGTGCCAAGTCGTGATTGCAACGAAATTGTGTTAATGGTTAATTGTTTTATATTTTGTAAATGGCCTATATTTGACCTCAATCTCGATATGATAAGTGATGATGTGGTCGAACGTGGTAAATAAAGAAGGAACTAGTGCTTTCAAGTGCAGCTGCCGGGACGTACCAGTAGGTGCTTAGTGACAAATTTAAACGTAACTTAGTTTGGGGTCAGATGGCCGTGTGTGAGGAATAATGTCCCAGATTATTTTTAAACGCTCTTGATAAATACAAAGACAACTCTTTATTATAAAAAAAAAACATTAAAATGTTACAATGGTGACTTGGTGTGGTATGAAAAATATAGTGTTTTTTTCAGTGCTTGGTTTGTCCGGAAACTCGTCCATAAAATGTGAAGACGACGCCAAGGATGAACATTAGCATCCTGGACTCACTCAGATATGAACATCATTATCATGATAACATGATAGATCTTAAAACCTATTAAAAACCCAACGAGGTTTACTTAATAAATTCTATTTCCATAAACCAGGTGTGGTTGCTTTCACAAAATTTCCAAACAATCGTTCAAAAAACATCGCAAACTCACGTACTCAAACAAAAATGTTATTTTAAAATCTTTACCTTCCAATTACGGTGCATTTTGCAGAATTGCTCGTGTAAAAACATGGGGTAGGTACAGTCAGAAATACAAATAAAGACGTTAAATTTAGAGGCGTGCGGTTGGCGCACCTGGCGCCCGGCAGCGGCACGTGGACGTTTTTCGGTTTGACTGTACACGGTGAATATGTATAGAGCTGATCTAAATAAAAATAAATAAAAATAAGAGATTTCATGCACTTATTTTATCGCTTTACCAATAAATGGAGCTCAAACCACGAAGAAAGTAAATTATGCTATCGATCCTAAAATGATAATGGAAATAGCTGGATAGAGTTTGTATGTATATATATTAATCAATTGCGCTGTAATAGCTAAAAGCAATTGGATGAAAATTAGCACACAGATAGAGGATACCAAGGAATATAGGATAAAAATAGGAAACTTTTGATAACAAGAGAGCCTTTACATTTTTTAGGGGTGCATGTACACCGTAGGGCAGAAAATAGTAAACGAAGTTAAGATTTCAGTAAAGCGTTTGACCAACAACAAATTTCATATAATGGAAACATCATCTCCACGTGAGATATCGTTGCATTGCTCCTAAATACCGTGAGTGTATTTATTCCGGTACTTTTACCGGGAACCTGCCGGTCGCCACGCTCGACTAACTTCTTTCAAAGTGCCGTCCGTGCCGTATACCTCCTGTACTGTGTACCGTGGTCGCCTGGCAATACCTTTACAGCTGTTATTATTTGCAGATTCAATTCGGGATATTGCTTTTGCACTTTCTTTTGGTTTGTTCGATTGAATTAGAGAACAATGTTTTTTTCAAAGAGCTTGATAGCTGGAATAGTTTGGATCACAGACATGTTTGGTTTAAGGTTTTATTGAGTTCAGTAAATTGATCCAAGTAATGAGTTTGTCAATACTGTTTGTTGATATACGCAAATAACCCTGTCCCGTACTAAACTAACTGGCGAGAGAGAGAAGGAACAAAGGCAATTTCCTTGTAAAAAAGTCGTTTTAATTTTATAAAAAAAAAAACAGATAATTTTTATGGAAAAGTAACAAAATAGTTCCCTTTGTATCAGATCTTAGAATGTCTGCTAATATTTTCAAGTTATTTGGATAGGTAAAATAGGAGAAAAATCCATTTTCAATTTGAAAAAGACACATATTCTCGATTTTTTTCTGACGTTATCATAAAAACAATATTTATTAAAAAAATAGTTCCCTGGTACAAATCCACTAATTTAACATATATTTTTTACAAATCTCTTGCATTAAAAAATACAGATAAAAACTTAATTTAGAATCATCATTTTGCGTATATCGTCGCCTTAAATCATTCGATTACTAAAAAGTAATCGGATGATTTTGATTCGGATTTTACTAGCATTTTTATACATACATATTTTAATTTAAATTTTAACCACCTATGGGACGTACTTTTATAATTCGCGCATTAGGGCCATATTTCACTAGGACACCATAGCGGCGCAACCAGTCGCAACCACCAACAATATGTAGGTACCAGGGCACTCAGAAAGTTTTGAGAAAAAAAGTTTTTATGTATGTGACACTGGCCAGTTATAATTTATTTAGAAAACACGATTATTTATAAGTAAAAATAAAAACATTCCAATAAAAAAACATCCCTCCACTTCATTTAAGAGCTAATATGAACTATCGTGTCTCATTGAAAAATAGATCTGCGTCAGGAACACATTCGCGCGATGATTTATTATGATTTCAAATGTCGTCTTAAACAGGACGAATCGTAGGATACACTTCAAATGTCATTTATTGATGAAGGCCCTTCTAAAGCAACCGTATACCACTGGTATAACGAATTTCATCGCGGTCGACTAACTTTGAGGTATGAAGGATTTTAGGACATAGAAAAGGTGTCTCGCGGCGAATTGGAAAAAGTATTTCGAAAATTGGTTTAGACGCATGAAACTTTGTATAGATACTAGTGAAGAGTTCTTTAAAAAGATTAAATAAAAAAAAACCTAACTCTAAATTTTTTTTCAAAGTTTCTCAAAACTTTCTGAGTGCCCCACGTACATATGGTTGAGCAACCAAACGGACACCAGGTGAGGCACTCTCTATAGAGCTGTATAAATTTTGTTGGTAGCGGCGACTGGTTGCGCCGCCATGGTGTCCTAGTGAAATACGGAAACGTACGTACGTACGTAAAGCTTAAATGGGGACTATCCACATAAAGTGTATTACAACCCCGTGGTAGAGTACATTGTAAAATTCATAATTAGTGTCAGATGAGGCCTGAAATGATGATTCAGGCCGAGGAGATAGAATGTCTTCTACGATTTTTTTTTTAACTTTTACATAAAATTTGAAATCGGTCTTCACAAACCATTTAAGTACTTTCTCAAGCCAAATTCAAATCCATGAAACATAATGATACCAGCTATAACATTCCAGGTTTTACGGGAATCTATAAAACACGGCGAACATTAACACACGCTTTCTGGAAAACTAGATGTAGGTTATAGTGATACCTAATTATCTATCTACTTGTTACCTCACTTTATGGCGCCACTAAAATCTCCGAGCAACTATAAGTAAATACATTAAACATAATTGATTTACGTACATAATTTATAACTAGAGATTAATTTACTATGGTTAATTATTCTTCGGTTAACGAGCGTTGGAGATTTGTCAGTTTATTGCATAGCTGAGGTACCTGATGCTATTTTTGATGTAATAAGATATATTGCTGGATATTTAGTCTTACATTCTTGCTCCGTGGTTTCACCCGAGTTGCAGAAGAAATTTAATAATATATTATTACGATGAAAAGTTTAATTTAGTAGTAATCCCATAATCCCATCCAATCCCGTAATCTATAGTAGGTAATCCCGTTTTTTTAAATTTTAAATGGTCTTACGTCGACATTGCGTTGGAAATTGACTTACCCATAGAGGACGAAAACGAAGCCTTAGATGGAGCATGCTTGCTTACCCTGAAGAAACCTATTCACTCTTGCTTTGTAAGTCCCTAGATTGTAGGAGTCAGGAAAAACAGACGGAAGCAAGGCTCCTTTGCTGCCCGCGTCATAAATAAGAATGTAAAACGTTGTGTCCGTGAATAGTGAACAGTCTAAATTATTTAAATTTCCATACGATTTCATTCAGCAATTATTTGATACTAGATTCCGCCCCGCGGTTTCACCCGCGTTCCCCAGGGATCTTATGTTTTCCTGGGATAAAAAGTAGCCTATGTTCTTCTCCGTACCATAGGCTATCTGCATACCAAATTTCATCGCGATCGGTTCAGCGGTTTAGGCGTGAAAATGTAACAAACATACAAACTTATTATTATTTGATTATTTGTTACTCAATAAAAAAAACGTTATAGCATGCAAATATTGTGAGTTAGACTAGATAAATTATTTATGTAATAAATTAAAAATGGTTTTGAAAAGAGTAATTTGCTGAGTTTAATGCCGCCTCTTCTCAGCAAAATCAACCTTCCAAACCGTGCGTTACAGTAGACTTGCCTGAGTATTTGAATAAAAATATTTTCATCAACATCATCTCAGCCGCAAGACGTCCACTGTTGGACATAGGCCTCCCTTAAGGATCATTTTCATTATCATCAAGCTAATTTACACCATCTTTTATATTTAAATATTTGCCAAAAAAAATACACTTATGATAACTATGACCGGTTCGTAACTATATATATAAATTGAGAAGAATCCCGTTGTATATAGGACTATAAGGTCATGCAAAAACTACGACACAACTATATTAAAATTTTATTGCTATAATTAAATGATATACTTATTAGGTTCGTTATAAAGGAAAGCGTATCGCTATAGTATAATTATTTTAAGGATTTACACATAAAAAGGTGGTCATCATAAACAATATGTATTTGTTTTAAATAGTAAAATATTTCAAAAAATGCTTGCACTTATACGTGGAC
The DNA here is from genome assembly GCA_951216915.1 of Tetheella fluctuosa. Lineage (NCBI taxonomy): Eukaryota > Metazoa > Arthropoda > Insecta > Lepidoptera > Drepanidae > Tetheella > Tetheella fluctuosa. Next base: position 12,667,474 of record OX578222.1, read on the forward strand.
AAAAGCAACTACGGACAAAAGTTATTATTTACAGTATGCAGAGCGCATAGTACGGCTTGGTTGGATCCTGGCGTCCTGCCAATATACCGCGGCTGCAACAACGGTGTGGCAGGGCAGGACGGTGCTGGCAGGTAACACTGCTGCTATTTTAGAGGTCATTTACATTGAAATATAGGTATTTATATAGACTCTAGGTAAATTGTAGGTACAAAGGGATTCATGCATTTGCCTTTTATGCTACTGACTGATATTCAATTTAAGGCGACTTCCAAATCGGTGGTAACTTCAGTAGTTTCGACGTTCATAAGTGCCCTCTTAGGGCCTAAACTGAATAAATGGCTTTGACTTTGACTTATTTATCACATTATCTATCGGAAAGTTTTTAGTCATTTCATGAGTAACAAACAGTCATACAAATTTTCGAATTTATTACTAAGATAATAACTGACATTTCCCAACAATAAAACAAAAACTAATGACTCATCTACCAAACTCAACACATGTGCGTACAAGCACCCTTTAATTTATTCTATTCGTTCACCTCCTCAGTAGGTACAGTGTAAATCCAATCACCATATATTCAATCCTCCGCACGGGAGCTGGCCAGCGACAGATGCCCTGTAATTGTTCCTGTGACAATTTTTTTTACTGCCCACCCTCTAATGCGTGTTCGAATCTGCTTAAAACGTAGCTAGAGAGAGTGGAGAGAGCTTGTTTTTAACCGACTTTGAAAGGTGATAGGAATATAATGTACATGCTAATGCAACAGATCAAAGATAACAAAATATACCCATTTTTTAAAACTCGCCATATATTACTATCCTAACTTTCCTAACTAATATTGAAAATGTGAATGTGAGTTTGTTTGTTTGTTACCTTTTCACACCTAAACCACAGAACAGATCGCGATTAAAATTTAGAACGCAGATAGTCTATGGTATGGAAAGAGACATAAGCTACTTTGTTCTGGGGAATGCGGGTGAAACGGCGCGCGACAGCTAGTAATAAAATAAAGCATACTCCACTCTACCATACTCGTTATCCCTCATAATAAACGTAGGGGTGCAGTGTACTCAGGTGTCGAATCGCGACTCTGCGAGAGGTATGTGTACTGTACACCGGCCCCACTATACTTCATACGAATGAAATAAGTTCGACATTTAAAAAAATAAAATAAAGTTTAAATAAAATAAGGACAAAAATCAATCGTGTTTTAATATTTGTCTACGTTTATTATAAATAATAAAAAAAAAATTGGAACGATTTCGAGTTACGTAAAGGCTGATCTCATACAATTTCTATTTAGACAATAAACAGAACTTTTTTTTTATAGCACATTATCGGCATACAAGTATACGACCCACCTGATGGTAAGCGATTACCGTAGCCTATGAACGCTTGCAACACCAGGGGTATCACTCGCGCGTTGCCGACCCTTCCCCCCCCGCCCGATGAGCTCTGGCGACCTTACTCACGCGCAGGGGTACTATTCTTATACTTCAATTGGATTCGAGAGTAAGTGACGCTGTTGAAATCCCTAATCCCTTATGTATATCCCTAATACTATTGATGCGAAAATGTGTTAGTTGATCTGTCATTCTGTCACGTAGCAACGAAGAAAAAGCTCAACGTGTTTTCTTATGGACCGATGACCGACATAGGCTACTTTTAAAAGTTAAAATTTAATGGAAAAAAGCCAACATTGTCAGATTGTCCAAAAAAAAGCAAAATATATAAAAAATGTAACCTTGCTGAGTTTCTTGCCGGTTCTTCTCAGTTGAAGGCGACTTCCGAATCGGTGGTAACTTCAGTAGTTTCGACGTTCATAAGTGCCCTCTTAGGGCCTAAACTGAATAAATGGCTTTGACTTTGACTTTACTATCCCGGGAACACAGGAGAAACCGCGGGGCAAAAGCTTTTGATGAATTAAAATAATGTAATTTAAATTCTAAATCATTTCCAACGAACATACATCTATCATACGACACATAATATCAAACAAGGGTGGACATCCACAAGGGTGCTGCGCTCCCCCCGGCGCGTCCTAGCGCCGAACTCTTTGATGTGGCCGCCGTGACCGTGAAAACGTGACGTCGATTCATTTCAGTGCTATTAGCGGATTCGTAATTGCTTACAAATTGCGGTTATTTGCAATTTGTCAGGTTGTGTATCTCAAAAAAGTTGTTTTGTATTGATAGTCAGCTATGCGTGTTATTTTTTCTATATTTTTTTAGTAAAAACGTTTTTATGACCTCTGTCGTTTGGTTGGATCTATCTGCGCTTGCGTACAACTATCTACCCTTTTATTTTCAAGTAAATTTTATAACTCCTTTTGATTCTAAACTCAGCATGATTAATTCCAAACTCGTACAACAATTATTCTAAACGTGTATTGATAACGTTACCAGGAACGCGTGCGCATGTGCATGCTTTGCCATTGTCTGTCTGAGACACCCCTATTAATTTTAGTCGACGACTATTTGTCACACTAATTAGCATTCGGAATTCATTTTGCTAACACGGTCGATGTGTCTTTGTGTGTGATCCTTTATAGGTATTTTTGTGGGTATGTCAGTTTGTCGATGGTATTTGAAAAGCAATTTTTTTTAAGAACTGTTTGCTAAATGCATTTTGAGTAGCCTTATTTTATTTGTATCAAATGATGGTTTATTAGGAGAATTTGTTTTTATTATTTACTTAAATTTCACTTTAACTGTACCTATGGGTAAAAGTTGCAGCCAGGTGACTTATGCTTTGTTAAAGTCAGCAACAGTGGCCGTCTGCCAGCTTGTCAGTCTTCTGACGTAGGTAAGCAATATGTAAATCTAAGTAAGTAAATATAAGATTGGTTCCATGATTTCTCGTAAAAATGCCATTAAAACGTTATTATGAACCTCTATACGGACAGTATTTCAAAGGTAAATTACCTACATAAGATTAATTTATTAATTTTTAGAAAGACTTTTAGAAAATTAGATTCCTTTCTTTATATTTACTTAAAAGAGGGACGAGTAATATAAAAGACTGAATAAAAAAGTTACACTAGATCCAAAATGCTATCGTATTTTTATGTTAAGCGTTTCAATAATTTAATTTAATTATTACTCTAAGTTATCAAGCTCATAGATTACCACAACACATTTGCAGAAGGGCTAATTAACAACCGCAAGCAGGCCGCACTTGTGCCTGATTAATGCCTACACTAATTACGTGTCTGTGGTATCTGATACCTAGTAAATGTACGTTAATGAGACTATAGATTCATCGGTCATTAAAGTAAGTATCATAGACAAACTCACTTGCCCTTATTTAGTAGAAAATAAGAACCCATGTAACCCTGGTTCAGAGTCCTGACTCGATGTAGTAAGGTTAGAGCCAATCATTTCATAGCTGCAGTTTTGACCCTAGGAGAGTTTTATGGAGGTCAAAGTTACTTAAGTCATCGCTAGATCGAATAAAGAATGTTTTAATTTTTTGAAATGAATTTGAAAGTATTCATGACTTTTAAGTTCAATGAAAATGAAAATATTTTTTATTCAAATAGGCCTTCATAAGCACTTATAAATAGTCTGACTCTAACGCTCTGTACGGAAGGTTGCTTTTACTGAGAAGAGCCGGCAAGAAACTCAGCAATTACTCAAATTATATATAATTAATCAAATTATTATTGTCTTAGAATTACACATTCAAATTCAAATTAAAGAAGCCTTTCTTACTGATATCTACTATAAAATGTGTTACAGTTAATCTCTATAGTTTCATCATAAAAGGCAATGTAAGAGTTACAATTTATTTAATTTGTTTAACATTATCGTTTTGGATAACTTGTCACAAATTGTATTTATTTTTAATTTTATCAAAAAGTATCGACCGTTGGGCCTCTTTATAATATTAGTAAGAAGATAAGATCATTTTAACCATTGAATTCGGTAGCATTAGTATGAAGATGGTTACCTTAGCCAGTATAGCAAGGGCCAGCTGATACCAATTACACAATAATAAGCTCCAAATCGCAAGCTTTGTTGAATGGAAAAGAATCTTAACATATTTTTGAGACCTGACATCTTGCAATCAAAAAAATCGGCAAACACCACAGTAAATTAGTGACCAATTGTTATTTTCATTATGAAGTAAATATGAATATATTTCTATGATAAACAGTTAGTTATTCTTTATAACTTAAACGTAATTATACCTGAAATCTATTTCTATAATCTCAATGTAATAACACACAGATTTATTACTCCCACTAAATCCATATAAACGAAACGATAAAAATATCCCCCCTACCAATAAAATATAATAAATCATTTGCAATACGGGGTGTTGTGTATCGCGATTTTATCGGACACAAAAACGGTTTTCGGGAAACTCATCGTTTTTACAACGACAAAAATTGACAATGTTATATTTACCATTCACTATCATCAAAATATCCTTAACCTACTTAACTTAAAGTTGAAAATTATATGGACTTATTTTTTTTGGACTCGACCAATGGTTGCTACCATGTGTAATTGTCTAAAACCCTAGAGGCATCGTGGTCGTTGAATTACCATTTTAATGTTATTATAGGTGTAATCGCAAAATAAAAACCTAATTTAGATGCGTCTAGACGTCACGCTATCTGGATTACTATTGAGGTAAAAGGTAATTGCCTTCTAGAGAAATTAGACAGTTGTTTTCGTGAGTCGTTTATTTTGATGACATTCTATTCGTGGGTAAGAGATTTGAGCTCCATTTATTTGAGTATGTTTTTATTTGGTGCTTTGATTTGCGGAAGAATGTTTTATATCTTTAAGTCAAGATTCATTATTGATTGTTATTTCATCATCACCATCACCAGCCTAGACGTCCACTGCTGGAAATAGTCCTTCTCCATTATGTGCCGCAACATCTGATCCTCCACTTGCTCCTTGCTAATTCTACTGACCATAAGTCCACTTAACGGTTTCTTTCATGTATATAATCAACTAAACAAAACATTTCAAATGCTGGTAAATAAAACCATTGGTGTAAAAATACATCAAAACCGATTTAGTAATTAAGTACTATAGCTTACACCTGTCACTAAAGGTAAAAGCTTTCTACGAAAAACAAACAATTTAACAGTGACAGATCACTAGGTAGACACCATCCAAATCTAGTATTGAACACTGTATCATTCTTACTGCATTGTAATAAGGACAATTTTAGCTTGATAAACTTTCCAACATTTGCTTATAATGACAGATAAGCTGAAAGTGTGAACTGAAACCATTATCGCACGTGGTTCCTTGAGATCGAAACGATAAGGTTGAAATTAGCGTGGTTATAAAGTGAAAAGTCTCATTTGCTCAAAGAACTCATCAATCAAGATGGACTTTGATGGAGGTGGTATAATCGGGTTTCAGGGCTGTCTTTTGTACCTTGAATAACTTCTTATTTGAAGATGAAAAAAGTACTGAAGGCAAAAAGGTTAAATAGATAGTTAACACACTATTGTTACATCACATATAATTAACATATGATTAATATGATAAAATATCTTAGCAAGAATTTTAGACATTAGATTCAGTCGTACTATAAATAGATTGGTTCAACTAAATTCTTGCTTAACTAACTCATAGTATCAGTAAAAAAGAAATAACCTTCTAAAAACTCTCTCACTCTACAATACTAAACAGAAGAAATTCTCTTCAACTACTACCCTACCCTAATTTACATTTTAATTTCTAAAGTTCAAATAAACTACATCAATTAAACAGTGCGCAAACAAGTATGCACCTAGTGATGTACATCTGTCGACCGGTGATCGTTTACCCTACATCCCGGGGCGATTCTGAACGATTTGCCGCGAGTAGAGCGTGCCGCGCCCGGGGCAATCATATCGAGTGCCATTGTTGGAGATAAAAAGGTAAAAAATACTGGTATATGTGAATGGAAAAATATTGGGTGATGGATATTCTATCTATTAAATGTATTAAAATATTATTATGAAATAATATGGACGTGTATGATTCGGGAGTTTGTTGTGAAGTTTATCCTTCAAGTTAATTCTTATAGGTATATTTTTCTTTTAAGAGATTTTTCATTAGCGATTACCGTAGGTGTGGAGAGCGACTTTATCAATTCTCGGGGTAAAAAGTCAATGTCAATGTATGTGGTAAATTTCATCACGATAGGTTAATTTGTCAAGAGGTAACAAACAAACTCATTTTTGCATAACTATCTATATTACACATAATAAATGTGTGGAACCAGCGTGTTTGTACATCTTTTTTTTTTACCAAATATGGAGTAGGTATAGGGCTATAGGCGATGTAGAAAGAATAACAAAATACAGAGAGATTTTTTTGTTTTTTCTTGTCTGTCTTGCTTGTCAAATTAGCGTGTTACGTTAATTTTCGAACCCACTGAATGAAATTTCATGAAGTTTCCACAGTTTATTGAAGCTTGGCTTGAAAAGCAAGTTATAAGTATGATTTCAACACTGCATAGATTATATCTGTACCACATCCATTTCTCATTACGTCACGTCTCACATCTTCGTCCCAAGCGGTGCATTTCCCCTAGTTTCGGCACGAGAGCGCTTCAAGTGGCGAGGTGTACGCCACTCATACTCGGGACTGGGATCGATACCGGTTATTGTAATAGCTTTATTTGATTTTTTCATTGCACATCTGTTTATTGCTGTTTTTTTGGTAATCAACTCACTTTGAGCTAGTTTTACTTTTATTTAAAGGTTTGATAGACAATATATTTTTATCCACCATGTCTTTACTATTAAATCCTTGTTTGTGAAAAAATCCCTCTATATAAGATTAATTTTTTTCAGAAAAATTACGATCTTTTCCAATTTTCTTTAAATACAGTATACGTACCTACACAAATTGTATGTATCAAATAATTGAAATGATTTAACCAAATACAAATTAAAACATATTTGTGTTTTATACGCTCCAAACTAGGTCAAATGAAACGCCAAAAACCACTGACATTTCGTATTTAATTACATACATTTCAACGGATGACCTATGTCGGATTGTCCAACTTTCCCAGTTTGGTCGCGCGGAAAATGCTCAATGATTATAAAAAGGTTTTTTCGTGTAAAAACCGATATTGTTGGGAGCGGTGGGCTGCGGCCTTTGCGGGAATACGTTCGTTTTAATTAAATAATATATTTTATTGGGTAGGTAGAATCTTTTTTAATCTGGGTCATCAGGCATAAAATACAGTAATTCGATCGCGACTCCAACATTAAATAAAATACCACTGGTATAAGTTGTGAAGTGTGATGTGCAAGAAAATGTGTCAAGCGAAATATTTCTCAAATCCTTAGCGATAGTTTTTTTTTTTTAAGTTTTGCAATCATCGAGATTAGGTACACTAAAAGGTTTTTTTTTTAATAAGACAAACCTTTCAAAACATAGTTACGTTTCAGTTCCCAATTCCCCGTCCACAACAGACTCCATTAATTCCAAAACATCGCGAAGCACCTTATCTGCTGTGAACAAAAGTCCAAGTGCATTTAAATTCACCAGTTAACTGTACCAGAGATACCTTGGCACTAAGTTTTCAAGTAATTTACGAGTGAATACTTAAGCATCACCTACCAGGGGTACAGAACACGCCAGGGGTGGAGTTTTGTGTGTTTTACTAATTGCCAAAAGATGTTAATCAGGTGCCAGGGACATACCTCCATCCCGCTCCAATCCACAAAATCTGCTTTAGTTTGTCTCTCTCTATTGTCCTGAAGATATAACTCAAACGCCGAAGCAAAAACCATGACAAGGAATTAATTAGAGCTCAAGGTAAATAATGAAGATTGTCGCTTGTCCTAATGAGTTTTCTGTTACAAGTCTTCCGTTCGGTAAAATAATTACGAGGCAGGTAATTAAGAAGTTGGGTGGCTATGCAAATGGCAAAGTTAATTATGCATGAAATTTTACGGTTTTTGGTGCAATTTATCAATTGCTTACCTTTGTTTTGACAAACTCCTTGTACACAACCTAATCATTTATAAGCAGAGCGAACCCAACAAGAAACTAGTTCTTTTGGTGAATGCATTATGAGGAACTCATAGCACGGTGACAGCTACTTTGTAGTTAATGAGCAATCCAAGTTGAAAATCTATCGCCAAGAATCTTCCGATCCTGCAGCTCCATTAAAGACTTAGTTCTCTTTTTTGCTTTGTGTAATTACCACCTTCGGTCCCATCATCACTTAAGTACCATGCCCCATTAAATTAAAATACATAATCAGAATTCGTTTATTTACGCTACACCATACCTAATAGGTCATCCAACTCTATTATGTACCTTTCAACTTATTTTGTTCAGTAGACAGAGAGATAGATTCTGTTTTAGTCGGATTTACGAAAGCCTATAAAAGATTGTATGACTTGAACTCACGATAATTTACTTAATTATCAATAAGCATCTTTTATGTTTGAGTAGCTTATAACGTTCCTCACAAATTGAGCTATAAAATACAAAATTATTTTTTCAAATCCGACTGGTAGTTCCAGAGATTAGCACCTTTAAACAAACAAACAAAAAAACTTTTTATTATATTAGTATAGATTAAGAATCTAAAATGACAATAGTCATACTTGAATCTCCAATCAAAATAAACGGCCACTGGATCTTCATTCTATTCATTCCCTTTGAAACAAGCCATGTTATTATGCGACAGACACACCCCTGTTTATAAAAAGCACATTAAAAGTGGAAATGTTTGAATAAGTGTGTGATTGCGGCTCGCGGGCATTGAAACAGAATAAAACCAAGTGTACGAGTGCTTTCATTCGTATGGTTTTACGTGGTGATGCTTCATTTTGCGGTGTGTTTTGTTTTTTGTCGGATTACCTGATGCATGAGAGAGCAGGTTTGTCTACCTTCATGTCAGTATTCCTTTGATCTATATTTTTGTTTTAATGAATATTTTGTCTGAACATTTAATCGAATCTATATATAAGTTCAAAATTTTCTAAAAAACAGGTTTAAAATAGTTCTTGAAATGTTAAAATATTTTTCACACGAAGCATGCAGAATTATCAAGCATTATAATTATTGATATTTTTCAAATAATCTTACAAATTATATCATAGTTTGTATTTTTTACTTTAATTGTAAATATACAAATTATTCAATACAATAAAGTACCCACTAAGTACATCATTATTTTATTATTACTTCGCGCACGAAGGGTTCCTTACCATTATCTATAAAACACGGCAAAAAAATCGCGTTTGTTGTATGGGAGCCCCCCTTAAATATTTATTTTATTTTGTTTTTAGTATTTGTTGTTATAGCGGCAACAGAACTACATAATTTGTGAAAATTTCAACTTTCTAGCTATCGCCGTTCTTGAGATTCAGCCTGGTGACAGACAGACGGATGGACTGACAGCGCAGTCTTAGTAATAGGGTCCAGTTTTTACTCTTTGGGTTCGGAACCCTAAAAACAACTCTCTTCGAGTAGATTTATTACCGTTTTTATAAGCGTTATTCATTCGTACCAAAGAAGACAAAGAAATGCATGTGTGGTCTGAGTCATTAATAAAATGTCCAATCAAAGCATTTAACGGTATATCGGGCAGCGAGCTGTCAACTCTTGCCATTTGGATACAACGGGCGATTGACAAGTCACGCATCGGTTGTATTAGGTCGCGGCCCATCGCCCCGTGTGAGGTCGCCTTTATATTTCAACATATTTCTGGATTTTTTATTACGGTTTTATTTACACTTTATTTCATCATTGGTTGTAATTAATGAACAATAAAGTAAGAAATAATTAAATTATGTTATTTGCTACGGAACGGCGTTTTACCGTATGTATTCATGGCCTAAATCCACAAGTGGTGAATTTAATGATTAAGAAATTTACCAGTAAGATTTATTTTAAAGTCGAAGTCAAAGCCATTTATTCACTTTAGGCTCTTGGGGCACAAGCAAAGCTACTGACTACAAATATGCTCTAAGTGACTAGGATCGGATTTAATAGATTTTTAAAGTTGTTTATTTACCTATTGAAACTATCCTTATAGTAGGTACCTATCGTGCAGTGACACAAATAAGGCTGTGCGGCGTTATGACGCGTGTCGTGTGGCGGCCACGCGGCCGAAGTAGTTTGTCACCGCGCTGACCATTTCCGGGACATGGCTCCTACACTAGCCACAGGGAAAACTGTGGAGACTCCATGATTCCTTTCAATCGATTCTTATTAATTTGGGTGCTCCATTTGAACCGGTGATAAATCAATCAATTCACATACAACAGCGAAATTAATAAAACGACTATTTTAATATAATGTTCATGTAATGGACCTTTCAGATTTTTTTTTAAATATAAGCTTTATTTGTTAAAGAAGGCTAAATATAACAGAACCACTGTAAGTACTATATTGAATTTAAAAAAAAAAATATTTCACCTCCTATTTTTAATTATACGTTACACTCATCACCATTCCAAGGTTGCCAGGTTGTGATCATTTTTAGTGATAACAGTAACATTCTCATTATAAGTTGTGAATTACTAATCCTTACGTGGGTACATAAAGTGTTATCTACCTATCATTATAGCAATTGAAGACCAGTGTCGACTCCATTCCATTAATGTCCAGTTTCAGGTCGCGGCGCGCCCCCCTCAAGGGAATATTTCAAGAATATTATTATGTAAGAACATGCACGAGGCTTTATGATCACCTAGCCTTTCACGGTGACCGCTCTGCCGCGTCCCACACGCTAGGGCTGGCACTGGCCTGTTCATGTGATACTGGATGACTTTTTAGTCACTGGCAATACTTGCAGGAGTGGAAGTACTCATCAATATGATCAATTTTCACCATGGGACCAACTCTGATATCGCGTAAAATAAAACAGTTGCTTCATACATGTCATGAATAAATGTTTTTCTTTCTTTATTACTGTTTATACATTTTGGTTGAGTAGGTATTGAACTTTTGTATGGAACAGCTGATTTATTTTTCGTGATTTGACAGTTGATCCTATCGTTAAAGTTGTTACCTTGATAAGAAGAACAATGATAGGTAGAGTTGGAACAATTTATTAATATTCTTATTTTGGATCTAATACATGAAATAAGTGTATTTTTTTAATAATATGAAGATTCAATATCAATTCTATTGTTTACAATAATATATTGATTATTATTTTACTTTTAATTTCATGATAACATGTATAAATATTTTGTTTACCATAGAGTATGTAGTTGGCGGGTGCCAACCCTATAAAGTACGGAAGTTTGTCCGCGGATTCTTTATATTTATATTCACCTTGTCGTTCGTCCGGCAGATTTATTCACTTCTTTAGAGCGCGCGCACTGACCGTGTCCGCAGCTCACCCCTCATGTGGGTACCCTATTTTATTTACGCACTGCACATTTTACGGAACATTTTTAGTTTTAGCTTCTTTTCATTTTATATATTAGCCATTTTAGTTTACTGTATTTTTTTGTCGAGAGCTGCAGAGGAGGAGTTTGATTTGAATGACATTAACATATTCCATAGTAGATATTTCATAGGCGACGGTGACCACTTATCATCAGGTGGACCGTCTGCCTGCTTGTCAACCTACTGACATAAAAAAAAACATAGTATCTAATATTACAATGTCAATATAAAACTTATTATTTAAAAAAGATCTGTGAAACTATCTGAAAACGATTTTATTACATCAAAACGTCTAAACAACCCAGTGCGTAAACTAACCGTGTCCCTGTCCACTATGATATGTGTTGCGTAAAATTTTGTTTTTCAGAAGTCGCTCCGAAGGTATCGCTGACAAATGCCCGTCGGTTTATTATAAACGCGGCGGATGAAGGGGACAGTGGATAATGTACCTTTACATGTTTTGATTTGACTCTATATTTTGTTGACACAAGTTTATTACAGTTTGTTTTTGTCTTTTTATTTTAATTTTAAGGGACTAGTTATACCAAGCGGCGCGTCTATACAATGTAAGAAGGACGGTAGCGCTCAAAAATCGCATCAGAAATCCATACAGATTTAACGCAAGACGCGCAACGAAACTACGCAAACTTATGTAAAATATTATATTACTAGCTTACCGCCCCGCGGTTTCACCCGCGAACCCCTATTTTACCCCCTTAGGGGTGGAATTTTCAAAAATCTTTTAATAGCTATCTGTTTGCCAAATTTTAGCCCGATCTGTCCAGTGGTTTGAGCTGTGCGTTGATAGATCAGTCAGACAGTCAACTTTTCCTTTTATATACACAGAAGATGAGCAAAACAAATGATAAGCTTATATTTTTTCAAAATTTCAGAGTTTGTCAGTAAAAATTGTTCAGGATGACGAAATTAACATAAGTTTCGAAAATATCTCCATCTCAAAGTGTCCACCCTAATTTTTAGCGTTGCCATCCACTAAGGATTTTTTAGCAATTTAACATTTACTAGATGGTAGATAAAAGGACATCGCGGGTGAAACCGCGGGACAAAAAGAAAACAAATCTATCAAAAAATTAAGTCAATAACCAATTAAAACCATTACCGATTATGTAATAAATTATAAAATAAATACATACTATTATTGTACTTAAATACTTGTTGTAAATTAATTGACGTAAAATTAAATCAGACGCTTGAGTCGACATATCAAGATAAATTTCAGTACTGTAATCGAACAGTCAGTATTTATAGACTTGAAGGTGTGCAATGATGTAGGTGATTCAAATAAAACTAGCTTTTTGACTACGATAGTTTATACGCTCACATTTTAGTGATGTAACAAAATTGAAGTGCTAATGTCGATAATTCTGGTTGTCGAATAAAATGTTAATAAAGATACCAGATATCTATTCAGCCCTTTATTTTATCAGTGAAACTAAAATCTTAGGCTTAACTTAAAAACTGTGATTAATTTTTGCATTACTTTCCTCTTCATGATGTAACTGATTTTTAACTTATCTTATTATCGTATATTTTTTTAATATTTATTAGTTCCAAAAGAATGTATGTGTCAAACTGACAAGTCAAAAAGTATCTATTAATTATTTTGTAAGTATTCATTTTTAACCGACGACGACTTTTAGTGTTGGACTTTGAATCATCGATATCGATATTCCCACTTCAGAATCACCTAAAGACCAGTGGCATTATATTCTGAAGTCACGCGCCATTGGTGATGTATATCCCTTACTGAGGATATTTGTTACTTTGACAATTGTAGTGCAACAGCAGTTGTAGTCTACTTTGAAGTTATTTTACGCGAGCGATTGTTAGTTTTTTATGCGTTTAGTCGCATAATTGTATTTTATACGATTGACTTGGTATTTTTTATCTATATTTCTTACCATCAAATAATTACCAGACAGACCAGAGACTGTCAAAAGAGCCGGTGGTGCGGCTGTCTGTGCCGAAAACCACAAGCGGCGCAAATATAGTAACCTTGAAGGGGGCTATATTTTTGAACCGTTTGGGGTTCAGACGCTGGGGCCCGTGGGGGCTAGGAGCCCATCGAATGTTTCGCAATATATCTAAGCGACTGATCGACGCTTCTCGTGACCAGAGGGCTGGTGAATACCTCGGCCAGAGGATTAGCATCGCCATACAGCGTGGCAATGCCGCCAGCGTTCTGGGCACACTACCAACTGGCAGCGATTTAGATCAGCTTTTCTTTTTGTAAATAGTTTTAAATTAAGATGTGTACTTTTGTTATTGTTTTTATTTCCCTTTTTAATCGTAAAGTTGATATTTTAGTTAGAGATTAATTGAGTATATCTTATTCAATATGATAGGCATATCCTCGATCGGAGACAAATTTTGATAGGTATTCAATACACATAAGAAACTAAAAATGGAAAAATAAAATTAACATTTAACAAAAAAGTAAAACCAACTTCAAAACGGTTTGCACTAAACAGTATAAAATAACGATATAAGAACTCGTTTTGAAGTCAGGGAAAGAGAAGCACGTGTTCCAGAATGTCAAATTCTTACAACGGGTTACTTATTATTACAACGGGTCGCAAACAAATATAATCAACTTCATAAGACAGTATCAATTACTCGGACTTTTACCTTAGACTTGTTATATATTTTTTTATAATGCGACACTTAATATATGACCATTGACATTTAAAAAACCTAATTCAAGTCAGTCAGGTCACTCAGTCACTCAGTCAAGGACATTACTTCACGTACAGCCTTCTGATGCCAAGCTAAGCTTGTGTGGCTAAGCCTTATATTCCATCGAAACTATTAAAAAGTTGAAAATCTAAACATGTTATCGTTTCTTGTATTTTTTTTTCACGGGAAAGGCATGTTATCCGCAATATCACCATGTTGAGTGATGATGTGGCCTAAGGTGATAAGCAAACAAATCTTAGAGGGAAGGTTCCTTGAATGGTAACTTCTGAACCGGTGATAACTTTACTAGCTTCAGCCTTACTAGACTAGGGTTTAAACTGAATTTCAAATATAGATATTACTAGTTGTCCCCCAGCGGTTTCACCCGCGTTCCCGAGAAAAATAAGTAGCCTATTTCCCTTTCCATACCATAGGCTATCAGCGTACCAAATTTCATCGCGATCGTTTCAGCGGTTTAGCTCTAGGCGTGAAAATATAATAGACAGAGCTACTTTCGGATTTATAATATTAGTTAGGACTAGCCCCGCGGTTTCACCCACGTTCCCGAAGGATCTTATATTTTCTCGGGATAAAAAGTACCCTATATGTTATTCTAAAGTATGATCTATCTACGTACTAAGTTTCATCCAAATCCGAGACGTTTATGCGTGATACAGTCACAAATATCCATTCATCCAAGCATTCACACCTATACTTAATATTATAAAGCTGAAGAGTTTGTTTCTTTGATCGCGCTAATCTCAGGAACTACTAGTTCGATTTGAAAAATTATTTTAGTGTTGGATAGCCTATTTATCGAGAAAGGCTATAGGCTATAGGGAACGCGGTTGAAACCGCGCGGAAAAGCTAGTTTATAATATTAGTAGGATAGTATGGATTATTTTTTACATTTTTGCTTTATTAATCCCCGTAATGAATAATAATGATCAAATAAAACATACAATCTAATATTTTATTGCGGGCACACGAACCACACGTACACGTTTTTATTAACGCATCACCAATCCACCTTTATTGCTTTATAATCCCCATTGCAAATAAAATAAATATAAAAAAGAAATCTCATAACAACCGGATGACCGTTGTGCTTGCGGCTGTATTTTATATACAGGGCTTTCTTGCTAGTTTGTTTGAATCTTTTTTTTTACAATTTTACTTACTTTAATTTTTCATATTAGGTATAAAAAATGTATCTCAGCATCTTGATAGTGTGTGAATGAGATGCAAAGATAGAAAAGAATCTTCAATTCCATTATTTCAATACATAGCGTTAATCTTAAACTAAATAAATGGAATGCTGTTTGTTGGTAAGCGCATCACTTGAGGACGGCTGGACCGATTTGGCTTAGGTATCTTTATTTTAAAATTTCTGCAATAGTCCGAATACAATTTTTATGGAAAAAAAAATTCCATATTTTTTTTTTTTATGGAAAATTGGATAATTTGGGAAAAACTTAATAGTGCTTTTTTCTATGGGATTTATTGAAATTTGGACTGGACGACGTCTGTCAAAATAAAATTAGTATAATATATTTATCATGTCCAAATGTTATTTCATTATTTTCTTTCAATGAAAAAATTGTTAAAGCATCAAACTTAGTAGGTATCGCAAGAAATTACTTATCCAAAATAATTTTGATATTGTTTTAAATCATCCTGTGAACACAACTAAAGCCAGTTTTGAATAGGACACGTGGAAGGTGATCCCAAAATTAAAAGTCGGGTGGTACAATAGTGTAGAGCCCCTTGTGGCCTGGGGCCTCTTGGCCCCCGGGGGTGTTATATGAAGGGGTGCTGCGAGAGGGTGATCGACTGTGCAGACACGTTCCAAGCACGATTATTGAACTTTAGCATGAGTCATGGTTCATTATAGTTGATAGTTGAGCTTATGGAATTCACAAGATAAAAATAGTGTAAATAGGTACTACGTATATGTACTGTTTTCATTTATTTTCATTTCAAATCAGATCGGTATACAGCACAAAGTTAAGTTGATGCATTAGTTTTAGTAGGTCAGATCACAATTTTTTTAAAGATAAATAAATTAGATAATTTAAATTAAATATATTATTATAGATGTCGTCCGGCAGCTGCACTTCCAAATAAATTATACCATATTAGAAGCTAGCTCCGTGGTTTCACTCATGATTCCCTAATACCGTTTATATTATTATTGGTAGTAGCTGTTCCCGTGGCTTCAACCAAGATCAAAATTACCATAGGGTAATTTTCCAGGTATTAAACTAACTAAGTATGTATTAAATTTCATAAAAATCCATTCAGCAGTTACGGAGCTTAATGGAAAAAAACATACACACACAAAACTTACGCATTTATAATAGTAGGTTAGATGTCTTATTCAAATGAATAAAATTCATTTATCAAAAATGTAAAATTTCAAAACACATTTCGAATTTCAAAAACTACTTCTCCACATTAAAATATCGACCGCTCAACCATTCTGTACCCCATTCATTATGTTCTAATCATACCCCTCTAGCCTCGCCCGCGCCCGCTCCTGCCTCCCGGCATAACTGCACTCACTAATCCCGTATTGAATACCTGCACCTAACGGGATTTGGCATTACGCGCGTTTGGCATGGAGACTTGGCGGGATTGGCAGCGTGGACGATTGATTTTTTGTTTTGTTTTTGATGTAATAAGGGGCTTTGGATATGAATTTAATGAAAAACTATTTCTCTCACTGAAGTTGGTAGTAAAATTGATTAAAATCGGTTTGCTAAAGTATTGAAATAGTAAAACTGTTTATTTCAGGTACATATTTGATCCACACTTCACAACAATTGCATAATAGCAAAAAAAAAAATATTGCACTCCGGGAGTGCCACAGAAGTAAAAAAATTTTTTTTTGAGAGCTTGAGATTGACAAACTGCGTCTCGCTCGTAACGGTGTCGCGAATCCAGAGCTTTTACCTTATCTAAAAATATGCGTAGTACCGCGCTAAAAGAAGTTTACACTTCAAAAATATCGGCGATATGAAACAAAATATAAAAACATCGAATCTAATATAAATTTTATGAGTATTTTATGCTTTAGCCCTGTACCAACTTCAACCATAATATATTTCATATAGACTGTATTCGCTGTATAATATTCCAGCTTCTATAAGAACCCAACACAGTTACAGCTACTCGACACCGCGCGCGCCACCATCGCCCGCCCACGGCTCGTTTGGATGAATGAAAAGTCCGCCACTCCAACTCAATTGGCTCCCTTCCCAACCGAGGTATGTTTCAAATTTGCACTTTGCATTTTGCGTACTTCTCCTTGGGATGGTTTCCCAGAATTCATGTTTTATGGGCAAAATTTATGGGCACGTGTTTAAATGATGATGTCGTATCGAGATTGTGATGGAAGTTAGTGAGTGTGATGCAAATTGGCGCAAGCGAGGTATTGATATAAATATAAAGATTTTTATTGTATAAAAATAGATAAAAAAATATAATAATAAAATTAATACCAAACTTCTATTCTTCTAAAATATTTAATGTGAAAGTTTATTAACTAAATACCTTGGCACCTAAATAGATCACACTCTGGAAAAACATAAAGGGTACCTTCATATTCCGGGAAAACCCAAGGTCCTTGGGTGAAACGACGGCTCAGAAGCTGGTAAAATAAGAAGAATAAGACTTGCTGTAGAAGCGTTAATAAAATTTTGGAAAGTATGTAGTTTAAAAAAAAAACTTAGAAATTACTATTTTTATTAATATGAATAGCTGGTGTCGGTAAATTAGAGTCGAAACCAGTCAGTTCGTAACAGTTAATATCAAAGATTTAATAATTGGCAGTACGAGAGTAAGATGTGACGTCACGGGAACGAAACGAGTGACGTTGGTAATCAATTAATTCGGTCGCGGTAATTAGTCGCGAGTCGCACCTCATAGATTATGATTAAGATAAATCTTTAGGAGAGTGTTATGCAATAAATCTATACTAATATTATAAAGCTGAAGAGTTTGTTTGTTTGAAAGCGCTAATCTCAGGAACTACTGGTTCAATTTGAAAAATTATTTCAGTGTTAGATAGCCCATTTATCGAGGAAGGCGATAGGCTACTTTTTATCCCGGGAAAATACAAGATCCCTCGGGAACGCGGGTGAAACCGCAGGGCGGAAGCTAGTATGTAATAAAATTATTGATGAGTAAAAAAACAGTTGCAGATACTCGTATATATAATTTTGCTTAGCTTTGATTTTACAGAAAATATTTTCCTTTTTACCCAACCCAATATAGGTTTTTAAATAAAAGAAATTAACTAAAAAAAGGCACCGAGTATAACAATGCAAAGTAACAGGAAGGAATGTCTGTCACATTGTCATCTACCGCATAACGTCATCTCTTATGAAGCGAAAACCTTACAAAGGAAACTTGTTTACCTCTAATTAATATTGTGGAGGTAAAATAGAAGGGGTGGAGTCGCATTGTTTTGTCAATATTTTAAAATGTAGCTAAGTTGAGTGGCATTTGGTAAAGAAATAAAATGGTTTGGTGATATCGAGTCGTGTATTCAACTATTTTATTTTCTATCTATAAATTAGTGTATTACTTTATGTGATCATCACATCACCTAGTGATGAAGAGCTCATAATGTTTTGATTCCGTGCTTAAAATTAATCAACGTCATAATAGTAGGTAATTCATTCTCAAAATCACTAGTCATAATGAAAACAAAATTAAAATATAACAAAGCACTTACCCTGTGAAGTAGTGTACCTGTAGTACCTTTAAATAAAAGAAAAAATATGTATCAAAAATAATAAATAAGTATAACACGACAACTCCACAGCGACCGCGTGCCGCAAGATGTTGAGAATGACATCAACCCATTAGCGGTGCTCGCAGTCAGCGCCCTTCCGTGCACGGAGCGCGTTTGTCTTTACCCGTACCTACCCGGGGAGTAATTTATACTAGCAGATATTTGAAGTACTACAGTTTATTTCTTACTTTTAAGGACAAAGAAATAAATATTTGAAGAATTTTTGACAGAGTAGAATAAGATATATAGCGAAAAAAGGAGATTCCTAACATAACCTGTATATTAAAACTGCCGGCACAGGATATTTCTGGGTTGATATTATACAAACGACAGATAGTGTTATTTTTTTTATCTGAATTAAAGAAAATATCAAAAATTTCAGCTCAATCGGAAACCGAGAAGTGTGTCAAATTTAACTTCCTAGATTTTCTTACAAAGTTAGTTAGTTACAGGTGAAGCTAATAAAAGTGATTTAAACCGATATCAGTCTGTCACGACATCGTACCGTATCATATAAATATGGCGCAAAGATTCTCCCACGTACATCCAGGTTACTTCGCTTAATCAACCCCCAACTCCAAGTAATAAGGGGTATCTTGGAGGGGCGAATCAATTAATGAATATTTTAGTCCAAGCCGGGATCTTAATAAACGTTTCTTGTCCGGGATTTTTGGGGGATTGCGTCGGATTCCGCGGGTGATTTATTTGACTCGTTCTCGAGTGATTGATTTAACGTGATTCATTTATAATTTAATGTTGGTTTTAGTGACTTTTACACAGTAACAGTCTAAAGGTGTACGTTACTTGTAATTGTGATTAACATTTATTTAATGAACTAGCTTTCCGCCACGTGATTTCACTCGCCATCCCCTATTTTAGCCCTTTAGGGATCATGATCATCATCAGCCTTTTCAGTCTACTGCTGGAAATAAGCCTCTCCCAAAGCACGTCACTCATTCCATTTCATTGCCATCCGTATCCGACCCAGTCCTGCCCCTTTTTCATGGAATAATTCCTCCAATTATCTAATCTCTAATTCCCTGATTTAGGGTATGCGATGTCTGTCAATCATTTCGTTAGTGTTACTGTTCAATATGTAGGATATTTTGTTGAAATTTATGTATTAATTTTACCGCCACTAAAAATACCTACGGCAATATCAATTTAAAAACAAGTAACAATTTAATAAACAAAAAACGCAGACATAATATTTGAAAAGTAAACACTTTGATCTCAACACCTCGATATATTCCCATTAGAGTTGTCACATTACAGCATCAAAGATCAAAAGAACGCAGATAGGTAACTAGGCATAATAGACTCGTAAGTACACTCAAATAAATAGAACTTCCCAATAAAAAAGCTTTTAGAGTGACCAAACATTTTATGCCCACGGCGTATTTCAACATCTTGTCAAAAGAATACGCTTTGCGCATTTTTTAAATAGAAAAACAAAAACAGATAATCGTTAAATATAAAAACTCTCAGGTGACTCCGTTTTGACAGTCAAATTTATATCTTGAAGCTGTCACTGTAAACACAATATTTATTTTTACCATCACTCAAACGAAAGTAGCACCTTAATACATTAGTTTCAAAGTTTATTTTACAGTGATTTGTTATTCCTGAAAGATTAAGTTGTATTAGTTATTAATTCATAGCAGACAAGATTTAGAAACGAGAGAAATAATCTTAAAAATTTCATTAATGATCAATTTTTTTGATGGAAAAGCGCTAGCGGTCGACGTGTCAAAGATATTTAAGTCAAAATATTAAATGACGTGCAATGACATTGACTTATATGAATCAATTAATGGGTGACTAGGTTTTGAATGAAACTTTTTATATCTTTTTTATGGCATAAGACAGAGAGGAAGGTAAACGGTTCCGTCGCCTATGGACATAAGAAAGACCAGGGGAATCGCTTATATGTGTTGCCAACCTTTATAAAGCAGTGAAGACAAATTGCTCTCTTGTGTAAATACATGAACACCGATAGTTGGTTAGCGATAGATTTCTGAACTTGAAGGTAGCCAACCGGGTGTACTATACTTTCCATTACCGAAATCTCTAGCTAATTATAGGAATCAAACCCACAGCGTTCGTTACAGTATTTGACCTCAAAGCCACTGAACTGCCATAGCTTCAAAGTTCAATTATGTTTTAAACATCTTCATAAAATAAAATGCATTTATTTTAAAATGTGAATTCAACAATACAAATAACGATTTTACTTGACTTTTTAATAACAATAAATACTACAAAAACAAATACCTTATACAGGATGAATGTCTCCGATTAACACTAATCGTATAATTTAAGAAACGCGGTCGTTTCTCCAACATCTAGTTAAGGGAAGAATTAAACCGGGCTTTAAGTGAAATATTGGACACCGCGACCGCGAGATTCAACGCGCAGTTAAACTCTTATCTTGTTCTTTTGCGCGATTCCTGGCAGTTAATAGCCTTCGGAGCCGGTTGCACCAACTGAGGTTGATCATTTTAATTTAGCTTGGAGTTTGGGAGACGATTGGCTCTTGCAGAGAATGTTGTTTTGAATTTAAAATACAGATTGTATCTGGAACAAGAAAAAGCTACAAACTTGTTGTGTTGCCTCGTTGTCCTAGCAAAAACTGCCGCACGCCGCTCGCTGTGTGACGTCACGTGACGCCGCCGGCGCACGCGACTAACAGTCGGCGTATTGTGTCCAATATGTAGGATTTAAAAAAAATATTATTTGGACTCAATTTCATGGTATAAAAATTACTGCAATCGATTCTGTTACTCTATTTTATTCAGTAAAATAGCATAGATACACATTTTTGTTATTTAATTTTAACATCGCCAAACTACTCACGCAATTTGTACTGATTCTGAACAACCTTACTTCATTCCTATCGGTTTCATATATAGTATAAATAGTAGGTACAGATAGGTTATGTATTTTTTTGTAGTTGTTCAAACCGAAGGATGCAGGCTACCGAGCGAGTATTTATACCAACAAAGCACAATTTAAAGCACTTAAGCTAAAACCAATACCTACATTATCACAATACTCTCTACTCAGACTCGAACCCCTGCAGCGCCCCCTAGCGGTGAGCTCCCGCTGCGACACTAGCGCCAGTGGTCACCCGGGGAACTAATGACCCTTACCTTTGTTCTTAAATTTATTGTTGGTTGAAAAATATTGGAATTTAATTGTTGGAGTATGTTGATAAAAAAAAAGGAAACATAGCCTTTAACCATTGCACAGGTCAGGGTTCGATCCTCAACCAGGTCAGGCATGAACATATCTGTTTGTCCTGAGTCTGGGTGTAATTAACTATATAAGTATATATTTAGAAAGTAAAACAAATAGTACATCAGATATCTGTTTTCCATAGTACTAGCTCTGCTTAGTTTATGGCCGTGTGTGAGGAATGTCCCAGAATATTTATTTATTATTTACTGAACCCTTTGAAAATTAATTTATAACACCTACTTTCAAACGCCTGAATTGTTTAGTGTGTTAATATTCTATGTTTAAAGTGATAAGATATGGGGTATCTTCATCACCATCATCAGTGGACCAACATGAGCTATAACTTCAGTACAAATGCTGGTATTTGATGCACTTAGCGGGGAATTACCGTCACTGCATTCCTTTACGTGGTTTTAGCATATCTATGGTTATCTAATTACTTCATCATCATCATCTCAGCCGCAAGACGTCCACTGCTGGACATAGGCCTCCCCTAAGGATTTCCAATAGGACCGGTCTTGGGCGGCCTGCATCCAGCGTTTTCCGCCGACCTTTACAAGGTCGTCCGTCCACCTTGTAAGTGGACGTCACGCTGGACTGTGGACTGGACTGTGGACTCCACTCCAGAACTCTTCGGCCCATGGGCCATCCGTTTTGCGCACTATGTAAGTAATAATAAATAATACAAATGTATAATAGATGGGAAACTTCTTCGAAGTTAGGCAAAGCTGGTAAATTCAGTTGAGTATTAGAGTTGCACACAACCGATTCACCGGCTGTGGGTACTACTATGGGTAAAACTTATGGGATTAAACAAAAATCCCAGAAACGTATGTGAGCGCAACGCCGCCGTACATAAACACGCTCGGTCATTTCATAAAACGTCTGCGTATTTTCTATTTTGATAGGTTTCATATATCTGACCGCAGGGGGCGGGACGATCGTAAACCGAGCACAGTTTGGCTTTCTGCCCTCTCTCTGTATTTTATTAACGGGTACGGTAAAGGTACTGCTTAAGGTTGGGGGTTGGTTTCATAAAAAAGTTTACTTAGTGTTTTTTTTTTTGGTAAAAAAGTTTCGTGTCAGATATCAAAATGTATAGGGTCAAATCACTCTAGGTTCTGCCGGGCTATTCTGAACTTAAACTCGACGGTGAAATCACGCAGGGACTATTCTCTGTCGCACTCGTGAACTTCTGATTACCGAGTTGCACGTTGCACTACCTGTTTGGAAATCGGTCGAAAGTGACAGTAGTGCCTTAGCGATAGGTTCAACTTAATGGTTTCTTTGTGATATTTTTCTTCAACAAAAATTACTACACTACTACCACAGTGTAATTACATACAGTGGTGTCCCAAGCGAGTGTATAGCGGCTCGCTACCGTCCCTCTCTCACCCCGCAAGCCCCGCACGATGGCCGACTGTAAGAGCTACATAGACTGTGCTACTACTATAACTAGAGTCCACGATCATCACAGTGGTGTCTGACGTCACTTTTTCATAGTTATCTTTAAATTATGAATTAATAGTTTTAAATTTCAAAGCCTAATTATTTAGTCTAGGTCTGAAATTACAAGTCTTTTTACTTTTATGATACACCTGTTCTTTTGCTTTTTTTATTTAACAAACGCATTTGTGCATGATGTACGTACGTAACGTACATTGACAATGTACAGTCAACGACGAAACTGATTTGGCAGCATTGATTAATAAACTTATTTACGTTTATTTTATGAAATAATGCAGGCCATGGTGACCTAGCTCATCTACATTGTCTCCGCAGGGGCAGCGATGTGGGACATTGGATATTGCACCCAAACGGAGGCATGTGCATAATCTAAACGTAGAGTTGTCGAATAATGTGTAATATTTTTTTATTTATTTTTCTTGTTGTTTTTTTTTTTCATCTTTTGTGTTTATGTGTATTATATCTCTTAAAAATTTGTTAAAAATTTAATGGAAAAAAAGCCAACATTGTCAGATTGTCTAAAAAAAAAAAAACAAAATATAGAAAAAATTTAACCTTGCTGAGTTTCTTGCCGGTTCTTCTCAGTTGAAGGCGACTCCCGAATCGGTGGTAACTTCAGTAGTTTCGACGTTCATAAGTGCCCTTTTAGGGCCTAAACTGAATAAATGGCTTTGACTTTTGACTTTGACTTTGAATGGATTTAATTGAAAAACCTAAGAAAGAATATGTTATTAGACATTTAAAAGGATTCTTTTGCGAGTGAAGTTATTAGTTCCTAAGTTAAAACCTTTGATCTTCTGATGAAGTTAACTTTAATTAATCACTAGCTTCTGCCCTGCGGTTTCACCCGCGTGCCCAAGGGATCTTATATTTACCCGGGATAAAAAGTATCCTATGTTTTAATTCAGGATGTCAGCTATCTCCATACCAAATTTCATCAAAATTAGTTGAGCATGAAGAATTAACAAACAAACTCACTTTCGCATCCTAATCCTAACTACAATAATATTATAAAATGCGAAAGTGAGTTTGTTTGTTTTTTACCTTTTTACGCTTAAACTGCTGAACCGATCGCGAGTAATTAGTCATATTATAAACTAGCTGTCGCCCTGCGGTTTCACCCACGTTCCCCAGGGATCTTATTTTTTCCCGGGATAAAAAGTAGCCTATGTTCTTTTCCGTGCCATAGGCTATCTGCATACAAAATTTCATAGCGAACGGTTCAGCAGTTTAAGCGTGAAAAGGTAACATACAAACAAACTCACTTTCGCATTTATAATACTAGCTTCCGCACTGCGGTTTCACCCGCTTTCCCGAGGGATCTTATGTTTTCCCGGGATAAAAAGTAGCTTATGTGCTATTCCAAACTATAATCTATCTTTGTGCAAAATTTCATCCAAATCCGTTCACCCGTTCTGGCGTGAAAGAGTAACATCCATCCATCCATCCAAACTTTCACATTTATAATATAATATAAGTAGGATTATAGTTAGGAAGTTAGGTTAATTACTATATTATATTATTATATATTATATTATAAGTTAGGAAGTGTGATTTTCTGTTTAATTTTAAAAATACAATACAACACGTATAATAGGTAATAAAACCTATATATGCCACACAGTACTTATGTAACTAATGTGTTGAATATGTATATATAGCTTGCATGTGCAGTAGTCAACCACTTTGCGCCACCACTGTACCTACATTTATTGTATAACATAATAAAATATCAAAGAACTCTTTACGACTTAGGTGAGTTAGTGCCAGAGTGAGAACTAAAAAGTGAAAACATACAACTATGTAATATACATTACGTTTTATTATTCTCTTTAATATATACGTGGTTTAAAAGAATTTTATTACCTTAGTTTCTTCCTACTTACATTTAATTTAAAAAATTGTGTAATAAATTTTGTTAAATTATGTTGCTTTGAAAAATTGGGGTAAAATGAATGACAATTTAATTTATGTATGTCTAGGATGATTCTTCAAGAATAATAATTAATAATTATATCGTGACATTCCTCACACACAGCTCAGCTCGACTGGAGATGTACCTCCACCTTACAGAATATGATATAACTTATAGTTGTGTTCCTGAGCGTGAGTAAGGTCGCCAGAGCTCATCGGGGAGGGAGGAAGGGTCGGCAACGCGACGGCGACTCTCTCATTGTTATAAAAAAAAAAAATCACACTACAAAAAGTAGCTACCTATTCATATTTTATATGTTTGCACTGGAAATGTACCAACGGTGTCAGGTGAACGTGTTAAGGTAAGTATACGTTGAAACGTGGGTGTTACGTAAACACAAATACAAAGGTGAATTTAGTATAAAGGTAAATTAAAACGCGCGAATCGCCGCTAAATAAACATTCACCGTCCGCTTACACGTAAAGCGGTCTACAATGTACGCAGTATTTATTATATATTTTTTTTATTGTTTAATAAAGGGTTAAAAAAAAATGTTGTTTACTATTAATGTACATAAATAGATGAAAATGATATGGATCCTAATTAATATTTTTAAAATACAAAATTATAGATAGGTATTGCTTACAAAAATTCATGTATTACGCGCAAAAGTAAAGCAATCTATATATAATAAAGCTGAGGAGTTTGTTTGTTTGAACGCGCTAATCTCAGGAACTACTGGTTCGATTTGAAAAATCTTTCAATGTTGGATAGCCTATTTATCGAGGAAGGCTATAGACTTTTTATCCCAGAACAAGATTCCTCGGGAATGCTGATGAAACCGCGGGGCGGAAGCTAGTTTTCACATAAAATGTATTTCCTAGGCCAAATACGAACAAATACTAACAAGACGTCCGTGACGTAAAAAAAAACCAACCTATGATAGATAAATTGAGCTATAGAAGGAAAAAAAGGTAAACATTTTCGTTTAATTTAGAGATATATTATTATGGATCTATCTCAAAAACGTCATATTATTATCTTGACTTAAACAACAAATATTAATTAAAAAAATCCATGCAAAATAAAATTGTAAAAAGTTACAAACAAAACACTTCCATTGGCAACCACTTTATTACGTGGCCCGTTTTTTTACCAGTTAGAATCATAGACAATAATTTTTAAACACATTATATCGACAATATCATCGTGTGTATTGTGGCCGTTGCGTTTCGTTCGTACATCCGGTCGTTTTAAAAAAGCTCTCGACACGTGAGTGACGTGACAGATGTTTACCTCAGTGCAACCGGTGATAACTAGGTGAACATGGTACTGTATGTACCTACATGTTACTCTTAATAGTTATATTTGTGATTCATTGGGTGTTCCTGACGTTGATGTTTCATTCTAGTTCAATCATTGATATTTCTACAATATTAATTCATGAAAATTTTCGTGGTAAAATATATGCTACTTTCAAAGTCGATATCGACAAGTATGAACGTTTCGAAGAAAGGATTATATATATAGCAACAGACACAAAAAATATGACAAAATACGCGAAAAAATTCAATAACTCCAATATCGACGAAACCAAATACAAAAACAGAGGAACTGTGAAATACTAAAATCCGTGGTTCAAATAAAGTCTCCGGCTATTTCAAGCTATGATCCGATGTAATCTCCGACACTTCGGCTCGGTTTGTTTTCATTTTTTCACAATGATGTTGGTTTTGGACCGTGAACCGTGTAATACTGTGTCGAAATTAAACGTATGCTGTGCAATAGCGGATGTGAGGCGGGTTCCGTTTTAATTTTAATTATATTAAAAGGGTTAGACGCGTGTTGGATTTTAATTTCAAAATCATTCATATTTGTTTACTTACTATGCCTGAAATGATTACTGGAGCAATCAATAGTATATTCTAATCAGTAACATAACAACCTACTTTCAATCGGGTTACAGAGATTTATAGATTTCCTAGAATATAAATACTTAAAAAAAGTAAAAGCGGGATTAATAGTTTTTACCTTTTTAGTTAATTTCCGGACAACATTTTTTTTTTACTTCGATATACCTTATAAAAGAGTAATGGAATGCAAAGAGATTATTATTATTTTCTTATCTGTCAGTCTGTTTGAACACACTAATCTTCGAAACCACTGAACGGATTCTCATGGGGTTTCCACAGGTAAACGCAGCATAGTAAAGCCGTGGACGAAAAGCTTGTAGTGAATAAAAACGTCTATTTTTACACCATACAAGACGTGTTTTTCCATTTTGACCTTTATAATTGCCCTCCTATGGCCTAAACTCTAACTTTGACATTTTACAGTCAAGGAATAAAAGCTGAAATAAATCAGTTTCTAAGAAAAACTATATCAGAAACTTTTATCTTCATACCTTTGTTTGTCTTCCACCTCAGACACACAAAGGTTTTACCCGCGGTCCCGAGGGGCCTTATTTTTTTTCAGAGATAAAAATTAGCCTATGTCCTATTCCAGACTATAATCTATCTCTGTGCCAAATTTCATCCAAATCTGTTCAGTAGATTTTACGTGAAAGAGTAACAAACATCCATCCATCCATTTAAACTTTCACATTTACAATATTATGTACGATTGACGGGTAAGGCCTATTGATTACTGATATGTTTTGTTGTTTTATATCAGTAGGCTAATATGCAAGCAGGTGGTTCATCTAATGGACATTGGCAATACGAGGAGGTGTGCCACTACTGGATTGGCGACAGATTCTCAACTTGAGGGTGGTAGCCAGCCAGGCGAGTTTCGTGCTGTGGTTCTTCATGATGCTATTTTGACTTTCAGTGTCCATTTATACAATAAATTTGGAGTGATTCTCTACTCCATACACCCATTTGTATGTAGGATGCATGAAATTGAACGTAAGAATGCAAACGACATAGAATATAGTGAATGTTGAAGGAGTGAAAGAGAAAGGAATAATTTGATTGGTTAATTTAAGGTAATTTTAAAGATGGAGATGAGATGGGTTGGATGGAAGTCTATAAAAGATAAAAAACTTTTCTTTTCTTTCTTTCTACAACGTTCAATTTTGTTTAAACATACTGTTACACATTGTATAATTAGTAAGAATTAGGACATCCTATATACAGAGTGATTTTGTTATCACTGGCAATACTTGCAGGGGTGGAAGTACTCATCAATGTGAACAACTTTTATTATAGGGCTAACTCTGATATCACGTAAAATATTACGGTTGCTTCATACATTTTGGTCGAGTAGGTATTGAACTTTTGTATGGAACAGCTGATAATTTTTTCATGATTTCACAGTTGGACTAACATTATAAAAGTTGTTCATAACAAAATCACCCAGTATGTCCAAGTATATACCTATAAGCATATCCCAACCAACACACACATTCGCAATCATTCCTCCAACATCAACAAATATTTTAAAAAGCTTTCCCGCACACCGGACATAGTTCATTACAGTTTTATTTCGGACGGTACCCCAAAAACCGTAATACACGTACGTAATCCATGATAGATCGCACTTTAAGAGCTTTATTTTCAGAGTTGACGATATTGTTGTGTCTGTGTGGTGGGCGTGGCGCCGGCTGATGGAAAGTGCGGAATACTTACTTATTACCATTTTGCTTCGCGGCCTCCGCGACGACGGACGCCCCTTTGAAGTAGCCGATTGTAATTTATCTACTGTTATATTTATGCACTTGTATTTATGCTTTATTAAATGGTTGATGAGTTATTGAGTGCTTTTGTATATATTTTTTTTAAATAATGACTATTTGGATATTTCACTACTAGGTTGCGAAACTGGTACTTTACGTAATAAATATAATAGCCAATTGTTTTGCTAAAATAAAGCAAATTGATTGATGGAACTGGCCAAGTGCGAATTGGAACACGCGCAGTATACGGTTCCGTAGTCGGAATGAAATTTACGCAAGGTAAGTATGTAAGGTGTGAATGTAAGGTGTGTAGGTCAATATGTAATGTAATATGTATGTCAGGATGGGGTACAGTGTAAAGCCAAAGACTGAACATAAAAAAAAGGAATGTTTACTCCCACATTACATGTTGGGGAGATACCCTAAAAAATATTTATCTACGATTTTATTTTGCTTTGTTTGCGTCATAGAAAAGTATTTTATAATTGTGTAAATCATGCTAGTATCACAAAACTACTATAAAGATTCCCTATTTAACTATGGAACCCTAAAAAAGGCAGTGTAATAAAGAGTATAAACCATATCCAATGTAAAAAGAACTTTAACCATATAACAATATGATAATTATACATGGTTAAAAATTACAGAAAGATTCTATTTCGATAAAAAAAATATAGTAGAATAAAATTTCCAAAGTATGTAACATTACATTTTAGTAACACGGATTTTAAAACGATAAATTTACTGTCAGTTTCACGATAAACGATGAACGGGATGTAAAATACGGCATACACCTTCGCAACACCTGGCTAAAGATATAAACCTCGTTGAAAGAACTATCGTAGAACAAATCGTGTAAAAAACAAACGAAATAGGTTATAATGATCGTTATGTTAATATCATTCATTCATATTTGCAGTTTTTTTTTTAATAAAATCGTGGAAACTATAATAAACGGAAAAGATTTTGTGTGTCTGTTTGTAAACACTCGGTTCCGTAACGGCTTAATAGATATGTATGAAACTTGGCACATGTATAGACCAAACCCTGGAATATTAGGACACTTTTACCTCGGGAATGTTGGTGAAACCGCGGGGCGAAGCTGATAACTACTATTTTTCAAAATCCAGTGTACGAGACATTGGATTTTGATAAATATTCGAAACAGAATAAATAGTATGAATTGTGAGGTGACGGAATACTATGTAATATCTGACTTCCACTTGTTGGCCAAACTATTGGTTCACAGTTTGGACAACTTAAGGCGACGTGACAACAAGCAAAACAACCAAACAAAGCCCGTGTAGCGGTAACCTACCTACCGAGTTTTTATTTAGACGTAAGAGTCGTCTAAATTTAGTCGGTATGTGGGTAAGCGACGCCCGCTAACACGATTTATGGCTTGTACCTGACTTCTATTCGCGGCGCAGGCGCGTATTGTGTACAACGTTCCTAATTTGAACTTATTCAAATAAAAACAACAGAAGATAGAACACAAACTTCTGGCACTTATAAGTATTTTGGTTAAATTCTGAATTAACCTCAAAATATGCAGCGTTATTACCGACCCCATTTCAAATGATATAAGGTTTAGAAGATGATTATTTTAGACTATAATCTCTTGAAACGAAAGATTTTGAAACTAAATCCCCTACGACACCTGTATGTAGAGGTACGGATACAGGTTGACAGACAGAGATCTCGTTTAGATGTCGCCGAGCTCGACAGAGCGACGGCTTGAGACGATAGTAATGTATGTACCCTTTAACATAAAGTATGGAGTTGAGTTTTAGGAAATTTTGGCATATTCTTTATTTAAATTTTGAAATTATTAGGGATCTTTTTACCATATATTTTCCATTACATTTGAAACAAATGAAGCTTCGTTGACATATTACGTAATATCTATAAATCTTTCAATCAAAGCATGTTAGGTAAATCTCAAAAATGTAGGATTTAACAATATTTTTAAGCTGTTGTATAGCTTTTATCGGGGGCTTCGGGGTTTGAGGCGGAATCAAGAAATTTTGATAATTATATTTGCATAAGTTGATAAAAAAATGCTATGCAATAGCTTTACCGCGGCTTGAGTTTTATCACAATAACTCCATGATAAGTGATGAGGCCGACGGTGATAAGCAGAAAAAGCCGTTAAAAAAAACTGCTTATGATTAGAAAATACGTACCTAAGTTACAATTAGAGCAAATAGACACAGCTCCCAAAAATTTTGCACCCTTCAACTATTATATACATTATCCAGGAAAAAAGTACATAAAATTCACAAGATTTAATGTTCAGCTATTGCTGTCCACAGTTATAAGTGATAATACCGCCGTAACCCCATCAGGATCAACGCGTCTGTTAGTCAGCAAGATCTAGTGGGTATAAATGAGTTTATAATTTAGAGCAGCAAGGCGCCAGTTCATTCATTTACACCCACTAACAGTACTGCATAAACTCAATAGAATTTAGAAAAATAACATCTATTTGACCATAATCTCACCTTGATGATGATGTGGCCTAAAATGATAAACCTAAGGAAACTGGCGTGGCGTGGCGCGCAACTCACGCGTTGCCGACCCTTCCCCCCACCCCGATGAGCTCTGGTGACCTTACTACGCGCAGGACCACAACTATAAGTTATTTGGCTGCGGTATTCTGTAAGGTGGAGGTAATTCTAGCTGCTCATTGAGCGACATATCGCTATGCTCTACCTCTCTTAAATGACCGTCTTAATGGCGTCTCATATTGGTTATAAGTGGTTTAATCAATGATTCCCACTAAAACACATATAATATGAATCTAGCGAACAACGTAACAAACTAGGCAATCTTCTCCAGGCAGTCTTATTGTATAAATTCGGTTTACCTGATAGGTAAGTGGTCGCTGCTGTCTATGGAAATGTGTAAATTGCAATACCAGGGCGGATTCCACAGAATAAGTAATAGTACTAACGTAGTATTACCTACCGTATAGACATGAGTACCTACACGTATTTAGCTGTAAATTTAAAAGCACGTTAGCGGCTACATTATTATATCCCCAAATAGTCACTATCCAATAATTTCCGGTGCTTTATTTCTAAATGTCCGTGAACTATAATAAATTTTCAATATACAAATGGAGAGAAACGGACGCTTTCATGTGTCTCAACAAATTAACTAACATGACATGCGCTAGCGCATTCTTCTTCTTGTATAATAACATAATTTTATTGAAAAAATTACATTACATGCCATTACTGTTTCGAATACACCATTTATAAAGGAACATTATAAACTATACGCATTGGATGAACTCAATTTAAATTCAAAACATATAAAAGAATGTGAGGAAAATTTTTACTAGAGCGACAATCTCGACTAATGTTCACACCATCGCTAGTTCTAAAATAATGTACTCCGAAAATAAGCTTTAAAAACAAGCAAGGTATGGCGAAATATACAGAGACATTATCGACTATTAAAAATTAAACCCACGTACGATATTCTTTTAACTTGTTACAGTTTGACAGACCGCAAAATTGGGTGAAAAGTAATTAATACGACAAAATTGTGGAGACACAAAATTTGAAATGACTTGTGCGTGGGTGGTGTATTATGCATTTTGACAAGGTTAATGCGTTATTATGAAAGAAGCTGAATGTGAGATATTTTTTTTGTGTTTTCTGATTTATTGGAAAGCGGGCACTTTATACGTGGCTTTTGTTTGTTTTTTTCTTTCAACTTTCTTTTATAAGCTTCACGAATTTCATTTTGCGAAAAAACACACAAAATATTAGGATAAAATTCAAATAGGTACATTTAAAACACTACGAGGTTTGATTATGAAGACCAATATTACAAATGATTTAGAAATCAACAATCAACTGAAACAAAAATATTTTAAGCTAGAAAATGCTCTAACCACACGCAAACTCACAGTAAATTCAAATATTGAGTTATAAACACCTATAAATAAAAATAAAATGAGTTAATAAACTAAAGCTACGCATACACGTGCAACTAAATAAGTCAACAACCAGCTAAACGGTTATTATTTTCATCTAAATTTTCGAGTAAGCCCTCAGAAAGATTTCACCCATCTGACGCCCACTACTCGATATCCCTAATCTTTTGGCACAAGCTCAAATGATATCACACCTAGGAATTTATATGTTACGACTGGACAACGATATTTTGTTGTATTTTACACAAAAAATTAAAACATCGTTCCAAATTTAAAATCGAATCGTCCTGGCTACTTATCATACATACAGCGTGAAGAAAAAGAATCATAGGATATCATATAGGAAAGGAATTTAATCTTTAATCTTATTTTGTAATAAAAATAAATAAATTATTAGAGTTCATGACAGAAAGCGCGGACTGAAATGGAGTTGTAGTTCTGTAAACGAAACGCTAGATTTTGGTCCCTGTATTGGGGGCTTGGTAAAACTTTTGCATGAAATGGGATTTGGTTCTCTGATGATTTAAAGCGATGATAAGTAGTGTAGGTAGTGACGTTTGGGTCCTACATGAGAAAACCATAGCATGGTATTAGGGTACTTTGTAGTACCTGGCTGGCGACCACCCTCAAGTTGAAAATCTGTCGCTAAACACCTATTGGTGTGTTCCGGTAGCTGCACTTGAGAGCCAGATCCTCCTAGGCTAGACATTTATGGACAAGACTAGACAAGATGGATTAATATAATTTTGCTAAAAAGTCAAATAACCCAAATCGTATCGTAATCGTTTCGTACATAGAAAATAATATTATATTTACATTCAAAAGATTTTTCAAAGGTTATTGTAAGATTTTTTTTATTGTAGATTATTAACGATTTGGTGCGAAGTTTACGGGCGAAGGGAATTAGTGTATTTTAGTTGTAAATATATGGGTATTGGGCTTTATTTATTATGCCACAAATTCTATGAAATGCTTCGACATGAGTAGTTTTTTCTTATGTTTATACATTTTGCGTCAAAGTCGAATGATAAACATAATTATGTTATGAAGATAAATTATTTTGATTCTGATACCATTATTTTATTCAGGTAACAAGATGGTTTTGTATTTTGACGCGTTTGCAAGTTTTTGCGGGAATTCCGTTATTTAAAATGCTATATTTGTTATTTACGATGAAAAAAAAAGGTCGACATGATATTTCAGCATTGTTTGATCATCTTTTAAGTTAGATCCCTCAAAAAGTGGTAAACTTAAAATTCAGTTTTCTCAAATTTGGCACAGCTATTATAATTTATGTGTACAAAATTACGAAGCGTTCTTTAAAAAAGTATCCGAGAGAAGTCAACACATTCAGAACCACAAATAACTGTTTTAAAAGCGATAAAAACTCAACTCCACAAGATCGCACGATTCGACCGACGCGTGCGCACCGGTCGGTCGCGGGTTCTATTCCCGGACACAACACCTGTCACGGTGGGGTAACGTGCGATTAACAATACATTTGTTAGCTTAAATAAATTTAAAACAGGAGATTGAATGGAGAAATACAGATTATGTTCGTTTCCTGTTAGTTGTGTCTACGGGTTTGTGACGAGAGTGATACATTTGTAGATGAATGAACTTAATAAAACTTTTATATGAAATTTTAAGGGGAAAATATCAACGATTCGCCATCATCGATAAAAACAAATTATTGTCCTTAGATGATAGCAAAAATAAACCAGAAAGTGAAGATCGTACTCACAAAAATAGGTGTGGACTTAATGAAGAACCGGTATTAGATTCAGACTATTCGTAAATGCTAATGGCCGATCAGAAAAAAAATATTTTAAATTATCTTCAATGAAAACCAGAAATGTTTCAGAAACAATTCTCATACGCAAATTCATTTATACATCAGTTTAGTTAATTTTGAGTAATATTTGTTCAGGTTATTATTTCTTGTTTTTTTTTAACAAACATTTGATGGAAAACTAAATACCCATAATAACATAGACTCTGATGATCCAAAAATATTAAAAAAACATAATGTTGCTCAGTTTCTTGCCGGTTCTTTTAAGTTGAAGGCTGACTTCCGAACCGGTGGTAACTTCAGTAGCTTCGACGTTCATAAGTGCCCTCCTGTGTTCTAAACTGAATAATGTCTTTGACTTAAAATTGTATGCACCACTCTACTAACTCAGCCTCTTAGCATAATTTACAACGCAATTAGGTAAGAAAACTTTGTGTTGATGTAAAATTTTTCTAAATATTTTATCGACGAACAGAAGATTACCTAATTGGAAGTCTTTACCTGTATTATGTCCATAAACGGAATTGCCCAAACAATTGTGCATGAATTACAACAACTTGTACAACGATTATGAGTGAAATAGTCTGGCGCACGTGTGCAAGCATATTGATTCCGAATTATAAGCAAATAGCCGCCGAACTTGGCACTCGGCCAGTTAACTTGCCAAATTGTGCGGTGACCACGCGCGTGTGAGGTGAGCGAGGAAAATTGGTGGAAATATTATGCCAATGATAGTAATTTGAAATTGGAACTTACTCAACTGTCAGTTGAGAAATATTAAAGAGATAAAGTTGTTCTTGTAGATGAAGAGACTGATAATCAAAGTTAAAGTCAAAGCCATTTATTCAGTTTAGGCCCAAGGAAGTTATGAAGGTCGAATTTACTGAAGTTGGATAGTATGATCCAACCTTTCTATCGAGGGTTTATGACTTTGCCAAGGTGCTTGAAGGTGTCTAGGTTTTATATGTCTGAACTTTTACATGCGATAAATTTTCCGATAATTTTGATAAATCCACAAAATTCAGATAACGGGAATCAACGAGCAAGAAGTAGCTATGATAATATTAAAATTAGAAAGTGTTATTTGACTTAATTTTCGATCATACGGAGCAGAGAAATCTAACATCTTTAATTAAGATAGCTGAAAAGATGGCGAAGAACATGAGGTATTTTTTATACAGGAATATAGGTACCGTGAGGCTTATTAAGCATACAAGTCTCACATTTCTTCATATATCTCCGTATGACGGGCCGATAAGATACCCTATCTATCACGCCACAGGTCATGGGTTCGATTCCCACTCAGGACAGACAAATTATCTATATAAGTATATTTTTACAAAAGAAAATTAGTATATCAGTTATCTGGCTTCCATAGCCCAAGCTCTGCTTAGTTTGGTGTCAGATGGCCGTGTGTGAGGAATTATGTCTCAGAATATATATATTTATAAATATTGGTACATGGTCACCGCACACTAAAGCAAAATGGTACAGTTTTACCACTGACTATAACTCGCAGGTAATGTTGTTTACAATCGGCGCACATTATCATCAATGCGTGCTTTCCTTTTGTATATAATTAACGTTTGGTATTTCTACGATGTTATTAGGTTCCTTTAATATATGAACGTGGATATCTGGGGTACTTTGTAGTACCCGACTGACTGGTAACCACTTTAAGTTAACACGTCGAGCATATACTGGTAAGTTCCAGGTTACAGCAGCTGTGGCAGGAGCCAGTTCCCTTCTGGACATATTTCATTTCATGGATTTGTGAATTGCTGATTACGATCGTCCTTAATCATTGTAGGAAAAAATAGGCAGTAATATAAAATAAATATTTTATGAAATTTCTTCAGTCATGTATGGCAAATATTATTCTTGACCAATATTAGGGTATTTGCTTGTATTCAAAATAAATTATCAAACACTAACCAATCTATAAAAAATCTAAAAAGAAAAGGGGAAATCATGATTATTTTATTAAACTTATCCTTTTTATGATTTTTAATGACCAATCTAACCAAGATTTTGATGCTATATAATTATGACGTCACATGCTTGTATTTAATACAAAACCTCATATACACCTATCGTTTTGACATTTCATAAAAAGTTGCCGATTTGAATGTCAGTCAACATCCATATTAAACATACCTTATTGTAGAGGACGTATGGGGGTTGGGCTTCTGTTGTGGGTACAATGAGTTAAATAAGACTAATTTTACAACTATAAAATCAAGGTAAATATCCAGGCATTTATGTAAAGTATAAAAGAAAGTAAGCACATATATTATTGTAATAGCAAAATATGAAATTCTCGTTCGTGTATTAATTTAGAAAAGTTAAGGAAGTCCTGATGTTACGTAGAATATTTTAATAATGCTAAACAACAGACTGTCCTCATTTCCGTTGCAGTCCAATAAATGTGACAGGTTTTTCATAAAATGTCTGTGCGAGATATGTTTCCTTTTATTGCAATGAATATAGTTTTATTGATTTTTTTATGGAATTTAATACAGAATGGACACTTGAAAATGTAGTTTTTTTGAATTTTTTTGTCATTCTGAACAACATTAATAGGATCCAATTCTAATCATGTAAAAACTTTAATGGATTAAAAAAGATGGTAATCAAAACACTGTTAATATAATCTTATCCTACTAAACGAATCCTACTATCCTACAAATAATAAAATGTTCAAGTTTGGATGGATGGATGTTTGTTACTCAATCACGTCAGAACGGGTTAACGGATTTGGATGAAAATTGGCACACACATAGATTATAGTCTGGAATAGCACATAGGCTACTTTTTATTACGAGAAAACATAAGATTCCTCGGGAACGCGGGTGAAACCGTGGGGCCGAAGCTTGTACATAAATAAATGAAACTAAACTACTTTTTTAAATTTTATATTGGACGTTTTAATAAACTGCTGATTCTTGTAAATGTGACTGCAACACACCTCACGGATCTTATTGGAAAACACTCCTGATGTTATTTCCTTTGCTTTGATTATTGAAAAAATATCAGCCATTGGAAGAAAATTTACGTGAGAATTATTTTGCTCGTTTTATCTATTAATCTATGGGATACTGTCAAGTGTTTTTATGAACCACGAAAATATACCTCTGATTAAACATAAAACTGTAAATAAATACAATGTAATAAAAAATATATTATAATAAATTAAAATATAGTTGCCAGGTTTTCATAGTAACATACACTGATAGTTTGATATAAGACTAGCTTTTCCCCGCGGTTTCATCCGCGATCCCAAGATAAAAAAAATCAAGAATTTAACCCAATTCAAATATTTTTTCAAATCCGACTGGCACTTTCAGAGATTAGCGCGTTCAAACAAACAAAAAAATAAAAAACGGTTCAGCTTTATTATAACGTTTAAAAACAATGCAATTAAATATGGCAATCTCCTTTGAGTTCAACCATTTCTGATAAACAAAGATTTCCCTCTTAATTCATACGGAATTTTCAATGAGTTGAGTCAGTGAGTTTCTTGTTAGAGTCTTCTCAGTCCAATAGTATTACGAACCGGTGGTAGAATCAATTGTATCTACACCCGAGAGCAATGAATTAGGGTCACATAAATATACCTGAAAATCTTGGAAACTAAGAATGCTAGCTTAATGAAATAAATTGTGTTTAATAGACAACTAAATGTTCCTTAAATGAAAGTAATAAAATTTGTTAGTTACTGAAAAGTTATGCTATCAAAATGAAAAAAAAATGGGACTATTGTAAATGTAGCTTCAAATTTTCTGCATCTGTTTTTGGTTTTGTTTCTATTCTGTCTTATAAAAAAGTATGTCAAACAGCGTTACTGATGCTCAATATTCATAATTGAAGTTGTTATTATGTCGCTTACTCTTATAGATTCGTCATGTCTGTCCGTCCGTATGTCACAGCCACTTTTTTCCGAAACTATAAGAGCTATATTGTTGAAACTTGGTAAGTAAATGTATTCTGTGAACCGCATTAAGATTTTCACACAAAAATATAAAAAAAAACAATAAATTTAGGGGGTTTCCCATACTTAGAACTGAAACTCATTTTTTTTTTTTCATCCAACCCATAAGTGTGGGATGTCTATGGATAGGTCTTTAAAAATGATATTGAGGTTTTTAACATCATTTTTTTCTAAACTGAATAGTTTGCGCGAGAGACACAGACACATTTACCTTTCATTCAATCAACTCAAATATAAAAAAAAAATTGGCAAAAAGCAAGGTCTTACAGTACAAATAAAGGAAAAATTCTAAAAAATTTAAAAAGTTGAAAATTAAAGGGGGTGTCCCCATACATACATAGTTACGCCAATTAATAAAGACCTCTGAGTTGTATCGGCGCTCATATAATTTAGAGGTCTAGCTTAATTGGAACCAACCTCAAATAAGGTAAAAAAATAAAATTGTGCATTTCCCTTGATGGACGAACAATGGACGAAGTTTGTACGGAACCCTCGGTGCGCGAGTCCGACTCGCACTTGGCCGGTTTTTTTTTTATATGATGAGATTAGTTATTTTTTGGTTTATGTAATTTTTTATGAATATAATACGAAGTGACACATACATTTTATTACTTTCATTTAAGGAACATTTGATTGTCTATTAAACACAATTTATTTCATTAAGCTAGCTAGCATTCTTATTATCCAAGACATTCAGGGTTCTTTATGTGACCCTAATTCATTGCTCTCGAGTGTAATATTCAGTGCCTTATCAAGGTCTAAAATGAATAAATGTAAAGCGATTATAGCTCAGCTGTGATGACGTCAGTCAGACGATTTTAGCTTGGGTTTGCGATGAAGGAAAACATCGTGAGGAAACCATAGCCTGTGCTATTTTTTATGGTGAAAATCTGTCGCGTACCTACTGTGTGTTCCGTCAGTTGGACTTGAGAGCCAGTTCCTTCTAGGTTTTGTGTGCTTACCACCTTCAGCCACATCATCACTTACCATAGTGAGATTGTGGTCAAACATAAGCCGATACAAAGTAAAATAAATGAGTTTTAAGTTTTTGAGTAAGAGTTCAGAGTTTTTCTTATTTTTTCATTTTGTTTGAACTGTAGCTTATCTTTGTTATTTGTTGTTTAAATTTTATGTTATCACTTGAGCAATGAAATGAAAATGAAAATGAAAATATTTTTTATTCAAATAGGCCTTCACAAGCACTTATGAATAGTCTAACGCTCGGTTCGTAAGGTTGCTTTTACTGAGAAGAGCCGGCAAGAAACTCAGCAATTACTCTTTTCAAAACCAACTCAGATTTATTACATTAAATTATTTATCTAGTCTCACTGACAATATATGTGTGTTATAACAAAAAAAAGAAAAGAAACAAAATGATGAGTGACTTAGTTAATAAATAGATAGCAAATTTAAGCAGACCAGCCCTCACAAGCAGCACCTGTTCACAAGTATGACGCATGTGGCAGCCATCGGCCTCCTCGCACATATTGTAGGGAAGTGAGCGACCCGCCACACGACGCCGCCGCAAGCAAAGGCCTCAAAGTGAGCATGACTACCTTAAGCTTGCTATGCAATGTTGTGTACTTCTGTAATTGGCGCATATATCAGAATCTACTATTAATTTAACATTGTTACTTGGTGATTGTGTTACCTAATATGTGTGCTGTTGATGTAAGTTTTTGAATGAAATAAATAAATAAAACTACATAATTCAGGTCGTGGCTTCGATTCCCACTCAGGACAAATATTTGTGTGCATGAACATGTCTGTTTGTCTGTATGTCTGGGTGCAATTATCTATATATGTATGTATTGAATAATGTCCCAGAATATTTATTAGTTATCTGGCTTCCATAGCACAAGCTCTGCTTAGTTTGGGGTCAGGTGGCCGTGTGTGAGGAATAATGTCCCAGAATATTTATTTTAATATAATTTTATTTCGATATTTTACCACCACTTTAACGGTCCCAAAAATATCCCTTAACTTTTCCATTTACACAAACACCGTAAACAGTTCATATTCTTTACAGCACGGTCGTTGCCAAACAATAAACTGAGAGCTAAGGTGCAATCAGAGGTTGCAAACATTTGTATGTGTGTATGTTTACATACGTATCGAGGTAACGATGCAAGCTTCGAACCAATCTGGCTTTACGATCCACTCTACGAGTATATTGTAGCCAAACAAGTAATGGTTGTGTTGGATAAGGGGTGTTAAGGTACTTTCCCAGACAAAGCTTCTATAGGTACTTTAATTTAGGTTATAGAGGTGAAAACTGCGTTTGAATCAGTTAATGTTCTGATCGAAGATGTAAAAAGCTTTCAGAGTTTATATCTCCTATAATCTCCCATTCCTTGGAATAACATATAGGGTACTTTTTATCCCGGAAAATATAAGATTTCTCGGGAACGCGGGTGATACCGCGGGGCGGAAGCTAGTAGAAATATAAAGGTAAGATAATAAGACAATAAGGGAAGTCGAAAAAATCGGTCTGTTGATCAAAATAATCTAAACCGGCCTACTATAGTTATAGAATAGCAATATCATGTATTCCGCGCACATTCTGGACCACTTTATTCATTACACAAAAAAAATACCAGTAATTAAATCACAAATAAAGCACTCAAAAAACGTTGGGTGGTCCAATTTAACTGTCGATTAACGATCGCCCTGTTTGAGTGCGCGGGCGCATCAGAGCCGGCCTTTGATTGGTCCATTTTACGATCGATCGTGCACAATGCGAGGACAACAGCTGCGTTGTTTCCTTACATCTGCACAGCAGTGATACGTTTCATTCATAAAGCTCGAGGATTAGCCATTACGAAACTACAAAAGATATGTCAGATGCTACTGATATACTGAATTTTTAAGTATATTGATGTCTAATATTGTAAGAGAATAGAAATTATATCATTTATTTTGGTATCATAACAATGTGAAATAATTAATAACGGGACCAGGGACGGAAGAAGAAGGATGTGAAGTAATTTTCGTCCATTGTACTATTAATTGTCCTGTGTCTGGTTGTAATTATCTATATATGTATGTATTTACAAAAGAAAAAGTAGTATATGTAGTATATCAGTTATCTGGCTTCCATAGTACAAGCTCTGCTTAGTTTGGGGTCATATGGCCGTGTGTGAGGAATAATGTCCCAGAATATTTATTTATTTATTTTTACAAAAATCCATGCTACTAAATTTCCTTAGCAAAATTTAAAATAAATAACGAATTTCCTATTCTATAAGGTAAACACACCCTCACATACACCCTCGGCGTTAATTTTCAGAATAAAATAAATAAATATTTTAGTTCGTGTTACGAGTTAGTGAATTGTAATTTAATATAGTTAAATGCTTTTGATTCATTCATCGAGATTATTTTTTTGTTCTCAAAATTTATCTCATAATTTTTACATTTATATAAAAACGAGCATGGATTTGTATAAAGTCATTAATATTGTAGCATTGATAATTATTTAAACAAAATATATATAATATTATAATATTATTATCCCATAATGTCTATATAAAGTACCTACTAGCTTCCGCCCCGCGGTTTCAACCGCGTTCCCGAGGGATCCTGTGTTTTCTTGAAATAAAAATTTGATAACAGCTATCTAACACTGAAAGAATTTTTCAAATCGAACCAGTAGTTCCTGAGATTAGCGCGTTCAAACAAACAAACTCTTCAGCTTTATAATATTAAGTATAGAATATGTCTTCCATCTTCACGGAGCCGTGACAATTAGTTTTTCACTATTTTAGATTACACAATTCAGTACAAGTGCTTCATTGTCCAAGTCCGTTACGTAATGGACGACAATGTAACGGGCTAACTACATATTTGTTTCATAGAACTGTCCAACTAGGCACGTCGGCCGGCCGGGACGGAAGACTGTAAATATTCGTATTTACACGATATGTCGGGGAGAGGTCTTCTTTAACAGGATATGGGTAAATGGATGGGGTTATACAATAAGCAATCATAACATTGTTTTTGGAATGATAGAGTGATGCATTTCCAATCTGTGTAAAAGATAAATAATTCAACATAAATAAGCGAGATTTATTTGGAATTTTAAATACATGATAATTGTCATGGATAAAACTCGGACACAACTCATGCCATGAAAAGTCCTGACTTCTTGTTGCCACGTGACTGAATTATCAAGGAGCAACTTGATGGGGAAACATTTTGCATTTCTAGATTTCTACAATTATGAATCTTGTCCAAAAGTAAGACGATATTTCAAGAGCTGTTGAAAATGATAAATGACAAAATCCTAGGCCGTTTTGACGGCCCATATCTGTGTGCCAAAAAGAGACAGGTGTAGCGAGGTCCCTCAAGTCAAGTGAATATAAGTCTATAACTGTAAGATAGTTAACTGTGACTCATTTCAACTCATTTCGTGCTATAAGTGATTATATTAACTAAGTGGCATAGATTTGATTATTAAATTAAAGTTTATTGAATAAAACCATCCAGATTGAATATACAGTACACGGTAACGACTCCTGAGAACAGCGATGCGATTCACCCGCAGTTCCTGAACGCCTCAGCGTATGATTTACGACACCCCGCCTGCGCCGGCGCACGCGACCTTGATTATATGTTTACATCTAACAAGAGCACATGTCAAAACTACCGGATAGAGTTCGCTATTTATGTAATTTACGTATTGGATCATAGTTAATCTCTTTGATAAAGAATTTGCTTTGAAACTAGGAAGTAAAGTAATTAAATAGTCCTATTTAATAAGATATTATGAAAATCTGCAAAAAAAAACTTTTTTTTTAAGTAAATTAATAAAACTATAGTAATGACAGTTACACACTGAGTCTATAGATACTACTTACGTGTTTTGTTTTTAAAAAAATTCTAACCATCATTTTGTAATGACGTCAAATCATGAAATGGATCATACTACCACGTAGAAACTGTCCTACTAACTCAATAATTTATATTTTCCAATTTACGATCGCATGTGAACCCGTTGACAGATTTACTATTTAGAAAATCTTTAAGATAAATCAGATTTTGTCAAGAGACCAACATACCTAAGAGAATTTAATATGATGGGCTCGAGTTTGAAGTCAGGTAATATGGACGAGAAGATTTTCATCGTCTCTATCTCCTCATAGAAGCTATGTTTATGACCTTTTTTTTTTCTCTTTACATAAAACATAGACCAGACAGAAAGCATAGACCATAATATCATGCTGTTGGTTTTCGACCTGCAAATGTTAGACTAGTGAACGCGCTAACATGTTTATCATATCAGTATTTATTAATTTCTTAAACAGGCCATCAATCACATTATCACGAGATATCACTATATTATACTTTACACTTTTCTTTATCTTTCTCTACTGGTTTGATCATCTTTGTTTTAACCTTTTTATTTTCCTGCAGTGAGACCTTGTTTTTACAAGAGCAGCTTATTCGGAGCACAAATTTAGTCCTCATTAAAAGTAAGTTACTTACTTTGTGTTGACTAAGAGTCTTTACATTTGTAAGGTAACAAAAAGGCTATAGCGATCGAAAGTGCATCTTGTAGTTTAAATTCCATGAGTCACGGTACAGTAACTTTGAATTCGAGTTATTTCTTTGTGCAGGCTCCTTTGTGATAATTTCAGATGGCA
The DNA here is from genome assembly GCA_951216915.1 of Tetheella fluctuosa. Taxonomy (NCBI): domain Eukaryota; kingdom Metazoa; phylum Arthropoda; class Insecta; order Lepidoptera; family Drepanidae; genus Tetheella; species Tetheella fluctuosa. The sequence continues at coordinate 12,712,040 of OX578222.1, forward strand.
GGTACTGTAAGTGACAGCGGTATGTTTGCGACTTGAGTTGCGTGTACGCATGTTAGTGCTGATTCATGGTGTATTTTAGATTTGCCGACTTAGGTGAGAATGCTCTTTGTTGTATGCCCTTGAGATGACGGTATGGGTATTTAAGGGAATGGAAGTCTGAGGTTTTATTTACTTGCAACATATAAACTAGGTTTAAGAGATTAATAAATGGAACATGAATAGATTGAATGTAAGCCTATCGTAAAATATACTCTGCTCAGTAACAGCTGAACGGGTTGGATAAAAACATGGCACACAGATTGAAGGGAGAACATATAAAGTAGTTTTTATCCCGGGAAAACAAAAGGTCTTTAGGGAACGCGGGACAGAAGCTAGTGTTTTATTTAGTGTTGCTTTCCGCCCCGTGGTTTCACCCGCGTACCCCTATTTTACCACTATAGGGGTAGAATATCCAAAAATCCTTTTTTAGTGGATGCCTACACTGTATAAGGTATCTATTTGCAAAATTTCAAGTTTCTAGGTCCGGTGCGTTGATATGTCACCCAGTCAGTCAGTTTACCATTTTATATACCTGTGCAGAAGAAGAAGATAATCGAAAAATTCTACAGAACTTTACCTAGTATATAGTTACGGTGGACTTTCAAACAGATTTAAGACATAAAGACTAGACTAAATAATTTTCTTCCTCTAAAATTCACTTTTCTGAAATTAGAACACCAAACAAATTAAGCGAAAGTGCTCTTTGAAAATCAACCTTGTTATTTGAAATCTCATTACAAACCGACACCATTATGATTCGCTCAAACAAAGAGCTTACTTTATTACAAAATTCTTTTTTTCTCTCTACAATACGCCACCGTGTTGTTGTAGAAACATGATTTACGTCTAATAGCAAATGTCCACCTGTCATTCTATGCGCCAGAAACACTTCCTCGCCACCAATAGAAATTGCGACATTTTAGTTATAACAACAACCATTGCCCCTTCTGCTTTCTTTGCCATTACCGCGTCCTAAATTAAGAAGCAACGTATGTTGAATTTATCGTCATTTGGTTCATACTCAGGTTGTGTTGCATTAGTATACATTTTCGCACGTCTGTCTGTCACCTATAGTGACGGGATGATGATTTTCGTACCGGAAGTCGTTTGCGCATGCGCTTCCACGTATCGCGATGTTAATGTTTTAGTTAAATTAACTAGTTCATGTTACAACTACCACTGTATCCTAATTTCGCAATTCTGAAATAGATTGAGATGGCCGTAATGCAATGAAATACCTAATTTTATCGTTAACCTGGAATACCAGATGCTAGATTTTATTAACTAAACGACCAGCCAATGTTGATTAAAGATTACTTGTTTCAATCACTTTTGGCCCCTCTGTACAATGAAAATGCATATGTCTGACCACAACTAGACCGTAGCAAGTGACCACGAAGCTAAAAGTGGTGAGTACACAAATTCTTGAAAGATATCTCTGAGTAAAAATTCTCAATAAGTATCACAATTTAATTTAGTTTAGAATGAGCAAAAGCAGATAGGTACACAATTCTAAATGTTACGTACCTAATGATACTAGTTATATCAAGGAGCTCAATCTGAGATCTAGCTCTATCTCTAATATCACTCTCCTATTTGTAGACATCAATTTCAAAATAGCAGACACACCTTTCCAAAGATCAACAAAAGCAGAATGTACAAATCTCTGCATCCGCAAATGCCCACATTATTTGGCGTAAGTTGTCGAGATCAAAGGCAACGAGATGGGCGTTCCTAATCACATCCCGGTCGTTCCCGGTCCTATCCGGCTGTTTCACGTATTATTTTTAGGTGTACAGGTAACAAGAATGCCCCTTTGAAATGCAACACTTCCGCTCGTAACCTCGATCGTTGTGCGCCGTATAGATTACAAAAATGATGGTGGGTGAGGTAACTATGCCTAAATATTACTGTACTCTGTGAGAATATTATTCAATCTTAAATATTTTTGTAGTCCTGAAAATAGAAGTGCTTAGACCATTAGAAAATTATAATATTACGCGTAGTGTAATTTCCAATATAATGGAACTACAATAATTGTGTTTAGAAAAGGAAGGGAACCTTATATAAGCTTTACTGAACTGAATGATATAATTATAGGTATACTTAACATAAATAAAAATAAAAAAAAACATATTTTTTACACTTCCATATTAAGAACCTACAGATCTCGGCATCTAAAAACACTGCACCATCTGTACTTCCCAACTCTAACACACCTCCGAAAATAAAACGCGGGACGTCTCGACCACGTCGATATTTTATACACTTTATACTGATGGCGATCACTCGATCCCTCACATTAGCCGTGACGACATGCCCACGTGCCATCTCCCATCACCACACTGACAAATAATGTACATACAGACAGATAAAACAGGTAACTTATTGCCTTTGACGGCTGTCATCTGCGTACATAATTTCTGCCCCGATTAAAATTATGCTCGATCAAAAATTTGTCGCTTCGTCGCTAATTAATCTGTGGCTATTAATTGTTATTATTTTATTGGTTTAATCTGTATTAGCGTGGAGCTAATTTGTACTTTGTTAATCATCATAATTTATCAACCAAAACTGAAACAGGCGTTTTAAATTTATTTTAGGACATTCTAAAACAATGATAATATGCAAAATGAATGAAACCGTACAAACAAAGTTTTAGAGTCTGACAATTAATAAATGCTTTTGAAGACCTATTTGAAAAAAGGTATTTAATTTCATTTCATTACCTTTTACTAAAAACGAGAGTATGAAAAAAATTCAGCGTCTATTTATTTTTCCCTTTATCTTATTCCTAACAACATTATGCGTCAATACCAACAAGCCGAAATAAATCAAGGGATCCTGTTTAAAATTCCCGCTTTACGGCGTCTTTGGGGGACCGCAGAAGGGAAATAATGAGCCCTCCACAGGTCTTAAATCTTGGAGAGCATCTAGTTTTAATGGCATTTAAATTAGCTTTTTATTTACTCTCGCCGAGATGTCGCAGTCTTATACCTACCAGCGGATTGATGAGAATTTGTTTTGAGTTTTAAAGTTTTGAATCAGGTGCTTGTATCTCTTATTAATTCGATTTTAAGTACCTAAGATATACCTAATGTATATATTAGGCGTATTACATACATTTAAATTATGTAATTTCTGAAAATTACATAACTTTTGATGTGGCGGGCTTATGGGCAGTGCAGGTTAGTAGGTGACATGAAGAAATATTTGTGTCTTTAAGGCTCTATTGAATATTCTAATAGGAACTACCATTTCTGACTTTTCCTATCACCTCATCTATCGGAAGCCATCTGCTACGCCATAACCAATAACCACCTCTAAGAAACGGTAACAGAACAGCCCATAATTACCCTCGAAACGCAACAATATGCCATAAAGTAAGCTACCGTACAGACAGGCGGTCGTCGTAAATTGTTTTACATTACGCCGAGTACCGACTTCTTCCGGGATTCGAAACCGCGTATTTCGCGCTAGCACTTAAACGTGAACGCTGCGCTGCCGGTTGTAAAGATGGTGTCTGGCCACCCAGGTTAGTATATGAGCTGAAGATAGGAGGTATTTATTAGTGGGTGTTTCTATTGGCTATTGGGGATAGCTGAGTCTATGATAATAAATATTAATAATTTGTGACATTTGTGACATTATTCCTCCACACACGGCCATCTGACCCCAAACTGAGCAGAGCTTTTACTATGGATGCCAGATAACTGATATACTACACGTACTACTTTTCTTTTGTAAATACATACATATATAGATAATTACACCTAGACTCAGGATAAACAGACGTGTTCATGCACACAAATGTTTGTCCTGAGTGGGAATCGAACCCACAACCTGCAGCGTGATAGATATAGTATCTTGCCAACCACGCCAACCGGCCCGTCAATGGAGTTTACTCCTTAAGAATCGATTTTTCATGCAAGTGCGTTAACTTTTTACGTGACGGATGTGACGTCACAAGTTATGCTCCCTCCATGCGACTTTCTATTATCATGATCAACTACTTTTATTATGGAACCAACTCTGAAATCACGAAATACCTAAATCATTTAATTTTGTGTGTTTTTTTTCCACGTTTTTCTCTTCTCAAGGTTTTGAAATAATGACGTCGAAATATCCATAGATTACCTACAATCATCCAAAACAAGTGAAGTTAGTAACGCTGTAATCTGTCCGGAGGTGTGTGGACGTCACGAGCGGAAATACGTTGCCCCTGGGCGTCACTTCCGTTGGATAAGTGAGCAGCTCTGACCCAATTTCCGGTTTTCACATTTCATAGATCCCGCACATGATAATTTTCGAATGACGGTGAAAAAAGTTAAGGTTTACCTTTGATCTAAAAATATCTTGATAAAAGCTATTTAGCTAGTTATATCGTCCCAAGAGGAACCAACACATTAAGAAATATAGCTTTTGTTTGTATTACGTAGCTACTTTTTATGTCGGAAGGCTGACAAGCACGCTGGCGCTCCATCTGATAGAAAGTGTCTACCGACGCCGACGCAATACCAGGGGGATTGCTAATGTGTTGCCATCCTTTAGCGTAGAAGAGAATAGCGGGTCGCTAGTCGTTAATAATAAAAAGAAAGAATAAAAAGCCTTTATTCCCATTTTAGATTTGAATAATAGTAGATATTATTTTAAATTGTAACAACTTCTTGTGTCTTTTTTTAAATTACAATATAAAAATTAAATTGATTTATTAATTTTAGTATATTAATATTGATCATTTAAATACTAATGGTAATAAAAATATATATTATTTGGGCACCCATTTTCGGATATAGGCCTCCTCCAACCTTTTCCAGTGCTCTCTCTCACGCCGTTGATAAAACAAATCATAAATTACCTATGCCTACTATAATAGTATATGTCAAATAAAAAATGAAATTACTCCTAATTTAAATGAACCATTTCAAATTCCTATAGCTTCATTAAAGTTTTATAATATTCATGAAAAAATGGAGTAAATTTAATTTATGTTATCATTAATTTATTTACCTACAGTGTTATGAGTAGTAGATCAAAGATGTTCTTAGTCAGTTTATAAGTCAATATTCTTTTGATGTTACCGGATACTTTGACAAATAGGGCAATTAATCCAATGGGGCAGTCGCATGGGGCAATAAAATTCACCTTTGTTTAAAATATTTTAATGGAGGCTTGATATTTTAATTAAACGACTTTTTATTTTTGTCATAATGCTATACCTATTCATTTTAATTAAGTAAAAACATATTCTTGTTTCTTCATAGTGACACCACAGTCTATGTAACTCTTACAGTCAGCCAACGGACACGTCTAGACAGAGCAATCGTGCGGGGCTTGCGGGGTGAGAGAGGGGCGGTAATATATAAATATTTACTATAGCTAGTTTTCCGCCCCGCGGTTTCATCCGCAATCCCCAATTGTACCTACCCTATTTTGGAAAATTCTTTCTTAATGGGTGTCTACACCCTATAAGAAATGTATCTGCCAAATTTCACCTTTGTAGATATTGTAGTTTACAGAAATTTCAAAAAAAATACTTTTCATACTAAAGGTCAACCAAACTGGGTAAAAATGTATGAAAAACGTATTCAGAGTTACTTCCATTCTAAAATATATTATACATAGGTTTAGAACATAAACAATCTTAAAATATTCATTCAGGATGTTTTATTAGTAAAGATGCGAAATCAAATCGCTACAAGCGAACAGTTACTCAGTAGCTTAGAACACCATTAGTGTCCTAGGGGCCCAATTGATGGCGTTATCTTTGAATTTAATTATCTAGGTGTTGTTTAATGGACAGTTTTCTTATAAACAATACTTAACCAGCAGATAAGTACCTACTTACTTACGTTTATGATTAATTCTCATATTGTATTTATAAATGCTGTATGTGATATTTATTTCTCAATCACGCTGTAATAACTGAATAGATTTGGGTGAAATTGAATACTTTTAGTAGATGATATCCTGAAATAAAATATAGGATAGGTACTCTTTATTTAAGAAACTATTATATACATTGAGAACGCGGTTAAAACAGCGGGGCGGAAACTAGTTTTACAAAAAAAATTTTTCTATTCAAAAGCCGAGCACCTCGACATATAATCTAGAAACTAACATTTCCAATATGATATCACCGGAATGCGGTATCACGTATATTTCTCAGTAAATACTCCGTCCATTGGTACTTGCTACAATGACACATTAAATACATTAACGGCGCGGGCGCAAGATGGCGCAAGTGACGGCAACGCGCGACCGAGCGACGCGCTCTTTGATCTCACTCGCATAGACTAATGTACCGGTGGTACAGATGGGACAGCTCTATTTGTTTAGAATGTTGAAACATTTATCTAGGTGTGTTATAGGTTTTGCAAAGACTTGAGCACCATGGCGAAAGTCTTGCTGGACAAAATTATCTTGCAATAGACATTTCCGCAGTTAAAAACAAAATCGTAATATTCTGAAACATATCACACGGCCATCTGATCTCAAACTAGAGCTTGAACTATAAAAGTCAGTTAGCGGATGTATAAATTTAAAAAAAAACGTATTAACTTGTAGTAGATAATTACACCCGATGACCCGACATAGGACAAACAGATACGAGTATGTTCATTCACTCAAATGTATGTCCGTGGCGTGACTGGTAGAGTATTATATAATGATATTGCGGGTCAAATTCATAATATTACAAGGGTTAGTTACATTTTATTTATTACCGTTTTGACTATCTACAAAATTAATTGATGACAATTCTATTAAAAATATTCCTAATTCGATTTTTATGTGGTTAGCAATACGGTGTAAATTTCCTTGTGAAATGGTGTGAGCGTCCGTCAAACCGCGCACCGTCGACATAACTAGAGAAGCATTTCAACTTGCGCATCTACGAATAATTGTAACTAAACTATTTTAATCTTTGCCAGTTATTTTACAACCGTGCGACGTTCAGCCAACTGTCAACCTTGAAATAACAAGTACCAATTATGTTCATTGTTTATTGTTTCGTTTGATATCTCGTTTAATAACTAAATGGAAAATGGTTGCCTTTTATCGTTCCCTCTCAAATATATCAAAGGTGTAATAGAGTGTAAAATTATGTTTCAATTTACTGTTTTTGTTAAGAATCATTGTCCGTTTGGTTTCACTCGAGCACAAACCTTTTTAGTACAAAATCTATTATCTTAAAACTTGTTTTTTCTAGATTTATAATTACTTCATCATCATTATCACCAGTTCTATGTACTATACTTCTGTCTGTCTGGCTTTCACGCCTCCTGAACCGATTGCGATGAAGACACGCCGATAGCCTATAGTATGAAAACGGTATTTACTTTTATCCTGAGTGAAACCGCGGGAGAAAGCTAGTATATCAGTATAGAGTAATATAGAGACATTCTTAATAAGAGATTCACATTTTGAACCCTAAGCAGATTTCATCATGGTCGATATTTAATGTTGATTAATAATAATGACACAAATAATTTCTCATAAAACTCCTTGTTTCGCAATAAAACGGCGTAACAAGCGAAAGCCCTTTATTAACGCGACCGTCAGTTCTTTGCGTTGACAACACTGATTATAGACCAATAGATGTGACATTGAAGACTAAATTTAATAAAACTGAGATATCTAGAAAAGTAACCTATCTTGATACGATCTCCAATATGCATAATAACATTAATACTTTTTTTTTATTCATACTTACGTATGCCATAGCTTTACCTGTGTATCAAGTTAGTCAACTGACGTAGTGTCACATAATAATTCAATATTATAAAGAAAGAAAATAATCATTTTTAATTTATCTCCACGGTCGATTATGCTATTTCACTTATCATTCTAATCAAACTATTTCACAAGCAAATTTATGCCATATTGTTATCATGATAAAGATCCAAATAGCAGAATATAAGCCCAGCCCAGTTCCAAATGGCTACGGTATGGCTCTTGTTGTCACCAACGTACCATCTGTACTGGAACCAGTAGGTGTTGCGCATGATGGCGGCAGGAGGCCTAATGGCCTCTGATCCCTTGGAGTGTCGGCAGGTAGCTGGTGTGGGATGCTACATGTGTTGATACACTAACTCACTTACCAGCGACATGTGAAGTCTATTCCATGGGTTCGTGGGGAATCAAAGCTAATCGATTCACATCAAAACTCATCAAGGCTTAGGAGGCCAGTGGGCAGGGAGCTTTTTCCGCCAAAATTTTAGCTTGGCCATCTAAAGAAGAAACGTCCGTTTTCTGGGAATCTTACATCGAAAAATGAATGGTGAAAGAAAATGAAGATGTAAGGAGTACTCTTAATGAATGTCTCCTCCATACACTCCTTACATCTTGGTTCTGATAATACCTGACTGACGAGGCACGCGGCCAGTACTCGGAAGCCATAATAACTCATCAGGATCGCGGTAATTAACAGTGGCTCTTATTTGCCGTACTCATTAGGATACTGAGCTCTTTGATTGCTGACTGTGAACTTACTTCAGAGAATATATTTTCAAAATATGATGATAGTAAATTTACATCAAAATGCAGGCTTTCAAAGTTTAGACTTTTGTCATAAAACTTAGGTATCTCAGATTAACTGTGTACTGCTGCTAACGTAATAATTTTCTACAATAGAATTTAATTTCAAATTTAATATCCTCGCTTTGGAGTAAAACATATTTTTTGAATTAAAAAATAACAAATATGTTAAATTTAAATGATAATACATTACCGATTTTTGTTGTTTTAAAATCAAAGAAACTTCAGTAAATATAACAACATAACAATTTGAACACACCCCCAATAAAGGGCTGTTATAATGAGCACCCGTCGACAAGTCCACTAATTGCGGGCCACCGCCGCAAAGCCTCCCGTCTGTCAACCTAATAGCGCAATGATGGAGCTCGATAACCGACACTCATTCCACACTATTTATTTTGCAAGCGATGAATTTATCAGAATTGTTATTTACTTTAATAAATTAACTACTAGTTGCAGCAACTCTGTTGACCACAATGGTAGTTGATGATGTAGCCGAAGGTGGTAAGCTCACAAAGCCTAAGAACTGGCTATCAAGTACAGCAGCCGGAACACACCGGTAGGTGTTTGGTGACTGATTTTAAACAGCCAGGCGGTTAATATAAAGTAATTTACCACACTTGTTTGAATCCTTGTTTTTAATCTCTGTGATTGGGTTTGTACTATAATTTTATCAACATGTAGATGCAATTTAATTTTTTTATTTAGTTAATCTATCTTTCAATGTAATTATTTAACTTTTATCTGCAATGAATTACTATTCTAAGGTATCAGGTTCAAGGTCATCCATTATCCTCCAAAGAAGATGATCACTGTAATGCCATGTCACATAGCTCAATTCACAATTTTCATACAGTGTCAATTTTGGGGCTAACATTCTGCTGTGTAAAATGCAAACAAAATGATAGTGACAAATTTTCAAAATAAATAACCAAAAATGTAAAAATAACAAACGGTATTCGGAAAATCGTAACCCCTTAAAATTCACACTTTTAAAACAAAGAAAACCAGGAACAAAAGTACAGCGCAGGAAACAAAAGACCGCGAGATGGCGGGCGTCGGCCGGGCGCCTCAATCTGTCACGGTAGCTGTCAGTTGTCAACTGCGCTGTCAACTGTCAGACGCCGCGGCTGATTGCGGCTACACCTCGGACCGCCCGCGGATACTACACCTGCAAACTTGCTGCTGAATTAAAAATGGAAGATGTTTGGAGGGTTGTGTGTCAAAAATTTAATATTTTTTTATGAAAAATTTTCAACTGAGATATTTTTATTTTTATTATTACATATTATGTTATCATAGTTACCGGTAACACAATTTTGTGCGATTATATTAACACACATAGGTTTAGAGAATCAACTATGAAACACTGAGTGAAATATATATTATGATGAACCTAATGAGAATATTTACTTATATTTATTTACCATATCTATAGTATACATTAGAAATACTTAACATAGAAAAACAAGATTCTGAATTAGCTATTAGGGATTGATTGAACAAGACTTCTGCCATTGCAGAACAGAGAAAAAGTATCTATGTAAAAATGGGGCTGCCAACTGCTGCCGTCAAAAGGAGCAGCGTATTTTGTGTTGCCAGCAAGAGGTAGTAAGCGGCTTGAACACATGGCTATATTTACCTTTAGACTAAACATCAAAATAATTTAGTAAAAATTGAATTGCATCTAGTTTCAAAAACATGATTACATATCGCTTTGTGAGTTATTATTTATGATGGATTTTTTTACACGGACTGTTCTAAATTAAAGTTTGTTGTATATTACAAATAAAATATAATACAATAATATAATATAGTAATAAATTAGCCATACTAACACTAACCTCGTTTACCGGAAATGTGACGTACAATTTCCATTATTTATTTTATCATTATTGTCAGTTTTGTTTTCTTTTTCATGTTATTTTTTCTTCTTTTCTAAATTTATTCTATTATATTCTAATTACAAATTATGTTTTTTATAAGTTCTATTTAGTGTATGTGCGTCCATTTCTTGTAAATAAATGTTTTTCTTTCTTCTATAATATTATTATAAAGAGTGAAGATTTGTATGTTTGTAACGAATAAACTCAAAAACTACCAGACCGTGTTAAAAATTATTTCACCATTAGAATGCTAAATTATTTCTGAGTAACATGGGCTATATTTTATCCCGGTGAAACCGCGCGGCAAAACTAGTTATTAATACATTACATACAGTTACCAAAGTTTTGAAAGCAGTATAACGAAAACTCGTACCTACAGCATTTTTTTACAGGTTTTAAACCACTCGTATTAAATAAAAACACAATTTATATTTCCACTTATAAATAAAATAATTTTCCGTTAGCGACAGATGCGACAGCGACGTTAAAATGTCGCAAATCAACGCAAAACGCCATGTTGTGCGTCATAAAGTAACCAAACAAATTGTATCAAAACAACAATACTTTAAGACCAATTAAAACGAATTATTCGTATGTCCAGTTTTATTTTACGCTTTAATGTTAAATTATTAATATTGTTGAGTATTTTCTAGACATAATATTATTATATTTTGAGGCGCACCGCACTCTATTTTAGGGTATGTAGTATAAACACCTTTGGTGGCGTGTGCCAATATTTTTTGGCACTTGCTTGATATTTTTTTTTTCGTTTTGAAGTGAGCGTTATTTCTCAGGTAATCATGAAGCAATGTGATTTCGATTTCGAGACAGCTGCTTTTATGTCAATAAATCTTATAATGTACTTAAATGTATGGAATGCTCGTTATTTTTATTTGAGTATAAATTTATGGGCTTTCTAATAAATAGGTTACACTTTTTATTACGTTGAATTTATTTTTTTATTGACGTATTTTTGAACAGGTGTAAGTTCTATCTATAAATGTAATGGCAGTTATGTTTTATTAAGTACATATTTACATTTCCTACATACACCTACGCATTTTAGTTAATATATGGAAGTATCATTTACATTTAAAAAATAATGTTTTCTACCTAATAATGTGACCAACTTACATTAATTTATCGCAATGTTGCTAGTTGCTACCTACGATGTCGTTTACAAATTGTGTGGTAGTCAATCGTAACGTTCATAAGTGCCTAATCTGGATAAATAGCTAAGAGTTTTGAGTTGTTAAAACTATACGTAATCTAATTTTAAGTACTTCTAGACCAAATATCTACAAAAATATTGAACTCAGTGATTATAATATATTTTTTTTGTATACGGTGGTAGGGTACAAAGTATTGTAGTTGGCACCTGGCTGGCTACCACCCTGAAGTTGAAAATCGGTCGCCAAATACCTACCGGTATGTTCTGGCAGCTGCAATTGAGAGCCAGTTCCTTCTAAGCTTTGTGTGCTTACCATCTTATGCCACATGATCACTTACCATAGTGAGATTATGGTCAAACACAAGACTATAACAACGTCACGTCTAGACAGAGCAATCGTGCGGGGTTTGTGGGGAGAGAGGGGCGGTAGGAGACCAAATTGCCATACAGTCGCTTGGGACACAATGCAGCAATGACGAATGCCTATACAAAAGCGGCATTTCGCGTCACTTCAAATGCGATGGACCACTGTATGTTTTTTACGCTGTGATAAAACTATGTTACAGTAGTTGCTAGATAGTACGTATAACAGCTATTGTTCTATTATTATTACTAGTTAGTTCAGTTGGATTCGAATTTATTTTGAATTTGAATTTCAAAATGGTAAGTAGAAAGCCGTTACACTGAGCCATCCCACGGGTGTTATATTTTTTATCCGGAACCCCAATTTGGCGGTAAATTGCAATCCGATAGCCAGGTTTTCCAACCTGGGGCTGGGGAGGAAGCAATTAGGATATCCTACCTACATACAGAGGTAGATATGATATAGAAGTTGTTTATGTTTTTGAATCGAAGTAATTTTTTTTAATGGGATGTTTTTCCCGAACTATACAAAAATGTTGCTAAAGATTAAAAAACGTAAAAATGTTAAAAAAGAAAAAAAAAATGTGACACAATTTTTCCCCAACTATCCAAAAAATAGCACGATCGAAAAAAATCACAATAATCATACTAAAGTATTTATTTTTTCTTTATCTAAAAGCAAATGAATCTGATGAGGATTTACAGACGCGTGAACGTTAGGTATTTAGACAGCTTCTGTAGGTATTTCACAAAATAAACGTCACACGTTAACTAAAATAACGCTCATGTAATGACCACAACACTATATAATAATATCATGCGCAGTTAGTTTTTCTAACACTTTTTTTTGCCACCTCCAAAGAAAACCGTGCCAAGTCTAAAAATGTTACAAAGATGCAGTTTATGCTCGCCAAGGTATTGCCAGGGCTGTCAAAGATACCTTTCATTGAACATGTTTCTCATTTGGTCGTTTTGGCAATCATGGCGCCTACCGACAGACGTAGGGATGTGACAGCTCGTCGACAACACTATTTTTATCGACAGTTCTCGGCGTTATGTTGTAATATTGAGTTACAGTAAAAAAAAATACGTTCATTTTTAACTTTACGAGTTTATTTTTTTAGATGTCAGAGTAATATGCTTCGTAAATTGTTTGATAATTATCTTTGGCAGTGTCAACATGGAAATACCTAGGTATATGGCTTAATATGTACCTATATAGAGAATATCTATAAAGATTAGCAACACATTGGCAAACCACCTTGCTTATTGCTAATATCCATGGCGCTTGCTAGCCTTCTGACATAAAAAATGACGAGTTATCAGGGTTTTGAGGACTAACACGTACGAAATAAAGTTGATTTTTGAATGACTAAAACCCAATGTGATAATTATCAATATAACGTTCCAATTTTTATCGATACTTCTTTCACAGACTCCGCCTCATCACTAGTCGGCTAATGACCACGGACGTGCGTCTGCTAGTCCAGGCGTCCAGGTGAGACGTTCACACATCATTACCAGTCGTTATACACCGGATGTCCGCCACACTACATCGCTAAAACACCGTGTAATGCGCATCCGAGAGACGTAGGAAAAATCCGTGAAAAAAATAATAATGTCTGCCAATACTTTTACATTTATTAATAGAATTATTAACATATAGTTTCATATTTTGTGTTTTGATGTTAAATTAAAATTAATGAGTCGTTAAATTGCAGTAATTAACTAAAGTCGACTAGTCGAAGCGTAGATGTCGAGTGTCAATACAAAAGCTTTTTTCTGACACATTATAAAACATTAGGTAAGCCATAGGTAGATTAGTATACATATAATCTTTTGTTGGGCTTATATGCTATTAGGCAATAAATAATAATATTATTTTTTAATTTATTTTGCCTACTTCACTTTCTAAATCAAAATTTTGGCAAATTCATGGGAAAGGGTTCGTATATTTGTTCACAACAACTAACGGAAGCCGATAGACAGAGAGCAAGTCCTGCAAAAGCCAAAATCTGAGGTAGCCCGTCTCTTTGTTAGAAAGTTTAAAGTAAAGCCTTGGTTTTACCCTAAACTATCTCATTTAATAAGGGAGCAAATGCAAATTTAAGCTGATAAACTGAAAAATTAATATAACCAGATAAAATGTGGTTCTTGTTTTTGAAATTAAGAATATTAGATATATCCACCAATTGTCTAGAAAACTAGCGAACAAAGTTGTTATGTTGTCGCTAACTGACACCGATTTGTGATATTTTTGGACGTGGCTAGGTCGAAATTTAGGATGGCGGAAGACTAGATGTCACTCATTATTGAAGCCAGTAACGCTTAGACTGATTGACAGACTGGGTTTAGACTTACTAATAGATATACAAAAAGAAAAGTAGTATATGTAGTATATCAGTTATCTGGCTTCTACAGTACATGCTCTGCTTAGTTTAGGGTCAGATGACCGTGTGTGAGGAATAATGTCCCAGAATACAGTCATACCGAGCTCGTTTTTATACGTAAATGATTCTTATCCTGTATCTTGGAGAGTGGTAGCAACGTCGGATGTCTCAATCATTAGCTTTCGTTAAAAAAATGGTCCATGAGGAAAACTATGTACTTACCTGTCTAGCTACCTCTGCTACTAAAATCTATTTCTAAACACCTATCTACCAGTGTCCTCCAGCAGATGCACTAGATGCAAATTCCTTTATTATTATTGTAGCTTCTATTGTGTGTTATAACGAATCTACTTTTTCTTTTTCCAATCGCATGCTCTCCTCGGAGGTTAGCTCCTGACAAACTCAAGATTGCTAAACAGGAGTTTGACATGATGATCAGAAATGTAACAGCTCGTCCTTCAGAGAGCCCTTGGTCGTCACCTCTCCATTTAGCACCTAAAAAGGACAACACTTGGCGTCCTTGTGGTGACAATAAGCGTTCACCCGGACCATCCCGACAGGCATCCAATACGCCACATTCATGACTTCGCTCACAGAATAGCTGGTTGCAAAGTTTTCTCCACGCGATCGTGGAGTATGAATTGAGTAGGCCACATTATTTTTTATTAAGTAGTATAGGCCTGTGTTTGATATGGCCGAAAGTGGTAAGCACACAAAGCCTAGAAGGAACTGGCTGTCAATTGCAGCTGCCGGAACATACTGGTAGTGCTTAGCGACAGTTTTTTCAACTTGTGGGTGGTAGCCAGGCTGGCGGATACAACAAAGTACCCCACCACTATGCTATGGTTTCCTCACAATGTTATCCTTCACAATAAGCTCAAGCTCACTGCAGAATTCAAACCCATTGAGCTATCGTCGTCTTATAAAGTCTTTGTTTCGCTATTAGTATTTTGTTATTTGCCTATATCACAATACTGTGATGAAATTCTAGCCGAAAACCCATGTACAATTCTACCACGGATTTATGAAACCAAAAACATCCCTAACGTCATTCAACTTTGCAGCACATTTGACTGTCAAATTTTACATTTTGTGTTCCCCATATTTACCTAAATAACGATTATAAATGATAATATTTAAAGCTCTTACTATACAATACGTTATGTAAGTAAAACCGCCTACGTCTTCAGGTGTGTGCCCCGCCTTATCATCGATCGAACAGGTGTAATGCGCTCTCATTGGTCGAGAGCAAAGGTAAGGCAGGTGTCTTCAACCTGTTGGACCAATCGGGTGGCTTATAACAGGTAAAAACAGGTATAATATAGATCTACCTGTATAATTATATCTAGAGGTGTTTTCGGTGTGAGGAGTATTATTTAAAATCATAGAAGATCGGAGCATCGTTGTTTTATTTGGGAACAACTATGAAACATTCAACTGCCTCTGTGACAGTTTACGAAATAACCGATGTACACATACTCCCAGTTTCTACTCGATCTTAATCTCTTGTTCCTCCAGTTCCAGCTCCACGATAGGCAAGCTCGGAAATTCGAAGAATTGTAGGTTGTTGTCAGGCATATACCATACTTACTAAAAAGTAGTAGGTACGTATTACGTAGTACATCAGTTATCTGGTTCCATTTCTTAGCATTGGATCAGATGCCTACGTAGAAAAATATCCCAGGATATTTATTTTATATTCAGATATTTATTTATTTATTATGTATGTAGTACAGAAAAACGTTACCTGTGATATAAGATCCCAATGACAGCTGAATGGATGTGGTCGTAAAATAGTCTGGGACTAGTCTGGATTGAACACTAAGTACCGGGAAGACTATAGTACCTACCCTTGAAACACGGATATTTTGTACACGCTTACCAGCCCTATTTACATAGGCAAATGTTAACGTAGATGCGGATCGTAAACCGTTTAGGTCGTGATGAACTTTATTGATAATAAATATGCGGCCGTTTTCTACTGTTTCAAATGCATAACAATAAAGTAACAAAATGATTAGCAAAATAATTATCTAGGTAGATATGTATGAAATAATAAAACCCAATATTGTAGTAACGAATGGGCAGTAAACATATTTCTAAGTGAAACGGCAAAATCTGACACTACAATTTCGTACAGGCTTCACAGGTCATAACTGAAGGTTTTTCCAGTAAAAAATCTATTTGTGGAAATTATTGTTCAAAGGTTGTTTTTGTAATAATAAAATAGTTTAAACGAAAATGGTTTCTTTCCTGCAACAAACATACCAACACAAATATGATAAACTTAAAAATTATGTTAAACCCGACATTAAAAAAAAACTAGTACCCCTGGTGGGACTCGAACCCACAATCCCCGGCTTAGGAGGCCGATGCCTTATCCATTAGGCCACAGGGGCGATGTATAATGAATTCTAAATTAAGAATTACGTTCAAACAGGTGTGACGTAATCGGAGTAGATTGTAGTTGGAACTCTGTCAAACTAAATAATGTCTACATCAGACAGAAGTCACGTGACTTTGGCGAAGTGTAGTGCCACTGTTATTTTTAATAGCATTGTGTATAATTTACGAAGAGCCATAGATAACATATTGGAATTGGAATTAGACGAAAAAAAAAATTAAAAAAATGGAATCTTCAAAATAGTATAAAATAAAGTCGCTATCTGCCTCTGTCTGTTTCTCCGCTTAAGTACCTACTTCTAAACGCAACGGATTTTGATAGGGTTTTCACTAATAGAAAGAACAATAAACAAGGGTGGTTTGTGTGTATACATAATATATACATCCGTGCAAAGCCGGGTTAGGCTAGCAAATAAATAATTGTGTAAGCTAACGACTAAATATTACAAAAAAAAAGCTCGCTGTTTACACATAAACATACATGTTTCTTAATTTCAAAGACTTAAAGACCAAATTTGAATGAAAAACAAACATGAATTTTGTTTTTAGTATAATCAGACCCAATAACTTTTATTCCTCCGTGCATTAGTTTGCGCATACTTACCAATAAATTATTGCCAGCCAACATTGAATGTCGAACATGAAATTGAAATTAGAAAAAAAAATAAACCTCGTTTTTTTTCATACCATTATGGTGACAAACAATACATTTGTTTATGTGTAATTCTATGTTTGTCCCATTGATACTGCTTCCCTTTATATTTTAGTAGAATAAATGATTCAATAAAAATGTAACATCCATTTTATTACATCAATCAAGATGCGCGTAAAAATACAGGTTAATAAAATAAAAAGATGCATAAAATCCCCCCAAAAGTGAGGTAAACATGTGTCAATCACATCACCCCCCCCCCATAATATCACCCAGTTGTACATCTAGGGGGTGAGCAGACTTAATAGCTTGCCGATTGAGTTTTTATTTAGCATTTTCTCGAGTGGTAGGCATTTGTATGTTAATCGGATAAAATGGATCTCGGGGGATCTTGTTTGTTTTGGGGTTTGTGCTGCAATTTGATAGAATGAATTTTAAGAAATAGAAATACTGTCTAATGACTAAAATTAATAAACTTATATGGCGATTGGCACCTATGCACATGATAGACAATCAGACATCAGTTATCTGCCGTAATCCCGTCAAAATCGGTCCAGCCATTTCGGAGATTATCTGGAACAAACTGACAGACAGACAAGAAAAATTAAAATTGTTTTTTTGTCATTTTCACATGGATTTAGTAAAAAAAGGTATTATTTTGACATTACAAACAGACACTTCAATTTTATTTATTTGTATAGATAGATATATAATAAACTTACTGTACTCGAGAAATATAAATCATAATGAACTAAGACTAGATCTCCATACTGTGCTATAGTTATTTTATTAATAGTCCAGACACATGTTTGTCTGACGGTCACTATAATAGCTAGAAACTATTTTTGTCTTGATTTATATCATCATGAACCTAAAGTTTTGTTTACACTACGCCACATTGTTGTTGTATTGGCATAAGAAAATTATATATTGTAAGTTAGTTAGGCCATAGACTCGTTAAGCTCTGGTAAGAATTGAAACAGCCACCTAACCTAAATAATCCCCTCAAATATGTCTTCCAGGCTTTATAAAAGCTCGGCAACACATTAGCAAGCCCCTGGGCATTGCTAATATACTGCTATACTGTGAATGATTATTTAAAAGACGATAATGCTTGGTAGATTTGTTACTTTTTGTGTATGTATATTAATTTTTGTGTAATATATTATCATAATTTTTTTTAATATTGTTATTATGATACACTTTTTTTGCCCTATAAACATGTGAATGGTAACAGTGATAACATATTGTGTGTTCTTATCCATATTCCGTGAAATTGTTTTTCTTTTTAGCAAACTTAAGGTAGTCATGCTCACTTTGAGGCCTTTGCTTGCGGCGGCGTCGTGTGGCGGGTCGCTCACTTCCCTACAATATGTGCGAGGAGGGCGATGGCTGCCACATGCGTCATACTTGTGAACAGGTGCTGCTTGTGGGGGCTGGTCTGCTTAAATTTGCTATCTATTTATTAACTAAGTCACCCATCATTTTGTTTCTTTTCTTTTTTTTTTTTTTGTTATAACACACATACAGGGTGATTTTGTTATCACTGGCAATACTTGCAGGGGTGGAAGTACTCATCAATGTGAACAACTTTTACTATAGGGCTAACTCTAATATCGCGTAAAATAATACGGTTGCTTCATACATTTTGGTCGAGTAGGTATTGAACTTTTGTATGGAACAGCTGATAATTTTTTCATGATTTCACAGTTAGTCCCATTATAAAAGTTGTTCATTTTGATGAGTACTTCCACCCTTGCAAGTATTGCCAGTGATAACAAAATCACCCAGTATATTGTCAGTGAGACTAGATAAATAATTTAATGTAATAAATCTGAGTTGGTTTTGAAAAGAGTAATTGCTGAGTTTCTTGCCGGCTCTTCTCAGTAAAAGCAACCTTCCGAACTGAGCGTTAGAGTCAGACTATTCATAAGTGCTTGTGAAGGCCTATTTGAATAAAAAATATTTTCATTTTCAATGTCTGTCTATACGCGACGGTAGCCACTTACCATCAGGTGGACCGTCTGCCTGCTGACATAAAAATGATAGTAATAGATTACCTTAAGCACTATGAACATTTTTATATAAACAGCAGTACCTACTACCAATTTTCCCGCAACGCTACGGCTCTGGGTTCTTCAAATTAACAAGGCGTAAAAAGATATCGCAAAAATGTAGGCGGCAGTAACTACTATCAGGTGACCGTCTGCCTGCTTCTTAATTGAAAAAAAAAATATATATATATATATATTTAGTTTCATCTTCTAAAAATTCGCTACATAAATGTCGCCTATTTATTACCTCACGCATGAGTGTGAACGAAACTTAACAGCCGTGCTCACCTCCTGCTACGAATTAATTGTTTATTTTCATTTTTATATTATATGACACGTGTTATAATTATATATAAGTTTTATTACTGGCAATAAATAATAAATAAGTGGTACGTATAAGTTTATAAAAATAAATTGATAATACTTATCTGCTTGAGTTTTTAATTGAACTTCTGCTCGTTGGTTGAATATGTTTTTTTTAAGGCTTTTGCAGCTGCCGGAACACACCAGTGGCGATTTTCAACATGAGATGGTAGCCAGCTAGGCAGGTACTACTAAGTACTACCTACCCCCATGCTATGGTTTCCTCGCAATGTTTTCCATTTATGTGCTCGTTATTACAGTGGTAGTCAAAACCTCTTTCATGCCTATTTCTGAATCAGGAAATATTGAGAGATTGTGGCCTCACTTAACTTATCCCATTTTGGCCTAACATAGATTAGAGTATTTCAAACCTTGTAATAGGTATTGTTTCTTTCTAAATCCAAAACAAATACTTTTTATTATTATTTGTTCATAAGTATATATTTCTTATAAGTAAAATTTTTAAATATAAGTTATAAAAAAATACATTTCAAAATATAAAAAACAGTCCCCCACCGGTATCGAGAACAGGGTCTTAGTTACCGGTGGTCTAGGTTCCAGAGAGAGGAACTCCCTCACTATGCGTGCCGTCTCCAGGAGCACTGCTTTCTGAATTTGGCCCTTAATCCAGCCGCCTAACTCGAGCCTCTTGAGATGTAGGTGTTATTATTATTATCATTCGATTTTATTATTTTCTTTTAGGAAGAATGTCCGCTAAATAGTAGTAATAAGTTAACAGGTAAATGTTTATATGCCATTTAAAAATCTCTACTCGAATCATCGATTCAATAATAAAATAAGGTATCAAAACTAAACGCGCATGTGTACTACGTCATGTCATGATGAGTGTGTGAAAAAGATAACTTATTTTTATCGAGAAAATTAATAACAAATAATGAAAATAAGTTCAAAATATAATCAAGTCTATTTTCGCGGAACACGTGTCATAAATAATCGTGATATGTAATAATCATTCTCTCAAAAATATATTTGAAATATTTATACACGATAATTCAGATCGAATTAGGCTCTTCAACATAAACATTTCAGCTATGCTATATGATATTCATCTTGATTTTATCCAATGAAAATTCAGTGTCGTTGTCCACATTTGAGTGTCATCATGGCGCTTGCGCAGGTTTGAGCCATACCAATTATTATAATAATAAAGTATGAGAAATTACGTTGTGACACCAAATGTTTGGGCTATATTTGATGCGGGGACTTTTATATTGAACCGCTCTAATTATTTTTTTTAACAATGGACTTCTCTTTTTTTTATAGTTTTCAGTTTTGGGACTGGAAGCTCTTTGACCTTTAGAAATTTTGACAAATATTGTATTTACATACTCAATTGTTTTTCTAACACATTTCAGTACAACATTGACGCCCTACTCCACATCACACACATATTATGTGAGAAGCATTTATTAGCTCTATTCGTCAGAAAATATGGAAATATACTCCCAAAAATCGTGGTTTTATTTAAAATCGTATCGTAATCGCATAGCACAATGTAAACCACCTAATCCAACAGGGCCGGATATTAAATACCTGTGAGATACGAAATAATGCTTTTATAAAAGTAGACATTTATTATAATTTATTTATCTTTTGTCTGTCTGAAACTTGGCTCCTGTCTCGTGTGTAAATCGAACGCATATTTCAATGTAGCTCGATTTAATATTCAGGTGTGAAAATATTCGTTGATGATCGTTTGATTTTTCAGTGGAAATTGAGATAATAATTAACTGTTGGGCGACGATCCAACTCATTATAGATAACGATTTTATTTTTGATTTAAATATAATAATATAACATCTGCAAGTATTGAAACTACGTCAGTATTGCGCAGAGGTAGCTAATGACATGTATTAAATGTGTTTGGTATATAAGTAATTATTTATAAATTATTGCGTTTTTGTGTACCTATTTGCGTTTGGTCTATTTTATTATCATAAAGTATTTGTTATAAAGAGATTTGTAATTTTTTACTACGTCATCTTCCTAATTAACAAGCTAATTTAATTAATTCATAAAATTAGATGGCGAAGTATAAATTAGTATATATGATTATGTTCTACATTTTCAATCATCCTTCCTTACTGCTCTCCTTATGTGTCAAAGAACCCCAGGAGTTTGGGTTGTGCGTTGTTATGCCAGTCAGTCAGTTATTCTTTTATATATATAGACTAGCTTACCGCCCCGCGGTTTCACCCACGAACCCCTATTTTACCGCCTTAGGGGTGGAATTTTAAAAACTCTTTCTTAGCGGATGCCTACATCTTAATAGCTATATGTATGCCAAATTTTTGCCCGATCCGTCCAGTGGTTTGAGCTGTGTGTTAATAGATCAGTCAGTCAGTTACGTTTTCCTTTTATAAGTATTATACAGATTAAACTGTTTTTCATTATCTTATAGGACCGGGACATAACGACCGACACTCTTAAATTACAGATTATACAAGAATTATAGAATCGTTTTGTATATATTTTTTTCTCATTTTTTTTTTCAAATTGTCTTTACCATAAGTACAGCATTTTGTTTCTTTTCTTTTTTTTGTCATAACATACATATATATTGTCAGTGAGACTAAATAAACAATTTAATGTAATAAATCAGAGATGGTTTTGAAAAGAGTAGGTAATTGCTGAGTTTCTTGCCGGCTCTTCTCAGTAAAAGCAACCTTCCGAACCGAGCGTTAGAGTCAGACTATTCATAAGTGCTTATGAATGCCTATTTGAATAAAAATATTTTCATTTTCAATAGATTTGACAATTTATTTAAAATTATTAGCAAAGCCTTTTCAAAGAGGCGACATAATCTGACAATTTCGGGAATGTCAGACGTTTTGTCCTACCCATTCCAATATAAGACAGGCAGACGTTATGCCCTGGAATAAGTACCCTATTTTTACTATGAATCTAACTTGACTCGCGATACCTGGATTTCTTTTTAGGGTTCCGTAGCCAAATGGCAAAAAACGGAACCCTTATAGATTCGTCATGTCTGTCTGTCTGTCTATCCGTCCGTATGTTACAGCCACTTTTTTCCGAAACTATAAGAACTTTACTGTTGAAACTTGGTAAGTAGATGTATTCTGTGAACCGCATTAAGATTTTCACACAAAAATAGAAAAGAACAATAAATTTTGGGGGTTCCCCATACTTAGAACTGAAACTCAAACATTTTTTTTTCATCAAACCCATAAGTGTGGGGTATTTATGGATAGGTCTTCAAAAATGATATTGAGGTTTCTAGTATATTTTTCTTCTAAACTGAATAGTTTGCGCGAGAGACACTTCCAAAGTGGTAAAATGTGTGTCCCCCCCCCCCCCGTAACTTCTAAAATAAGAGAATGATAAAACTAAAAAAAATATATGATGTACATAACCATGCAAACTTCCACCGAAAATTGGTTTGAATGAGATCTAGTGAGTAGTTATTTTTTGTAGGTAGTTTTGGGACGCGCGTCCCATTCGCGAGCCAACCGATTAAAGGATTCTCGTGCTGCATGGCCTACATGCCCTATGTAGGGTGTGATTGAAGACTTTATTTTTATTAGTCTTACTATTTGGAATCAATTATTTCTTATTTTTAGTTTATTTTTATTGTTACTTTAAAATTAACGCAGTATAGTAATCCAAACCCATACCCATATTTTCTGGCTTTGACTTTCACTTTGAAGTATATACTGTTTCAGGACCTCTAAATCTGACAATAACGATTTTTCAGCCATTTTTCTGTCTTAATTATTTTTTTTTTTCTAAAAATATCGGTAAGCCACAGACATCGTTCCACCGAATCACATAAAAAATTAATCAACTAGTCAAAAATGTACGTTTGTACAAAGTCACCTGCGCTAAATAACCAAACGGCGACACAACAAGGTCACACGCCACATAACTCTCCCTGTAACCGTTTCATAGCTCTTTGTAAAAAATCTAACTAGTTTACCGTGACAAATGTATTCTGGATTTATTTAGGACGCATTTGGGTCATTTTTGGTTATACGTGCTTACTATTAGATCGAATATAAACTTTATTATGTAAGCAATAAGTCCGGTAATGTATTGTCACGTGTCATAGTTTAATGTTGTCGTTTACGTGTTTTGGCAAGGTGTGGATGGAGAATGTAAATTGTTACGTTACTTTTTTAAAACTGGGAATAATATTATTTAGCATTATTCAATTCAATATATATTAGCTATTTTCTGCAACTAATTATTAAGTAAAATTGTCAATTTCTACATATTTTTTTTAGCACAATTTAGTAATAGGAAGTTTAGGATGTTTTAACGAATAATTAGAACTTATATTACTAAGCTCTTTAATTAGCAATAAGTACCTACTACTTACTGTGTGCCCTTTTTATCATAGATATATCTTCAATATAAATTTCATATAAATTTTCCTGACATTTGATCACAAGTAAATAAATTTATTACCTAATGTAACTGTCAAGTTTCTGTTTGCTTGTCTGTGTACCATTCTAAAACAAAACCTAATGTTTTTTTTAAATTAAATTAGTTTCAACAACACACAACCCGTTACATTCTCGTGCGTCTCAGTGAGTCGCTAATCCATTGCCGGCTCTACACGGTCTATTTCAGACAAAGCAGCTGCCCGCATACCTGTGGACGCGCTATCAATGTTATTTATATTATTAAAAATACCATTATCGCTGACCGTGGGCGGCCTGAGTTACTGCACATTTCGATGCAAAATTATATTACATTTCGTAAAAAAAAAAGTTATTTTTTCCTAGGTGTTTGCGTTGTTCTAGACTTGACGTGATTTTGTCTAGAAATTAGGCAACTAGATTTATTTATTTTGATTCTTATTTAGCTCAATGTCAAATGTAACTGAATCCAAAAGTTCTTTTCTTTTCGTGTTTTGCTTTTTTTATGGATTTCAGTATTACCTATTCTCTTAGTTGGTAGCAAGTCCTACTTTCATTCAGCAACCTGGATCCATTTTGAAATGGAGTAAGGATTCCATTTCACCATACTATGGAGATTTACAAGAGTTGGACACTAAACTAAAGATATTGGTAAAGGCATTAATTGAATTTTGAAATGATTTAATTCTGAGTTAGGCCCTGACCACCGACTACCTGACGACCGACTCAGTTTTAAACAAGCTCATCACAGATACCCTAGAATGATGCACCTTTATAAGTTATCTCTTATAATGTAAAAATCAATGTTTGTTTGATGTTTGTCCTCAATGCGTTCCTAAGTCGCTGAACCGATCGCTATTAAATTTTGAACGCAGATAGCTTATGGAATAGAGACGGACGTAAGCTACTTTTCCATTGAATCCACGGGGCACAAGCTAGCTGATATCCCAAGGCGTATTGGATATTGACCTAAGCATGAATCTACATTTCTTTCTACGAAAAATATTATTTTGAAAGTAATAAAATGTCATTATTTACAACTTCCATGCAATAACTTCTATCAACTTGATAAAGCGATTGTTGCTTTTTTATTATTTTCTCGCGACATTTATTGAACAATACTATCTAATTATTCACATCAACACTTACATATCAGATGTAACTGGCAGTTAACGACCTTAACTATGATATAATGTGACAGTTACATACAATTGTGCGGAATTGCGAAAATAGCCGCGCAATTATCAGGCAGTGCGCGAAAATTTGAAATGATATTTAAATTCATAGAATGCTTTTTTATATTTTTTCCGTAACTCTTGCATTGTTATGTGTTGTTTATTTTTAATACTCAAGACAAATATAGTGTTAAGGTACTTATATTTCGTTTTTTTTTTTAATTGTTTTCTTGTAACTTAAATCCATACCTCCTAAGTATTTATTTTAATTTAGAACAAACAAAACAATTAAATGCATTTTTATGTTATCTCTATGTCTATATAAGTACATCGAAAAACCGGTTTTTCACAAAAAAAAAGTTTTTTTACTTCTGTAGGTACCATGTCAAAATTCAATTTTCCAAATTTCAAGAATAAAATCGATCAAAACTAACTCTGGGACTCAGGAGGTTAGACCACAAGGTGGCAGTGAAAATAAATACGTGAATTTTGATCTTATTTTTTTGAGACTTAGTCTTTAACTACTTATATTATTTCTAATTTTTCTTCAAATTCGGACCGCGCACGCTTGTTAGCTGTCTCTGAGAAGGAATCGGGTCTCTGGTTGCAAGCCATTCCATCTACAAACATCGGTACTTTGTTAGACCGAATCACTTTAAGTTTATGCATTTGTCTCCGTCTTGGTTCCAGGACCAATCATCCTCATCGCTGCCGCTGCGGAGACTTTGTCAACGAGCTCGGCCACCATGGGCTTTCGTGCTCTTTAAGCGCCGGCCGTTTTTCACGCCACGCGGCTCTTAATGATATTATCCGTAGGGCTCTTGTTGTTGCCAACGTGCCTTCTGTACTAGAACCAGTCGGAATTGCGCGTGACGATGGCAAGAGGCCGGATGGTATGACTTTGATCCCGTGGAGTGTTGGCAAGCCGCTGGTGTGGGATGCCACGTGTGTAGATACACTTGCGCCTTCCCACTTACTGGCGACTTGTAAAGTCGCTGGGGCGGCTGCAACCGGTGCTGAAAAATCCAAATTTAAAAAATACGCTTGTCTTGGTTCTAATTTTTCGTTCATGCCATTCGCAGTTGAAACCATGGGTCCATGGGGGTTCGAGGCTCGCCGATTTGCTCGGATTTTATCATCCAAGCTCATCGAGGCTTCGGGAGACCGCCGGCTGGGAGCTTTTTCCGCCAACGCATAAGCTTGGCCATCCAAAAAGGGATCGCTGCCAGCCTGTTGGGAACCTTGCCTATCGACAGCAGCGAGGGCTTTGAGGATGTTTTCTATATATCATAGTTTGTATTTTTTACTTTAATTGTAAATATCTAAAGGAGTATATTTATCATTATATAATTTTAATATTAAATGTAGCTATACGATGTACCTACTTGTTGTATCTATCTAATACCTTCTTGTATCTGAATCTCGGAAACGGCTTCAATTATTTTCATAAAATTTAGTATGCGGTTTTCGGGGGCGATAAATCGATGTAACTAGGTTTCATTTTTAGAAAACGTCGTTTAAAAAAAATACCGAGCAAAGCTTGCAAAGTTTCTATTTTTAGTAGCCTATGTGCTATTTCAGACAATAATCTAACTGTGCCAAATTTTATCCAAAATGGATTTGGATGAAACTCGGCATATTTCTTTTATGAGCTAACCGCGGGGTAGATGCAAGTTTATAATACTATAGTAAGGTCTTTCATCTATATCGAATTAACAAACAAACATACATTACATTATTTGTATAAACCCAACGATCAATACCCAACTTCTCAAGACATCCAACCTGACCGGAAGTGAGGGAGAGGCACCGGAAGCGACGGCTGCCTCGGTGAGCTTCCGCATCCGGCTGCTGATCACCTTAGCGGCTCATTTGAGTAGGTTGCGTGATACGTGATACTACTAGCTCTGTTTACTATAATACCACAGTCTATGGAACTCTTACAGTCGGTCAACGGACACGTATAGACAGAGCAATCGGGCGGGGCTTGCGGGGTGCGAGAGGGCGGTAGCGAGCCCAAGCTGCCATTCGTAACTAGCTGCCTGCTAATTACGAATGCCTATACAAAGCGGCATTTCGCGTGACTTTAAACGCGATAGACCACTGTATGTAATTACGCTGTGATAATACTCTCCACATAGGTACATACGGAATCTATCTGTAGGTAAGTACGAATTAATAAACAAAACATGAACATGTCTGTTTGTCCTGAGTCTGGGTGTATTATGTATACATGTATGTATTTACAAAAGAAAAGTAGGATATGTAGTATATCAGTTGTCTGGCTTCCATAGTACAAGCTCTGCTTAGTTTGGGGTCAGATGGCCGTGTGTGAGGAATAATGTCCCAGAAAACATACATATGTACTAGCTGTCCGCCGCGGTTCACTCGCATCCCCGAGAAAAAAGTAGACTATGTACCACGCTATACCCTATGGCAGGGGTTTCTAAACTTTTAAGATAACGGAACACCCACCAAAAATACCTTTTAATTTATTATATTTAAACCGACTGATAATTTTAATTCTCTCTCCATAAAGGTTGTTGATTTTCCCTACAAAAGTGTAGTTCATTGACCTTTCTAAAAATTTCGGCAAGATCAGCAATTTTTTAAACCATTGCTCATCATTGTGTATTGCAACACCAGCCAAAAAGAAAAATAAATTTGCGGAACCCTGGTGACTTTTCTACGGGACCCCTAGGTTTCGCGGAACACAATTTAAGAAATGCCCTATGGTATGGCGTGGGACACATACGTTTTTCGACTTACTACATTTTTCTTCTTTTTTTAGCCAATTTCATCGCGATCGGTTCAGCGGTTTAGGCGTAAAAGACAGACAGTCAGAGTTCACTATCAATATAATGTATTGTTCGTAACTATGTAAGATTCTTTTAAGTTTAATGGCGAGGAAATAGGGATGGAATAGATATCTGCATTCAAAATAAATTATCAAACACTAACCAATGTATAAAATATAAAAAAATGATTATTTAATTAAATGTATCCTTTTTATGATTTTTAATTACCAATCTAACCATAAAGACTAGAACTTGTGATGCTGTACAATTATGACGTCACGATTTAGTATTTAATACAAAACTCCATAATATATAAATCTATCAAAACCGGATATCCTAGGGATCCTTCTAATTATAGGCCCGTTTCCATTTTGCCAGCCCTTAGTAAAGTATTCGAAAAAATAATTTTATCGCAATTACTTGCACACTTTAATTTAAATAAACTATTACATAGTGAGCAGTACGGTTTTACGAAAGGTCGTTCTACAATTGACGCTGGGGTAACACTTTTAAAAAATATCTTTAATGCTTGGGAGAGGTCGCAGAATGCCATTGGTGTGTTCTGTGACCTATCCAAGGCTTTCGATTGCGTTGATCATGGAACACTATTACGTAAACTAAATTATTATGGGGTAAAAGGCGTGGCACTTGATCTTATGCAATCATACCTTGGGCAGAGACTTCAAAGTGTCGATGTAAATAGGGTTAAATTGTCTGGTTCTCCTGTGCGTATGGGTGTACCGCAGGGCTCTATTCTGGGTCCTTTTCTATTCTTAATATATATTAATGACCTTCCGTTTTATGTTAAAAATACCTGTGGAATTGTACTGTTTGCTGATGATACCTCACTGATTTAGATAGACTGAAATCCAATTATGACGATGTAAACGGTGCATTAACAAAGGTATTAAATTGGTTTACAGTGAATAATTTAGTTTTAAATGCAAATAAAACTAAATGCATTAAATTTGCATTACCAAATGTAAAAAAAGTAGACTGTAATTTAATGTTAAATAATGAAGTCTTTAATCTTGTTGAGTCAACAGTATTCCTAGGGATTACTTTGGACTCAAAATTACAATGGGGCTCCCAAATTTCATCTGTTGCGGCGAAGCTCAGTTCGGCAGCTTATGCAGTTAGGAAAATTAGACAATTAGATACAGCTAGATTAGTGTATTTTAGCTATTTTCATAGTGTCATGTCCTATGGCATTTATTTTGGGGTAAAGCTGCTGATATAGAAACCATTTTTATTTTACAAAAGAGGGCAGTGCGAGCTATTTATAATTTGGGCTCTCGAACTTCCCTCAGAGATAAGTTTAAGGAAATCGGCATACTCACAGTTGCATCTCAATATATTTATGCAAACATATTATTTGTCCATCAAAATATTAGTGATTTTTTGAAAAAATGTGACGTACACTCGATCAATACTAGGAATAAGCACAAACTTGTGACCTCTTCTTATAGACTCCAAAAAGTGCAAGGTTCATTTCTAGGACTAGGTGCACGCTTCTATAACAAAATCCCTACTTCAATTTTAAATTTGCCTTCATAAAGATTTAAGGACCATATTAAAGCTGTTTTAATTGAAAAATCTTACTACACTGTTAATGATTATTTAAAAGACGATAATGCTTGGGTGATTTGTTACTTTTTGTGTATGTATATTAATTTTTGTGTATTATATTATCATAATTTTTTTTTTAATATTGTTATTATGATGCACTTTTTTTTTTGCCCAATAAACATGTGAATGGTAACAGTGATAACATATTGTGTGTTCTTATTCATATTCCGTGAAATTGTTTTTCTTTTTAGCAAGCTTAAGGTAGTCATGCTCACTTTGAGGCCTTTGCTTGCGGCGGCGTCGTGTGGCGGGTCGCTCACTTCCCTACAATATGTGCGAGGAGGGCGATGGCTGCCACATGCGTCATACTTGTGAACAGGTGCTGCTTGTGGGGGCTGGTCTGCTTAAATTTGCTGTCTATTTATTAACTATGTCACTCATCATTTTGTTTTTTTTTTTTTTTTGTTATAACACACATATATTGTCAGTGAGACTAGATAAATAATTTAATGTAATAAATCTGAGTTGGTTTTGAAAAGAGTGATTGCTGAGTTTCTTGCCGGCTCTTCTCAGTAAAAGCAACCTTCCGAACCGAGCGTTAGAGTCAGACTATTCATAAGTGCTTGTGAAGCATTTTCATTTTTATCGTTTTGAAATTCATAAAAAGCAGCTGAATTGATATAAGTAAAAGACCTCAGTTTAGATTCAACCAATTCATCGTAATATCACAGCGTAAAAAACATACAGTGGTCTATCGCGTTTGAAATCACTCGAAATGCCGCTTTGTATAGGCATTCGTCATTGCTGTATTGTGTCCCAAGCGAGTGTATGGCAGCTTGGGCTAGCTACCGCCCCTCTCTCACCCCGCAAGCCCTGCACGATTGCTCTGCCTAGACGTGTCCGTTGGCCGACTGTAAGAGTTACATAGACTGTGGTAATATTGTGATAATTTCATAACAGTATTATGGGATATTCTAAACTAAACATTTCAAAACATGGATATATAATATCATAAAATTAAATTGCCCAATTTTTACCAAATTATACTCTCACCTAATCCAAGATTATAATGAACCAAAAATGTAGGCCACAAATCCGTGTAAAACAAACTACCGCTAATAGAAAGTTATGAGCCGGGAAGTGAACCTGCACCATCGAGCACGCGCTCTTCGTAAACAAAACTAGATTGTTTAACTAATTTACTAAGCCTAATTTGATGGTATATTTTTAAAAGGCTATAATTTGTTGAAGTTTATTGCCTATAAAATAAAGCTTATTTAAAATAAATGGCTTAGACTTTCTACATTCTTATACCAATCTACTTTTGCGCATTATGCACGACAAAATCAAAAAAAGGCGATGGTAGTGACGTCAGAGACGTGGCAAAGACTTTTTACTACAATGAGCTTGACGAAAACATTGTGAGAACACCATAGCACGGTCACAGAGAAATTAACCTTAGTCATCTGTGGCACGGTGCTAGAGTAGATACTTTGTAACAACCACCTAGCAGGCCACCTCTTTCAAGTTGAAAATCTATTCTGCCGTCATTATTAAAAAGGGCACAACTAACATTTTGTAAATATTGAGAAAATCGATGTTACAAATATAAAGGTGAATAAAAGTTATATCTCACAATGCGCCCTTTTCCTGTACTATAAACTTAAAAAATGGTGCAGTTGTGCCCTATAAGCTTATTCTATCTCTGTTAGCCTTTTTTTCCTAATTTCGAATATATATAAAACTCAATTTCATAAAAATGTTAGTTGTGCCCTTTTTAATTAAAACGGCAGTATTGTGAAACACCATCTAGTGTTTGGCGTTGGTGTTTGCAAGTTCCACTTGATAGCCAGTACACTTCTAGGCTTAATGTGCTTCCGACCTTTGCCGACATCATCATATACCTTGGTGAAATTGTGGTCATACATAAATTCATAGGAAAAAAAAACAATAAAAAAATAAGCTCAGACCAGATTCAGGCCCCGAAAAACATTAGAAAAATTCAGTTCATAACATCCTATCATGAACAAGGCGGTGTTTCATAAAGGACTAATTAAATGTGACACACGTCACTCGACAAACTAGGTTTATAATCTCGTAAATCATACCAACTATCATCCCAACGAATTCACATTTTTATGCACATGAATATTTATAAAATAGCCCTTATTGACTCGTTTTAAAGTTCAAGATAAATGTGAATAGGTGTTCGAAAGTTTGTACTTGGTGACATCAAAGAAGCAATTATGACATCTGTTTTATAGTCGGTTCGTCCGTTTGTTCTTAAAAACTTTATGGTGATCTATAAAGATTGGCTATTAAAAAAAATGGTAAACATAGGTAGGTAGTAGGTACTTGTTTTGCTTTAAAACTCTTTGATTTTTTAAATTGATTCTTCCATATTGATTTTTGCATTATTTCAAACACAATCAAGAATCGTTGTACATTTAGATTTTTTTTAAAAGTAATATTAAATTAGTCATGCAGTAAAGAAAGGTGTAGCTATAGGTACCTACACCTTTCTTTACTCCATGACGCGCTTTCTGCTATACGGATTTATATGAAAATTGTTGCAGAGATAGCTCGAGATAGATTTTGAATTAGCATTCATTTATTTCGCACGGCCGAAGTTGCGGGCTAAAGCTAGTGTTTATTAATTTGATTTTTATTATATATTATATATACATCATCAGGTTTTCATATCTTACGATGTGAATTTTCATATATTATATTTTTTTAAATGACACATTCAATGATTTACGGACATTGAGCAGGCGCGCGTCACTAAATCAAGTGTCGACTGGTCATTATATACTATGCTAGTAAGGGAGCTAGGTAGGGTTTACCCAAAATAGATTTTGGGTAAAAAAAAACAGCACTGCGAGTAATTTTTTTAGATATACTTACACTAATATTCTTCAATAATAAACTAAAATAAGTTTATGAATAAGTTTTTATCAATTTAACCGAGGGAACTAATGTTTTCCCAAATATTTTATTTCAAAGTGTCATAGGTATATTTATTTATGCTAAATCCCAAAAATAAATGATCGTATGATTGAGTTACAAACAATAAAACAAACACAAACATTCATATTAGTACAATAATTCCACATCACATCCGCATTTAAATAAGGCCAAAGCGCTGCACTCACTAGTTTATAGCCTCCCTCATTCAGGTAGGAATGCAAATAAAGGAATCTCGCAACGAGATTAAAATAATTAATTTAATAATAAATTAAAACAAACAACATCAACTATCCACAAACTAATAGTAAAAATAGTTTTTACCCAACCCCACTTATGGGTAAACCTGCCATTTGGCACTCAGCTCCTATACTATATCAACACGCTATATGACAAAAAGGAAGTTGTTTGTCAAAGTGACAAATAGGTTGACACGGTCCACACTACGGGTGCCGTTATATTTTTACAAACAAGTGATTCCGTATAAATTCATTGGATATTTAAATATGCGTAGTTATGTGATTTCATCAGTTATACGGGATAATAAATTCGGTTGGAAATAATGACAGGTTTAAAGATTAATTGTTAGGTAATGTGATGTAAATACAAGAAATATGGGATGGAAAAATTATGTTGTTAGTTTTCTTTGAAATGTTCATGAATCAGAAATCGTTACGAGGAAACTTTTAAATTGACTAAGCTATGCAGGGCTTTTTTTACTCTCTATAAGTGATGATGTGGCCAAACTGTTAATTAATTAATGACTAGTCTTCGTTCATCGACTAAGTAGGTATCTCTGCAAAGAGCTATAACGAGATTGGTAATATAGCACGCAACCCAAAAAAAAACGTTATTCAGACTGTGTTACAGTTAAAATTCGATAATTTGAAATATGTACATCATTATACTATAAACCTGAATTGATATGATGATAGCAGGAACTACGGGACTGCAATAGATTGTCTGAGTGATAGATTGCGTGGTAAAGGCCATGATAGCTCAGTGGCAGTGATGTACATACGGTGTTGCAAGGGGCTTGAGCTTTCGACGGAAGAAAACATAGAATGTGTAGACTGTGGTATGTGAGTATGACACGATGGATGGATTGCCAGTGTGTTCTAGCAGCTGCACGTGAGAAAGAATTGCCTTCTAGCTTTTGCGTCTTTACCTGCTTCGGTTATCATCATCCATCTACCACAATCTCATCAGTTACTACGATAAGATTGTAAGCAAAGACAGGACTTTTAAAGCATCAATACGTGACATTCAAAATAATAATGAACACTATTTTTAAGGCGACGCCTTGAAGATTTTGGTTGCAAGGATACCGATTTTTCTCTACAATGAATAAAGCGAACGAAATGAAATTTATTGTAAGAATTCATCATGTATTTGACTTTATTTTGTCCATAGCATAACACGATTGGTTAACTTTTATAAACAAATGAATTAATCAAAAAGACCTCTTTAAAATAAGAGATTCCAATTTTACCGATATTGAGGATCGATTTGAGGTTCCAAAATTTCTACATATTTTAATTGAAACTGATACTATATTTTTTACAAAGGTTTTATGAAATATATTTGTAGTTTTTAAATTAAACAATAAAAACCATTTTGTCGCATAAATCCTTTCCGTTTACGCGGGTTTTCTATAGCGAATAGTAGGGAGCTGGACGCAGCACGTTGAATTTCAGATTTTTAAGCTTAACGCGGCGTCACCTTAATTCAAACACAAATCTAACTAATTGCACACGAACCATTTGCATTGAACACATCATTTTTGCAATATTATTTTTGGTTAAGATTAAAATACAATATCAGCGTCAAATCCCGCCCAGCGGAGAGTCGCCCACAGTCAATTTGTCATGTGTCAACCTGTACCTTAATTACACGCCCGCTGTCCCGCCCGCGTCCCGTCGCCGCTCCGCTGCCGTCCCGCGGCACCTTGATTAAACACCAGACGGTATTTATAAGCTCTCTACGTGGAAGTTTGGTCATATACTTCATTTTTGATTTGACGTCCGTTTCATGTACAGGTTTTGTATAGAAAAGTAATCAGGGTTGTGCAATGTAATGTAATTTATTAAACCTATTGTATTGTTTCTGATCTACGATCGTAATTGATTCTTCAAAACTGTTTTTACGTACTACGGGCACATAATCATTATTACAGAGAAAATTTTCAAACGCACGTATGTACATACAATTTAAAAACCACAATCTCATTATGGTAAGTGATTGAGTGAAAGGTGGTAAGCACACAAAACCTAGAAAGAACTACCTCTATGCAGTTGCCCGAATACACTAGTAGGTGTTTGCGCGACAGATTTTCAACTTGAGGGTGGTAGCCAGTCAGGCGGGTACTATAAAGTACCCTACTATACCGTGCTATGATTTCCTTAAGATAATTTGCCTCACAGAAAGCATTCATTGTTGGATTCGAACAACGACCTACTGCCAAAGTCCAAATATCTTCAAGTAAAAAGAATCTTGCAAAAATATAATAGCATAATCTGACCTACATTATCCCACTATCCCATGCAATATATCTGAGCAATACAATACAATACAACACGCCATCGGCCAGCTATTGGTCCGTATGTCCAACTGTCATGGCTTCACGTTTGGGCGGTCACTGAAAATATTTGTTTCAGCGACATGACTGATCATTCTATTTGTTTGTGAACTATTTTTATTTTACGATGGAAAAAATTTTGGGAACATCTGATTTAGTTTTTAGCCGACTTCAAAAAAGGAACAATGAGCTTGAGCTTTCGGTGAAGGAAAACATCGTGAGGAAACCATAGCACGGTGGAAGTATACTTTGTAGTACCCGCCTGGCTGGCTACCACCCTCAAGTTGAAAATCTGTCGCCAAACACCTATTGGTGTGTTACGGCAGCTGCACTTGAGAGCCAGTTTCATCTAGGCTTTGTGTGCTTACCACCTTTGGCCACATCATCACTTACCATAATGAGATTGTGGTCAACACAAGCCTATACAAAGTAAAAAAAAAAATAAAACTCTATTCAACCCGTATGTATGTATGTTATATTTTTGTGTCCGTGATTTTCAATGAATTAGTTTCTGCTTTTCGTAGTGATGATTTGGGTAAAGGGGATGATCACACAAACAGACATTCATCTCGTAGCAGATACCAGCTAGGTAAGTACAAGAAAGTAACCTATCATTGTGAAAGTCCATACTTAATATAGGAAACAGTCAAATCTACAACCTTTTGCATCTAAAATCATAATACTCATCTCAGCCGCAAGACGTCCATACTATAACTAATTTAGAAAAAATATTTAATGACTTCAGGGGAAGGTAAAGGTAACTGACAATACGTATAAACCTAGTTCCGCATCTGATTGTATAGCTCTTATTTGATCCGAACCAAACTATAATTGAAAGGTAACTATCGCAGTTTATCTTTCAGGAGGCAAGTAGTTTCAAAGGTCAAGGACCCATGACCAGGGGGACTAAAAAGGAAGTTCGAGCCATATTGCTCATTTTTCCAAATTTACGGCAGATTCATCAATACCAAATCTTTTAATGAATTAAATTGTATATATGTGACTATTGGTAGTGACTACCGGGGCCTGCCGAGAATTCGAAAAAATTATTGCATTATCAATATTGCTTGAGCGGCCTTTTTAGAGGGCCAGTAAGATGGATTTATTATATTTACTTATTTGTTTAGATTTCATAGCCCAAATAGTTGATTGATGATGTAGAATGTTGTTAACTGCTGGACATGAACATGCTGTGTGCATGAACATGTCTGTTTGTCCTGTGTCTGGGTGTAATTATCTATATATGTATGTATTCACAAAAGAAAAGTAGTATATGTAGTATATCAGTTATCTGGCTTCCATAGTACAAGCTCTGCCTTATTTGGGGTCAGATGGCCGTGTGTGAGGAATAATGTCTCAGAATATATGCAAGTATTTAGAATTACATGTGGATGATTAACAGTGGACACCCCTTGGCTGTTATGGTGCTGATGCGTTGTAACTTTTTATGAAGTATCTTTCAGGAATCCTACTAATTCTAGTAATATATAAATGTGAATGTTTGGATGTAGGGATGTTTGTTTGTTCAATCATGCATAAACGCCTCAATGAATTTAGATGAACTTAGCATATAGATAGATCATACTTTGGAATAACATATTATCATAAGGTAATTTTTATCCCGGGAAAACATAAGAGCCGGAAATGTCGGTGAAACTGTGAGACGGAAGCTAGTACATTATATCTTGTTTCTTTATGTAATTCCTTTAACTCCAAACTCCATGTAACCTCAGCAAACCCATAAACACCGGCCATCATTTTCCTTTCACATTCATAACGTTTTTGGAAACATCTCAAAACATAAACTAATTATTTCCCAGCCTCAATCCGACAAGTGCACTGTTAAATATGTATTTCTAGATTTATTCACAAGTACGTCAATTAACCTGGGGGCATAAATCACTTGGGCGCTATTCCTGCGCGGGCGCAACGCGTCGCGCGACCGTCGCCCGCGACGTCAACATACCGTTTGATTTATACAACCCGTTGTAAATGCGCAAAAACATAAATAATGTGGTGCCTTTTGTTTTTGATTATCTGTCTCGTAATTCTTGATCTGTGGCGAGCTTTTAAATGTGCATCATCATTGTCAAGTTAATTGTTGAACATTGTTTGTGTTCCTTGTATCTAGAAGATGTCTTTCAAGCTTTGCCGTGTCGTTAAAATCACAATTTGTGTTTGTACTTGTATTTTGTTTATTTTTGGTCCAAATATCTCGATTTTTGAATCGAATGCAGAAAAACCGTTTATTTATATTTAATAACTGTTATCACGCTAGCTTTCACCCCGCGGTTTCTCCCGCGTTCCCAAGGGATTTCATGATTTCCTGGGATCAAAAATATTGTATCCTGTATTTATGCTCTAAATAAATACTTTATTATTGAAATCTTAGCTATTCCAATCAAAATGAATCAAATCATAAATAATATTTTTTATTTCCCATAAAATACAAAATCTTCATGATGATAAATGAGAGAGAAACATATTTTCTTTACAAAGCACCA
Source organism: Tetheella fluctuosa (assembly GCA_951216915.1). Taxonomy (NCBI): domain Eukaryota; kingdom Metazoa; phylum Arthropoda; class Insecta; order Lepidoptera; family Drepanidae; genus Tetheella; species Tetheella fluctuosa. Next base: position 12,749,893 of record OX578222.1, read on the forward strand.
TAACAATCTAAATATGAACTAGGTAAAAAAAAATAACCCCCTCAAACCTAATGCCTCGGAAATAGGTCCGCAATTCAATGTCCACTTACAAGATCTCAACTACGCTAACTATAATATTACCTGGCCAATGAAAATAGTCGGCACTCACGATACTTTTTCTTCTAAACACTAGTCCACTTAAAACGCTGTTATAGTTTATAGTAGTCGTAAACCGATGTCCGCTTTTAAGTCCTACAGTATGAAATACTCGTAGTATAGTTTTGACGTGAGATAGTTAACGGGTGAGCGCATGCGCCTGTGTGCTCATCGTGCTAGGGTTGCCACATTATAGGCTTCCTATCTCCTCACCTTGACTTATCTATACTAATGTTATAAAGCTGAAGAGTTTGTTTGTTTGAACGCGCTAATCTCAGGAACTACTGGTTCGATTTGAAAAATTCTTTTAGTGTCGGATAGCCCATTTATCAAGGAAGGCTACTTTTTATCCCGGGAAAACATAAGATCCCACGGGAACGCGGATGAAATCGCGGGGTGGAAGCTAGTAATTAATATTAATTTATGCTAATATTATAAAGCTGAAGAGTTTGTTTGTTTGAACGCGCTAATCTCAGGAACTACTGCAGATTCGATTTGGAAAATATTTTTGTGTTGGATAGCCCATTTATCAAGGTAGGCTATAAGCTACTTTTTATCCCGTGGAAACATAAGATCCCATGGGAACGCGGGTGAAACATCGGGGTGGAAACTAGTATTCATGTAGTAAATTGAAATTATTTCATTCATCACAAAGTTAATAAAATAATCCCAATTTACTCCATGAATAAAAACCAATGTAAAAAAACAAACACAGCTTGGATACAAAACTTAGGTTATGAGGAGACGGAAGAACTTCTAGCGGTTTTACGTTAAGTGCTATTATTAGTTATTTCATTCCATTCATAAAGTATTCATAAGCCATAATTTGTTAATAACCCACACACCCTCTCTCTCCCCCACACACAAACTCACCCACTTACACACACACTCCTCACAAACACATACACAAAGAGAGGTTCATCTGCCGTTAATTTCATTCATTTATTTTAATTCAATTAATTTAGTTAAATTGATTTTGTTAGCATTATATGATAGGATACTTCAAAATCCATACTGCTGCGGGGAGTGGCGCTGTTTGCTGAAATACAGGTTTTCACCTAGTTTGGCAACGGATGCTGTTTTCATAACTTTTTGTAAATTTTTCTAGCCCATTTTATGTAAACATCATTGTTATGTATATTTTTGGAAATAAAGTTATTATTATTTATTTATTATTATTATTTATTCATAATTTTTTCAAGAATCGATAGTTTTATACTCACTCTTACAATACCATTTTTTTTCAAAAGCTTATTAAAAGCACGTGGCAGCCCTGAGTTTAGCGTTCAGTAGGTGAACATCAAAGGAACGGTTCACTTGGTAGTGTATACAATTGTTTATTTTGATGACTTTGTTGCGATGAGTGAGGTACAAATGGAATGGACTCATACGCAATTATGTTCTTGGAATAAATATTGCTTAAATGGGATTTTTATAAACATTTACAATATCTGAAACTTACTGAATGTATAAATAGATTGCTGTTTATGACTATAAAATTTCCACAATTTCGATCTTCCGGAATTTCATAGCTGATAAAGTTAAAATCTTAATATAACAACAGTATTGTATGTATGTGACGGGCCGGTTGGCGTGGTTGGTAAGATACCCTATCTATCACGCCGCAGGTCGGGGGTTCGATTCCCACTCAGGACAAACATTTGTGTGCATGAACATTGTCCTGTGTCTGGGTGTAATTATCTATATATGTATGTATTTACAAAAGAAAAGTAGTATATGTAGTATATCAGTTATCTGGCTTCCATAGTACAAGCTCTGCTTAGTTTGGGGTCAGATGGCCGTGTGTGAGGAATAATATCCCAGTTTTTTTTTTTTTTAATTTTTTTTTATCACTATATAATAGCTTTAATAAATATATTGGTAATCCTCGACTGGGGCTTTTTAGTCTTTTCAACCGAAAAACCAAAAATTTTGCTTTGTATCGCAAGAAACATAATAATGCTCTAAAGAAAAATGCAAAAAACGCTAAATTGAGCTTTATCCGACCTGGGAATCAAACCCAAGATTATTAGTATTGTGTCACGCAGCTATGTTATGATTTGGACACAGTTCCTACTTACATCATTGTGTTGTAAAAAATTTATAGTCGTTTTATTGCCTACTCCAAAATGTTCGTCCATCAACAACACGTTAAATATTATCCCACTGGTTCACCTGCCGCCCTAAACAAGGCTTAACTTGACACATTACGATGATATTTCAGCACTTTAGTAGATACTTTCTAGGAATATTGTATGTGTGACGTTGATAACTCGTAAATAATACTGGGAATGAAAATAATTTGTTGCATGAATGTCATTTCAAAGCTGGGAAGTTTGTGGCTAATATTGTTTGAGCTATCTACAATCCTGTAGACACTGTTCTAAAAAATCTAAAGATCAATATAGGTTGTTTATTTTAGGTGAATTTGTAATGGATATCCCATATTTTGACGTACTATTCGGATTGTTTATATACTTTAAAAGGAAGAAAAGAAAAAAGGATTCTCCTTCCAAGAAATACAGAAAGCTGACCGCCATTGCATCCCCAAAATTATAAGAAGAAAACACAGATCCATAAAAGTCAGATAGACACATTCAATAAACGAAAATGAGAAACATTGCAAGCAAGGTAATACAATGTGACACCCCAAAAAACCGTCAAATCTCCGGAATTAATACCTTCAAAACCATAGGTATTCAACCATCAACCCTCAAATCAAATAACAGCCTGTGGAGGCTACACAAATACAAGCGGTATATGACGGAGATTGTCAGAATAACAATGGAATAGCAAAGGGAGCGGACAATGAAAACCGGTGGTCGAAACAACCGAAGTCTTTGTTGGGAAAATATGGGCACAGATTATTTTGGAGATAGTACAAGTCATGATGTAACTACTAACTAGTTTAGCAATCAATCCGTGGATAAAATGACTATTAATTTCAATAACATAAACTGTCCTGCTGCAAAATTCAACGAATTATTTACCTGCCCGTTTAGTTCCCACCATTTTGAAAATCTATCGGTGTGTTCCGGCAGCTATTTATGCTTATCATATTTAGCTATGTCATCGCTTAACATAGCGAGATATTTATACTAATATTATAAAGCTGAAGAGTTTGTTTGAACGTGCTAATCTCAGGAACTACTGGTGCGATTTGGAAAATTCTTTCAGTATTGGATAGGCCATTTATCGAGAAAGGCTATAGGCTACTTTTTATCCCGGGAAAACATAAGATCCCTTGGGAACGCGGGTGAAAACACGGGGCGGAAGCTAGAAACACAGAGTGAAAAATTGATTATGTGTAATCACAAACTAGGCTTGATGATGTCTATGTGACCTAAGATGAACACACAAAGTCCAAAACTTAAGCTTCTGAATCAGGATTTTGAGTACGTTATTGAAACCTTTAAGGATCTCTACTTTCTTTTCCTTGCTTTTTAATAATATTGTCTCAGAGACATCAATGAAATATCTAAACTAACTGGACTCTTTCATCACAAATAATTATAGTCTATGAGGGTTAGACAGACGCAGTTGAAAGGTGCTGCGGTGCGAATGGAACATACCTTCAGACACAATGCGTAAGCTTTAATATGAAGACCAACCCATAAGCCTTGTCTTTACCAACGGAATGTAATCAAAAATGATTTCTAATATAATTGTAATTAGATGTAATTTTGGACATCATGTATCCATTTTCCATTTTTTTATCAAACTCAAGTTTCTTGTATATGTAAAAGTTCTTCAGCAAGTCGTCTTTACTTTCCGTTGTGAATTTTAGTACATTCAGTTGAACTACTAAAGATTAAAAATAAAACTACCAAATTGATAAAAAAAGTATATTTTTTACTCACACAAAAATTACAGCATATAAAAATGCACATCAACTCACACGATTTAAAACCGTTTGAGGCCAAAGATGAGGATAAGATGCTGAAGTGCTGGTTTTCAGAATTCCTTTGTCGGATTTTTTAAGAAATTTCTTCAAGAACATAAAACTACAGAATACTGGGCTTATTTCTCAAATTTAAATAATCAGTAATTTAAAGTATTTTAATATCCAATGTTTACAAGATAATAAATAAGGTTTAATAACGCCCGGTCCGTCTGAACACGTATAAATATTTTTATTGCAAGAAAATCTTCGTGATTTATCGACAAGGTGATTTCATTAAAATTAGTGATCCGCAGGCTAAATCCAAGAAAAAATCTTAATATGAATACGTAATTGAGTCTTTATTGTGTTAGATGCATTTAAATATAACCTTAAATCAGTTTTATCAAAACTGAATAAAGCTGGGCTTAAAATTGAGCCCTGTGGTACTCCAACAACTAGACCCATACTTTTATTCTCGGAGAATTTTTATTTTAAGTAATTCTTCGATAAAAATAGACTGATAATAATTATTGGCAAGATAATGTTCTAAATTTAAAATCATTACGGAACCCACAATTAACTCATACAGCAACACATGAACTAAACACACGTATATCTGTAGCATAATTCGACGTTTTCATAATAAACAAACGCAACGTTCGCACCGGTGTGTTTGTTTTCCTAGCATATCTTTTTTTTTTATTCGACACACGTGCGCCCGGGCTGTAATCATAAACCGAAATAAGAGCATATTTTGTTTTTGCGAAAAATTGTCTTATGAAATCTTGGTATTAGTTTTAAAGAATTACATAACACGCAATGTCTTTATCCCTTCATCAGACATTATTAAGTATTATAAAATAATTTGAAAAGATTGGGAAAAGCAGTGATTCTTTAGCAAAAGTTTGAGACTTTACGCACAGAAACTAAAAAGAACTGAGCTGTGACTGTTTTCATGAAACAAGTCAGAAACAAATACACAATGCAGCGGAACCGCGGACAAGGGATATGTTAAAAAAATTATAGTTGTAGAATCTCGTCAAACTGTGGAAAAATTTTGCAATTTACCATCACTTTATATTGAAATTCTTGAGCTTTATTTTTTCAAACTGAATGAAGATAATAATATTATTAGATAAATTTTAATATCCTCTACCTCAAAATAAAATAATTTATATTGTCACTTTTCACCGTACCAGTACCAGTGAGAAGTGAAAGCTGTATCAGGATGAGGTAGGGACGTGAGGGGGTGCGGTAAATTGACGCTGATTGCCGTCAATTGGTACCAATCGAGCGCCCGCGCAGTGAACGGCGACGTTAGCACAGAGCCAGAGGTAGCTAATGACGCGCTCGAATTAAACGTCATTTCCCGCCATGACCTTTAGTAACATGTTTTCTGTAGCATTATTATTATACAATGAATGTGGTGACCGCAGATAAAAGCCTTATAATCATGCTATAGGATAAGAATTATGTGGTTAGGAATGAAGATAGAATTGATAAATGAAAGAAGCAGTTACTCCTGCGCCGATTTGTAAATATAAACTAGGCAGATGATCATCGTAGGTACATAGGTTAGTTGTGATCAGCGATCGTGAATCGCTAGTCAATCAGAAACTTTGAATATTATTTAGGAGATACAATGGGTATCAGATCCGGGCTATGTGTGTAAATGTTTATTGATTAGGGACGTTTAAAAACACAAAAATTAGAAGATGAATTGGCAATGCAATCATTGAAAAATAAAATAATATAAATATGTACCTATAATGATAGAGGAATAAAAAACAGTGAACAAGAAATAAAAAAATACCAGATAATATTCAAGGTGCTTTACCTTACACCTAATGTATAAGATAACAACAAATATTATAGAAACTCCAATAAAATTGTCATTACTCAAACCACCTTCCACCTCTTTAGATAAGTACTCAATTCTGATAACACACACATACATATTACACCTTTATGTGGTAAACATTGTGTGTATGTGGTCGGGGTCATAGACCTGTCTGCGGATATGGCCAATTGTGGCAGCAATAAAGGTGCGTTTACCTCTTGGCCCGCCTTGAACTTCGTGGGGTTAGGAGCCAATGAAGGCCTGCTAGTTGGGAATGAGATTATTTTTACTAGCTCTTTGGCTTTGCGGTTTTGCTCACGCTTAAGAGGAACTTGTCAATAAATTTATAACTAGTAGATGAGTCCGACATTAAAACTAATACCTTCTCGAAGATTTATGAACTCAAAGTAGTATCTACCTACTTTAGGGATAAAATATTAGTATTCATGTTTTGTTTCGTTTTGACGGGCGTTGGTAAAATATCCTACATATCACGCCACAGGTCGTAGGTTTGATTTCCACATCTATCTAATGAAATAAGAATGAAACACTTGGCTTGGAAAGCGAGTTGCTCATTATTTAGTACATTCTTTATATGGTTAGTTTAGTGAAGATTGGCTGAATTTGTACAGCCAAGCAGCCTATAACTACAAAGTGCTACAATGATATGGTTTCTTCTCGATATTTTCTTTCACCGAAAACTCAAGCTCATTGTAGAATTCAAACCCAAGACCTGCGCCATGACATTCATCTTGTTTCAATTAAAGTGAGCACCGTCGCCAATACTCTTGTAAATTAACCTTTAAAGATGCATTCAATGCTTTTTGAGAGATATCTTAATTTATTTATTTATGGACAGCCAGTAGTTGTTACATTGGACATATTATTACAAACTATACAAGAATAACAACTGAAGTAAATATAAAACCTGTTAAGGCGTCACAACATGCGTTTTATGTTGGTAATCCATCACAATATAATATATATTTATGCTTGTGTATTTTTTAAATATACTAAAAATAAATCAAAACATAAGAAACAATGACATCATAGAAAAATAAAACTATATCCAAAGCTAGACAAAAATTTATGAGGATAAATAAAGTACGAGTGTAAAATAATTCTAATTCTAATAATTATCATTGCATACATTATGGTATTAAGTAATAAGAGTAATAAAATAAAATAACAAGAAACATAATGTTATTATCATCTCAACAATCTCAACACAATTTTTCTATAGTTCCGCGTTAAGGTGACGCCGCGTTAAGCTTAAAAATCTGAAATTCAACGTGCTGCGTCCCGCTCCCTACTATTCGCTAAAGAAAACCCGCGTAAACGGAAAGGATTTATGCGACAAAATGGTTTTTATTGTTTAATTTAAAAACTACAAATATATTTCATAAAACCTAAGCGCAATTTATCTTATCAGTTTCAATTAATATATGTAGAAATTTTGGAACCTCAAATCGATCCTCAATGCCGGTAAAATTGGAATCTCTTATTTTAAAGGTCTTTTGATTAATTATTTTGTGTTATAAAAGTTAACCAATCGTGTTTTGCAACGTACAAAATAAAGTCAAAGACATGATGAATTCTTATAATAAATTTCAGTTCGTTCGCTTCAGTCATTGTTGAGAAAAATCGGAATCCTTGCAACCAAAATCTTCAAGGCGTCGCCTTAATCCAAGATAGATAATAACATAAATGTTATGAATTATTTTGGCTTTTTCAATCAACACTTAGTTACAAATAATTCAGTCTATAAAATATTCATGTTATCACTTGTGCAACCGCCTATACCAATCAATGAGACAGGTCTATCACCTTTTATTGTCGCTTTCATCGCCCGGTGTCCGGTTGCCATCCGTGGACTACAATTGAACCCTTTTAGATCCAGAATAGCCTTTAACGATGTTGTCATAAGTGAATAATAGACTCTAAATGTAAATGAACAACTTTTATATTTGCTTGATGATGTAGTGTTTTCAGCAAGGCCAGAATTGTTTCTATCAATTAACAGATGTTTCATGTTACCTCCTTTTTGAATTATGTCAAGAATTCTGGAGGTCCGTTAATTAATGAGTATAATGTATGGTGAAGACAATGTGTCTGGAAGAGATCTTATAATATTGTATTCAATTTATGTAATTTTCTATTGAATTTAGATAATACATGATCAGCATTTTTATTAGGTCCATATTAAGGGTCTCTAACTTACATTAAAATATTATACAAAAGCCAGTATTTAGTATTAGAGATACAATTTTTTGTTAAAATTTGAAGTTGTTCAGGTTATGTTTTGTGTTTATGTGTATTATATTTCGTTAATAATTGTAAAACATTTAATGGTAAAAAAGCCAACTTTGTCAGATTCTCCAAAAAAATAAATAAAACAAAATATATAAAAAATGTAACCTTGCTGAGCTTCTTGCCGGTTCTTCTCAGTTGAAGGCGACTTCCGAATCGGTGGTAACTTCAGTAGTTTCGACGTTCATAAGTGCCCTCCTAGGGCCTAAACTGAATAAATGGCTTTGACTTTGACTTTGAATGCAAAAGTTTGACAGTATGTTTGTTAGTCAAAACATGCCGTTGGATGAGATTTGACAGACATTATAGATAACACATACCTTAGAATAAATTGTATCCTGGGTCAAACAGCGGGAGTAAATGATGTGAAAGTCAAAGTTATTTATTCAATTTAGGCCCCTAGAAAGGCACTTATGAACGTCAAAGCTACTGAAGTTATCACCGATTCGGAAGTCAACTTCAACTGAGAAGAACCGGCAAGAAACTCAGCAAGGTTACATTTTTTATATATTTTTTTGGACAGTCTGACAATGTTGATGATAATTGTAATATTCCGCAATACATAGACATTTACTTACTTTCATATCTGCCATATTTGTGTAAGCTGTGTGTCATATCCTATTATATTATGTACATTTTATTACAGCGTGATTACATACACAGATATTCGCATTTAGATATAATATAAGTAGGATAGAAGGATACAATAATGCTCTAAAAATAACAATCTGATATATTTGATATCTACAACAATACCTACACCGTTGAAAGTTTCATAACACAGCCAAAAACCACTCAAAGATAACTGTTCCAATTTACAAAGCATCCATTGCCTGTTATGTACCACCGTACCAAACATGTTGATTAACTAGATGGTAATGTATAGCAAAAAAATATTGTACTCAAAAGAGGAGAGTGAGGTAATATGGCAACGTCCCTGTAATAGGTAAAGTTGGTTGTTCATAGGCTATTTAGTGGCAAGTTGTGATGTACGGCTGGAATTGACCACATTAGTGAATTTATTTTTGTTAGGAAACATTTTCTGTGAGATTTTTTTTGTTGAGAACGTATTAGGTACTATTCACTATTCTATTCAAAGTTTGACAGTACAACTTTTGCATTAACACTTCGAGATATTTCTTTATAATTACGCATCATCTAAATAGCTTCGTATCTATTGAACAAAAAAATACTTTTAGCTAGTTAGGCCCAGTATTTACCTAGCGAAGCGGCTCCAATCCGACGATCTCTTCGCCCATCTCCAGTTTGGTGGATACCGGGCCATAAAACAGGAGTTAGTAGTTCCACGGATAAAAATACAAATCGAAATGTTTTCATTCCTTCATAAAAATAACCAAATCAAAAGTCAACGTCGACAAATCCTTTCCAAAATCATTTTCGTCATCCGATATCAAACACAACACAGGATAAAAGTTGGGTATAATCGTAAGGAGATCTGTGATGCGATGCGACCGGAAATTAAGACACGAGGGTGGACTGCCCCGGCCTCCCGGCGCCCTTCCGTTTCCGCTCGGACATCACCTTGCCCACCGTGAGCAGAGGTTGGGCGGATGAATGATCATTATCATATTTCAGTGATGAAGGGCCAACTGGCATGTTTACTTAATAAAATATATTCCAATGGAAAGAAGAAAAAAAAGGTGCGCGTTACTGGGAGGCATTTCAATGATATGCAAGGAGTTGTTATATTAATCACCAGCTTTCTGCCCACGGTTTCATCTGGTCTGAAAGCTATAAACCCAATTAATAAATAAACTGATAGATTTCAAAGGAAGCTGCTTGCAGCATATAGCAATCATTGCTTTTTGATGTCGTCAACGTATTCTTAGCTGTTTTGAAGACCCCAAAAAGCGTGGATCTTGGCAAACAGTAGAAACATCTATACAAGCCATCTTATGTTCACTGGTCACTATCTTCAATACTGAAGGCACATTGAATACTTTTATCGTTAGACAATCGTGGGGGCAAAAGTTATAGTTATTAAAAAATGTATACGTACATTTTCTCAATAAAAATTTCATTTGAGATAAAGTTCAATGATCTTAAACTTTAAAACACCACCTAATGTCCATAAACAACAATAAACCCAAGTAATTTGACAAGAGGTCCAAACACGTTCGAATAAGTAGCCATCTTGTAGCGATCACCTTATTTTCTCTATCTACCCGCCGGGGGTCAAGAGGTGGAGTGAGGGAGGGGGTAAGATATTGGAATATTTTTCATACAAACACGTCTCTACGTGGACACTTCTACTTGATACAATATTGCTAGGATTGTGCTAGGTTTACATGGAGTAAGAAAAAAAGGGAATCAGAGGGTTTATGGTTTCAAAATGGTGTCGAAGAGATAGCTCAGTAGTAGTGATGTCGAAAGCTGTAACGAAGGTCATGGATTGGAATTCTATAATGAGCCTGGCCTTTTGGTAAACAAATATTTCGTAAGGAAACCATAGCAGGGTGATAAGGTGGTACTTTTAGTCCCCACCTCACTGACCCCTTCATGTTGAAAATCAGTGTCATAAACACCTATCAGATTATTCCGACTACTGTTGAGAACCACATTCCTTCTAGGCTATATGTGCTCACCTCCTTTAACTATTTCTACTCAATTATAAGTTATGTAGGGGAAACTGAACAATAAATCGATATTTTTTATTGATATAGAGAATTATCAACTGAAATTTCTAGGCTAAAGAACGCTAAATATACCTAGAAAATAAATTAAAAAGATTCATGTAAGCTAATGTTAAACCGTAGGTGGTCGCGTCACTGTCCGCCGCGCCCGGCGGTCAAACTTTATATATTTTATATGTTTCGGCACACCGCTCCAACCCTGGCCGCATTTATTATTCCAACTTGCTCCCGAGTATGGCCCTGGATAGTTTTATACTTTAAAAAAATACAGGACTCCAAAAATAGTTTGTGATGTATAGGTATCTATTAATATTATTATAATGAAATTTTCGTAAAGAAAATAGCCAAATTTTATGTCAAGATCATTTTTGTCTGTAAGATCCAAGTACTTTGTAAGGATACTTATGAATATTGGATTGTGCAGTTTTTTTTAATGTTATAATGTATTCAAGCTTACTCCAATTTTCTTTTTAAATTACGAAGATTTCCTCCCAAAAACTGCACCATAAATGTATACATATAAAATGTTATTAGAAAACGGTGTCCATCCAACACAGCGGACGGCCGTTTTATGACGTTCACGACGGACCCCTAATCTTACGGAACCCACCTTGATATCGCCTTAATAAAGGCGTCACGTGGACGTGTGTCGTAAAAATTATCTGGTGTGACCATATCTCAGGGGGATTCAGTTGCTCTTTATATGAAATCTCTACCAAAATGCAATGAAATGTTCGTTTGTTTGTTTAAGCTTTGGTAAAATTAACAACCAATTGTGTACACACTTTATTCAAGTAACAAAACTTATAGGTATATTTCCAATATTTCTATTAAATATATTATTACGAATCACAAGATAATGCAACCTGATTAGTATTTGTGCCGAAATAATTTACATACAAACTCCATTGCGATACAAATCCTAAAAATGGCCACCGATCTGAGATTTTTCCATTTATTTTGCCAGTCGTAGTGTCTTTTATAACATTACTAGCTGTCCCCCGCGGTTTCACCCGCGCAGCGGTATGAAATATACCTACTATACTATAGTGACGAATATAAGTGTAAGAGTAACAGTAAATATAATACCAGAACTAAAACGAAGGAGACATTAGTTGTACCAAAGATTTGTAATTATTACGGCAAAAGAACTCGAAAATATGTAACTCCCAAACAATGTAACATGTATCCTAAAGCGGAACAAAATCGTAATATGTATAAGAAAGTATAATTAATAATATATAATGTATGTAATTGATAAGATAGTTCATGTATACTATATATACATATGTAAAAGAGCACAACGCCTACAAACTGCGTTAGTAGTTTGGCAATGTTAAATAACAAAAATATGTATTCTATTTCACTGAATAATAAGATATAATATATATATAATAATATATAATGAGGAGTATTGACACGAGAATTTTATACAAGTACATATTAGATTTATTTAAAGCCAACATCATAAATTGCCTTTATTTAGTGCTATAACTATAATATAATCAAAAGCAGAACCTCCAATCTCCACAATAATATTTCTACCCTCACTCATACCAATCCAATTTAGAATAAATACGCAATCAAATCCAAAAGTGCGCAAGGAGGAAGGTGGGCGAGTATGGACAACCCAATAAAAGTAATAAAAAAGCGGACGGTCGCGATGGCCGTCCGTGGCGACATGTGGCCAGCCACTTGCATTTTTTAAAAATAAAATTTGCATACGTTTAGGGTCCCACACGAATTTCACGTTAAGCCCGAGGCTAGGAGACATTTTAAACAATATTACAGTGGCTAAGGAGTGTATAAAGTGGTCACTTTATTTTGTGATGGTCTCTACATCGAGGGTAGATTTAATGAAATTGTTTTTAGCTGTAGAAAAGTTATTAAGTTTTATTTAAGATGTAATATCTGTTAATCCATTTGGGATTTGATTAAAGCTGTGTCATAGCTAGTTAAAAAGAGCTGTTTTCTTTTTAATTTCTATCAGTCTATTTATTTATTTTTTTACTCCTAATAAATAGGATTTACCTTCTTTAATGTTCCGAAAACTCTCAAAACATATCGAATAAAAATACTAGTCAAAGTACTTATCGACTAAGAGTTAAAATAAAAAAATAACTATTCTAGAAACAAGGTAAATGACATGAATTTCATTATACTACATTATACTACAATTTAAAACCGTCAATTACATAAAACATAACACATGTTCGATCCTGTAAAAGTGCTCCAACGATATTTCAGTCCCCATTGAAATTTTAATCACCGAATTAAAAGACCTATTCACACTGGCCTGTGAAAGCGCTACCGCTAAGTTCACACGTCTGTCACTCGACAGTATCATTACATTATACTTTAAAAACAAAACCACCTCAAAGTGACATAAGAAGACTATCAATATGATTATTTTAACGATTTTGAACCATATCTACTAATGAATAAGGTGTGAGGAAACGTAGACGAGGCGTCATGTCCGTTTCCATGCGTCTCCCACGGTGTGGAATCTATTTACGTATGTTCTACAACGTGTGTATCTCATTGAGATTATTGTTTTAGTAGTGTTTTTAAACATTCAATTGAATTAATTTACCATTCATATAGGGCTTATTAAATTTATATGAAATCTAAAGTCATTCTCAGATAGATTGACGGTCTGAACGGTTTTTATGATAGTAAATGATTTAACACTGAATATATTTGATGTATTATCAAATAAAACTATTTTGATAACCCATGTTGATTGCAAAGAAATTAAATGCTAAAATATATTAAATAAAAAATAAGTAGTGAGCTCAAATCGCACGTCCAAGCCATATATCAGTGATATAAAACATATTTAATATTCAAACAAACTGACAAGATACAACTATTCCCGATGTTCTTAAAACACCCACTCTGTATCACACATTAAGTCGTATCAATCGACAACAAGTAGCTGTATATCATCGTAGTACGTACGTTCACCTCGCGACGCGAGTTTTTTACTTTAGAAAAAATATTTATTTTTAATTTAATTTCGCAGGCGGTCCACATGTGGCGCCTTCACCCTTCCCACGTCACCTTAGCGGGGTCCGAACGCTAATAACGATGCTGTTGTTTAAATCCTTATTACTATACAAATAGGGGTGTATTTCTGTTGTTTCAGTTGTATAAAGGATTTTTGTGAGGCGTTTATAAGCGTTAAATTGACATGAGTAAAGCGCAGACACGTTTATGGTAGAATGTTAAAAACACCTGGGTTCGTTCGTGTAACTAACGTATTTATTCGATTTCTGAGAAGTTGGATGTTTGTTTTAGAGTTTTCATGTGTTATTAATTTATTAGGCACGGTGTTTCGTTTTCTTTTATACATATTGGAAAGATTTTATTTCTGCTAATATCATATTATAAGATGGTTGTCTATAAGCTAAATTTAAAGAGATAAATTAAAGCATTAAGCACCTGTGATGGCCAATCAATATAAATAACTTTTAACTAAAAATGCTTGCCTATTATTTTCCACGAATATTTTTGACCTCCTAGCCTTATGCGTCTATATCTAAAGCATTAAATATTTACACGTCACAAACAGTTGAAACTGTAGAAAAAAAAAAATGTCCAACATTTGCCTCTTGAATGACGCACACTAGGACAAGCAGTATGTAGAAGCGCGAGCGTAACGCACACCAGCCTAGAAATGTAGGCCTGTTTTTTTAGTTCTGTACTAACGCGACTAACCATCTAGACATATAGATAATCAAAGATTTTTTTACTGTGTATAGGCTTGTGTTTGACCACTATCTCACTGGACCTTTATTAATAGATTTGTGAAATTGTTTTAAATTAACTTGTTGTAATAGATAGTGGTAACCTAACTTGCGGAAAACATGCGTAAATATCATTGTGGTTGAGTAATTTACTGTCCCACCTGCCTGGGATTGGTTACCACTCTCAAGTTGATAAAACCTGGCCACTGTGTTCGAGACTTACTTTAGACTACAGTGCAAACTTTTCAAAGTCAAGGCTATTTATTTAGCTTAAGCCTTAAGAAGCCACGTATGAACGTCGAAAATACTGAAGTTACCACCAGTTTGGAAGTCAGCCTTCGATTGACAAGAACCGAAAAGAAACTCAGCAAGGTTACATTTTTATCTTGAGTAAACCCGACAACGCTTTGCTCAGGCTTACTTAATAATCGTCCCTCGTCAAGTTACTAATTAATAAAAAAAACGATTCACAAACAGAGGAGAAAATGGTACTTACTATTTAGTCCTTGCCTATGTTTTTTTTACAGGTTTTCTGACTATGTTGGATTTTATTTTATCAAAACGTTTTATTTTTTTACGCACTAGTTACATTGCTTAATTTCAATACAAACTACTCCTTCAGATTTTTTTCTCCGACTAGCGATCCCCAATTAGCCATCATTTTCAGTAGCTCATCGCATCGCTCTATTTCTCATACATAACTCAATGAGTACAAACACCTATCTAGCAGTATTTTCACAGCCGACTTCGCCTGTTAAAGTCATTAGTGAGTTGTCATCGGATGTCACACGAGGCTTGATTAATTGCTCACACGAGCGCGGATGTACGGACGGACAGACGGACAAAATCAGTGTTGCAATTATATTTTGACTGTTATTCTAATCATTATATAAGCTGGTGTGATCCGGTTTGAAGTGGTTTTTGAAAGGATTTACATGAAACGTGTCGGTAGGATTATGATAAAAAGCACCCATCACCCAATATACCCTAGTTCGGTTTTATAGAATACCTATAGTTTTAAACTCAAAAAGATAACTTGATTCAAATAAAGACGATATTTTAAGGCGATGATAGCTCAGTGGTAGTGACGTCGGACGCCGTGGCGAAGGTCGTGGGTTCAAATCCTACAATGAGCTTGAGCTTTCGGTGAAGGAAACCATAGCACGGTGGTAGGGTACTTTGTAGTACCCGCCTGGCTGGCTACCACCCTCAAGTTGAAAATCTGTCGCCAAACACCTATTGGTGTGTTCCGGCAGCTGCACTTCAGAGCCAGATCCTTCTAGGCTTTGTGTGCTCATCAAGGTTTACATTAGGTTTACAAACATTAGGTTCAAAAAAAGATTTAATCATAAAAAAATCCTGAGACTTAACAATAAGAATGTCATTCAAAAATCAACCAAAACAACACAAAAATAAAGATCTTCCTACACTAACGTTAGTAAATTCCAAATCGAGCGATCCACCTCACTCAACCAATCTAAACATAGGTACATTTACATACCTTTTATTTTCCGTGGAAAATATGCCGCGCGTTTCGACAGGCCGCGGCGTCCTGTGACGCGGCAACAGGTGTCGCGAGTCCGTAGCGCCATGATGCGTCCGCGGCACGACATTCGTCACTGTCACACCGACGCGGGAAATGTTGCCTGTTTTTATCGTGCTTTTTGAAGTTATACTTCTTTTGGCGCGATTGGGAAAAATTATGAGAGTGAATTTTTACGATGCGCGCGCACGCCGACAGAAAAAAGCGACAGTATGAAGTTAGCTGCAAAAGCGTTTCAAACGCCAAAGAAGTATAATTTCTAACGCGCGTACATAAGTACACACACTCTTTTTTATGTGTAAGTAGTAGAATATAAACAGGTATAGTAGCGTGTTTGAATGTAAATTAAATTTTTAGCAATGATGTATTTTTTTTATGTTATTTGAATTCCAGTCAAAATCATATGCCTCACCTACATCAGGTAAGTACAGAATAAATTAGTTCTTAATACTTTTATGAACTAACTTCTCTTAATTACGATTTTTATTTTACCCTTCTAAACATAATGGACAAGCAATTTTTGAAGCCAAAATTAACTGCAAAAATAAAGAGTTTATGAAAACAATTTAATTTATTATGATTAATATATACAAATCTTAACATAATTCAACATTCTTTTCTAGCTTGTCTCGAAATAAACAGTAAATCCGATTGTTTTCCTAACGCCAGTTATTAAAAGTTCCCACACGTCGGTGTGGCGCTGGCGTCGCTCCAACTATCACAAGGTACATTAATCAAATATGAGGATCACTCAAAAATCGCTTCTCCACACCGACAGAAGTATTGATAAGTTTGACGATATTGTAAACATTTTTTTTTTCCAGTGGGTTTATTTTTCCTTGGAGTTGTGTAGGTTAGTTGAGACAGAGGTAACAGTAAATAGTCGAATTTTGTAGTTGACTTTTTACTGTTGTGATTGGTTGTCCAACATTTTAGTTATAATTAAGTATAAGTACGTCGTTTGTGCACGTTATTAGAAAGAATAAGTATAGTCAGATAATTAGGGCTTGCATTCAAATATTCGAATTATTCGAATAATAAACTGGTACGAATATTCGAATACAAGAAGATAAATATTTATACGCTTATTTAAAGGCATACAATAGTGATCTACTTTATAAATAGTAACATCTTGTTTTCAACCTGTTACAATAAAGAAATAATTGAGAATATAGAAATTTTGAAAAGAAGTATCTGTATCAATAAAGTACTCTATGGTAAAGGTAAACACAGGGTGCGTTCACACTGGGCAGTCAGTGGATTGCATTAACCCGTCAGCGCGCGCGCAGAGGTGTGAACGAGTTTTAATCACCGACACTCAAATACATAGCGCCTATCATCTGTAAGATTTACTAGTTTATTTTCAATGCCTAACAACAACAAAAATATCGAGAAAAAATTAGTAAATAGACGTGTACCTACAGTGTTTTGGAAAATTATTAAATTATGAGGCAATATTAAATATATATACGAAAGAAGTCGCCAATAACAGCTGGTAATTTATAATCAAAAAAAAAAACTGAAAATGCCAGCCAAGAAATTCCAATATGCATAAATTAGAGTAAAATTACATGATCAAAAATTAATACAAGGTCAAAGTAAATCTTTTTAAGTGAAATTAAAATAATAACTAATTTTCATTGTGATCGTCAACGACGAAAAAGTATTTTGTTTATTATTCCGTGATACACATAATTTGAATCGAATGACAAAATAATATATTTTCTCAGCATTTTGCTTTCAGAAATGTCTATCCCATGATGCGGTACACCTACGACAATAAGCTTTTAAACCTCAGTAAAAGCCAAGCATCGAACCGACGGCCCCGCGTTGGCGAGCTCACATCTACAAGAACCATAGATAATACCAACCAACAATACATTCTTAATATTAGCTAAACAGTATATTTTGTATAGTAATATTTTATCGAAATAAATGTATTTGCCCCCGGCATTGTCTATATTTTTACACGCCTCTCATATTTTGGCACAGTAAAATGTTTACAGTAGCCCAAATTTGACTTCATCCAGTCTGATTCATACGCGGATTTTCAGGTGTATACAGATCAAAATACAATAGTGTATAATTCAAAAACTAAATTCGATTCAGCTTTCATACCAATACTATAGAATAAATAACTTTTTTCTTTTTTTTCGTAACTAGACCACACCATGGAATAAAACCTAGAATTTTTATCCCAAGAAAATATTTAATCCCACGGAAACGTAGCTAAAACCGCGAGGTAGAAGCTAGTAAACATAGACGAGAAAATTGAGAGCCGACTAATATACACTGTAGCAGTAACTAATGTAAATCGACCAGATAATTATAAGTTTACGCAGAACTACTATTACTGTTTTCCCATGCACTATGGCTTACAATTGGCCGCTAAAATGATTTATCCTTCTTAGCGTTTATTAGGCGAGATATGTATCAGAGATACTTAAAGATATTGCTAGGATAACCCACTCAGACAAGAGTGTGAAAAAAATGTGCCTACCTCATAAATCAGACGTTAGGTGTATGAGCAATTTCGCTAATACAAAGACGGACAAAAAATAGATTCATTTTTATAAAATATGTGGACAAAATGTTATAATACTATTCATTCATATCTCTAAGGCCTGATGCTAAGAGATATTTTAGGCCATAGAGCATCTGAAGAGACTATAAGCCTCACATGATTACCGTAAAGGTTTACTATATAAAAACCAAGACATGTAAAAAGTGTGTCAAAATGCAGTAATATTTAAAAAGTTGAGAGTAGTAGTATGTACTCATGTTTACTTATGAATATGTGTAAGACCAACACTGATATCATAAAAAAATTGTGTTCCCAATTTATACTTCTTATTTTTAAAAAAAGAACTACCCACCACACAGAAAAATATGATAGCAACGCAACCTCAATGTCGTTCGGTAGGTATAGAATGTCACTCGCACTTTTATTACGAAAATTCATTATTTTGGCATGGCCACATTCTACTACATAAGTCAACGTCAAACAATTACAGTAATGTAGCTGTGAATCTAAACATCTACATATCAAGAGAGCTATACAATAAATACAACGTGATAATACGTTTACAAATTAATGGTGATGTTTTAGAAATAAATATATTGGGCATATAAAAACTAATTTTTAACGTGTTAATGTGCGTTTTTATTGTCAATCGGTTTTATTAATCTGATGGGCCCAGAAATTGCCAACCTTGAGACAAGAAATTGTTAAGTCTCCTGTGCCTGTAATTTCACCGGCTCCCATACCCCCCTAACCGAAACACAGTTATAAAAGTGCACTACTATTTCACGCGTTGGAGGATGTCTTCAAAACTCTGGATTGGAATGGACGGGGCATAAATATAAACGGCGAATGCATTTCTCACCTCCGATTTGCTGGATGCGAGTGGCAAGAAATCGAATGGAGTGGCGCGCTTTGGGAGACGCCTATGTCCAGCTGTGGACGGATAAAGGCTGATGATGATGATGATAAATATTTCACGGCGGAATTGAAAATGAAAATATTTTGAAGAGGTATTTGTCGATGAAAAGGCTTTTAGAAAAAACAATTGCCAATTTATTATCGAAGTACCTTACATTGTTAGGTTAGTGTAATATTAGGTACCTAGGTACTTATGTACTTACATAAATAAGTTTTACAGTAAAACAAGCAACAATAAGGTACATTGTATATTTTTATATTTGTATATACTTATCGAAATATATAAATTTAGTTGGCCGTTTATGGTTATGTATTTAATGAAAAATATAGACAGGTTAATTATTTATTATTACAACATTTTAAACATACAAAAAAAACTACAGATAACATATTTTAAAATCCAACAGAATTTATCAACAAAATAAAATTAATCACTCAACAGTCACTAACGATGTTGCATTCACACGTTTTTATTCGAATCTTTCTTTTAATATCTAATTTCACTTAAAGTGTTTACTCTCGGTCGATATCATTTCACCTGACATCCACATCGTTACACATTTTCCACAGATTTATCGCTTGCTATTCATTGCAATGAGTATTTTAAGTATCTGTGGGATAGAGGTGAACAAAAAAAATTGGCACAGACTAAACAACAGGTATATTTGAATGTAGTAAGTATGCGTGAATGTTTCTTAACGTGTTCTGTACATGATAATTTTATATTTCAAATATCATGGTCACAATATACCAAGATACTCGAAAATGTTTATTACAAAAAAGGATTTATCATTTTGTTTACTTTTATAAAATTAAATGAAAATATTTTTTATTCAAATAAGCCTTTCACTCATGAATAGTCTGACTCTAACGCTCGATTCGGAGGTTGCTTTTACTCAGAAAAGCCGGCAAGAAACTCAGCAATTACTCTATCCAAAACCAACTCAGATTTATTACATAAAATTATTTATTTAGTCTCACTGACAATACATGTGTGTATATGACAAAAAGGAAAAAGTATCATAATTATGAGTAACATAGTAAATAAATGGATTGCAAACTTAAGCAGACCAGCCCCCACAAGCAGCACCTTTTCACAATAGGCACAATAATATAGAGGCTTGTTTTTGACCACAATCTCACTCTAACTATGGTATGGTAAGTAATGATATGGCCAGAGGTGGTAAGGACCACCAGTGCCAGCCAAATAGGTACTACAAAGTACCCTGCCACCGTGCTATGGTTTCCTCACGACGTTTTCCTTCACCGAAAGCTCAATCTCATTGTAGGATTCGAACCCACCTTCGCCGTGGTATCCGACCACACTACCACTGAGCTATCATCACCTTAAAATAAATAAATGATATTATTATTAATACCTAGCTTAAATTGTCCCACTATTGGGTAAAGGCCTTCCTCACTTTTTCCACTCTTCTCGGTTGGCTGCTACGGTGAACTAGTCCAACTCACCCCGCCGCAAGATAAATAATATGCAATGAAAAAAATATTGCCAAAGCTTACCTCTTTGACTCTAAGTTTTGACATGGAGAACATGTTTAACTTGTTTCATTTTCCGTTTACAGATATAGATCAATAAGGGCGGGTTGTTTAAAGGATTGATTAACGATACATACGTTCGTAAAATTTTGATAATGACAATATTATGCGACAGTGCGTTGTTTCGTCACTTATAGAAGAACAAAAGAGAGGAAAAAACTGACAATTCATTAAACAACGCTGACATAACCCACCCTAAGACGTTTAAACACAATTTATGAACACACGGTTCTCTCATCGCCTCCACCGATCTCCGATATACTGCTAGAAGGTAAATACTATTCTGGTGATTGAGAGACATTCCAACTCGGTCGATGTGCTTTCTTTATCTCCGCAGTTCGTTCAGATGTCGACTCCCGCGCATTTATATATAATAACATTTCTATCCTCATAATGGCTTCAGGTGCATTCGACATAGCTAAGATTTTGTTACAGTTTGAATGCTACATTCAAATTGGAATGTTTTTAATACTTTCAGCCGATCTTTGGTGATGCCAAATGTTTTACAAGAGTGAAACTGAAAGTATGGTTCATATTTTCATAAAAGTAAATCCTACTAATATTATAAACATAAGATCTCTCAGGAACGCGAGGCATTTTACGAAAATACTAAAGATTTTCGTCATGATTAAAACGGATTTTTATTTTGTAAGTGCACAGGTATTATTTATTATAAACTAGTTGTTCCCCGTGGTTTCGCCCGCATTCCCGGGATAAAAAGTAGCCTATAACCTTCCTCAAGAATTGGGCTATCAAATTCAAAAATATTTTTTCAAATCCAACTGGTAGTTCCAGAGAATACTTAGCTCTTTCAAACGAACAAAAAAACTTTACAGCTTTATCATATTATACAATGTAACAATATTATCTTTACCCAGCATCATAATTAAAACCTCGAAACAATAGGATGATATTATATTAGCATTACCCTCTGGATTGTAGATACAAGTACGAATCAACCTATTTTATAATAATAATAATGTACCTACTGCAATAACTTTCGAAAATAAATGATTATTTGATTTGATTATCATACCTTTGAGGATACAGAAACCTGTAAATTTAAAACATATTTTTTATTTCATTCAAAATGAAAATATTTTTTATTCAAATAGGCCTTCACAAGCACTTATGAATAGTCTGACTCTAACGCACGTTTCGGAAGGTTGCTTTTACTGAGAAGAGACGGCAAGAAACTTACCGGCATTTACTCTAACATTTGATATAGAAGCTATTTTCATTTTGCAAAAAAGAGCGGTGCGAGCAATTTATAATTTGAGTTCTCGAGCTTCCCTCAGAGATAAGTTTAAACAAATTAATATCCTCACAGTAGCATCGCAGTACATTTATGCAAACATATTATTTGTACAACAAAATATAAGTCTTTTTGTAAAAACAAGTGATATGCACACTATTAATACTAGAAATAAGCATAAACTTGTAACCTCTGCTTATAGACTCCAAAAAGTGCAAGGTTCATTTTTGGGACTGTGTACACGCTTCTATAATAAGATCCCTCCTGCACTTTTAAATTTGCCATTACATAAATTTAAGGAACGTGTTAAGTCTATTTTAGTACAAAAGGCATACTATAACGTTAATGAATATTTAAATGACGACAATGCTTGGGTGTAGCGCTCGCTCTTGCAGGATAAATTTTATGTAATAGTCTTAAGTTTGTTTTGAAAAGAGTAATTGCTGAGTTTCTTGCCGGCTCTTCTCAGTAAAAGCAACCTTCCGAACCGTGCGTTAGAGTCTGACTATTCTTAAGTGCCTGTGAAGGCCTATTTGAATGAATAAAATTATTTCATTTCATTTCATTTCATCAAGGTCTCTGCGTGTCTAGTCTTTTAATATTTTAAATAGTAAATCAAAATATAATTAATAATGCCTTTGCGTTGTAACGAGCATGTTTGTATGCGTTGGAATTCCACAGTAAATCCGGGGCATATTCCCAAGACCGATCGAAAACTAAAACTAAACTATTCTCGCTCACCTACGACTAAGGAAGTATCATATACTAAATTCCTTCTATATCAGTAAGTGGCTCATAGGAAAACCTCGAATAAATACCTAGTCAAGCGTACTTTGTTCTTTTCAATTAGCAAAATACCTAGGAAGGAAATATTATACGTTTATTGATTTATTATTAAACAAAATGAAAATATTTTTTATTCAAATAGGCCTAGCACATATGCCTGACAAGCACATATGCCTGACTCTGCTTTTACTGAGAAGAGTCAGCAAAAAAATGAGCAATTACTATTTTCAAAACTAACTTAGATTTATTACATAAAGTTATTTATCTAGTCTGACTGACAAATGTGTGCTATGACAAAAAAAAAAAAACAAAATGATGAGTGAAAATGTGACGTGTAAAAATAGATTTGATAAAATGAGTTTAATTTTTATTTACTAATTGAAAAGGCACAAAGCACGCTTGTCCAGAAAAAGTCAGTTCACTCTTCCCTTGAAGATCCCTCGTAACCTACTACATTTTTGTTGTATGTAAATTCATAACGTAGACGGAGTACCTATTTAGAAACACTTATAGGTTTTCGTCCTAAGAAACCACACTATTCGAGACACTCGAGCGTATTCAAGAATAGTACATCAATACGTATATGAATAAATGGCCGTGCATTAGTTCACAAGTCTATACCCATTAATTACATCGCCCGGTGCCGTTTTATCATCGAAAGTGATCGCGACTGTACACGAAAAAAGTTTATGTGAAAAATTTCCACCTCGTTTAAATATAACACATAAATACAAAGTATTTAATATTCAATTGCTTTTTGAGTTTGCGTTGCGGTGTCATGATTACAGAAGACAAAATATTATATATCTAACTAATAGTTTACTTACTTACGGCTTTACGGCCCCGCGGTTTCACCCGCGTTCCCGAGGGATCTTATGTTTTCCCGGGATATAAAGTAGCCCATGTGCAATTCCAGACTAAAATCTATCTCTGTGCCAAATTTCATCCAAATCCGTTCACCCGTTCTGGCGTGAAACAGTAACAAACATCCATCCATACATCCATCCATCCAAACTTTCACATTTATAATATTAGTGGGATAAGTAGGATTGTTTTTCTAGGGGTTTATTTTTATTGCATTTGTGTTGGTTCAAATTTATTTTCTGCCGTTAATTGGGACGTGTAGACCTCAATACTACTGTTTAGCAGAAGTTTTATAATATTTTAAAATTCAATTCAGATATGTATCTTCAAACGTAGGATTTAAGATTAATTAAATGCAAAGTGTTAGCTTTCATTAATTCTATCACCATCATTAATTTGGGGTCCAATCACAGGACAGTTCTGTATAGAACTTTATTAAACAGTTCTGTACCGGAAAGCACTAAGTGCGGTGCTGATGACCTATTTAGAGCAAATGGGAGTCACTAGATCATCCTGTAGAAATATAAAGAGGGAGCAATCTCTTATTAGAAAAAACACAAACATTTTTTCAGCAAACTCGTCAGTTCGCTCACCTCCCAAAAATTAAAAACTGAATTAAACCGAGCGCTGACTATAACATAAAGGCTCTTTCATAACGTCCGGTCGCGGCGGATGTGCGCATCCTGACACGGACACCGCATCGCAGGATAGTGTTACCGGCCACGTGTGTACACGGCTTTAGTTCTTTAATATTTTTAGCATGAAAATAATTAATTACCTACATGGTATGTAAATTTTGCATAAATATTAGTTGTCTTCGAATGTTTTTTTTTATAAATGTTTCGGTAATTGAATGTCATAAAACGTAGCAAGTCAATATGTGTAAAAGTTGTTCATTGAGATTATACAACTGCCTGTTAAATTCAACATCTTTACGAAAGTATACACGCCACAAGCAGTCGTCTTCAATAAAAATAATAAAATAAAAAAATAGAGTCGAAGTACACGCGTGTATTAATTAATAGTTTCACTCTATATTTTACAAAAAGCCCTCCTTCATATAAAAAAACCGGCCAAGTGCGATTCGGACTCGCGCACGAAGGATTCCGTACCATTATCCATAAAATCGGCAAAAAAATCATGTCTGTTGTATGGGAGCCCCCTTAAATATTTATTTCATTCTGTTTTTTTTTTGTATTTGTTGTTATAGCGACAACAGAAATACATCATCTGTGAAAATTTCAACTGTCAAACTATCACAGTTCAAGAGATCCAGTCTGGTGACTGACGGACAGACAGACCGACGGACGGACAGCGGAATCTTAGTAAAAGGTTCCCGTTTTACCCTTTGGGTACGGAGCCCTAAAAATTGCTTTAATATTTCTGTGCGATACTACAGTGTTTGTGTCCCATCCCAATCACGCTTTTAAAATACACCTACCTCCGCGATCCATCACAAGCTTTCGAAGTCAAAGTCAAAGTCAAAGCCAATTTATTCAATTTAGGCCCTTAGGAACGTAGCTCTTCAAGTTACCACCGGTTTAGAAGTCAGCCTTCAACTGGGAAAATTTCGTTCCCGAACACACCTGACAAGCAAAATGAGCACAAGTCATCGCTCGGACGGGACGGGTTCGCGGAATCGGCTGTTCGACATTATCGACACGTCCCATTTATCGACATCACACATACCTACTGGCCGTGTTACTCTGTTATGTTTACAATTAAACATCGATTACAACGGTTTAAAACATTTCGCACAATTTTTCCTCCTCGTTAGATATGATAAATTCTACAGATAAGTCGCTGTTAAAAAATAAGATCAGAGTGAAATTTTCATTATAGGAATATTATGAACCACGATGTTAATTTCATAATTTTTAATTTTAAATAACAACCAACTGAAAATTAATTAAATAATGGAGAACAATAATATTCATCTAGGTACATACACGAACGAAATTTCCTACATTTTTGAAGCCATCCAGCTAAACGAGATCTAGTAATTCTACTTGACACTAGATGGCGCTAGTTGTAGTTTCATACGGTTTCACATTTTTATTTCGAAATGTTTTTCCTATTTTGATTTATTAATAACATTAGAGTAATTAGGTATCCAATAAAAGTTGTGTATGTACATTTTTATTTTTTAACTAATTATATAAGCAAAAAATATAAACTAAAGTATTTCTAGTTAGGTAGATATAGTCATACTATATAGTTCCTACGATAGAGTTGTACCAAATAACATCAAATTTCATATTAGTACTACAATCTACGTAAAAAAACATGGATAACAGTCAACTATATAATAAAAAGCTTATAGGTAGGTACATACCAACATGTCAGATAACTTCTTTGAGGTCGGTCGAACAGTTAAAAGAAATCAACCGCCATTATTTTGTTTGTAACAAAAACCTACGACACATGGCCACACCTTCCTCAGGTAAAATGACCTTAAAACTCGTAAATTGAATTGCAACCTTACCTACTAAACATTAAGATGTAAAATAGAATGTAAACGTTCAGCGATTAGCTTATAAAAAAGGCGCTTTATCGTGCACATGTGCTGGTTCGTGGAAACCAGTAATTAGTGATCGAGAGGTAGACTAACATGTGTTCTTAGAAATTGAACATAAGATTATGTTTTCATATTGTTAACTCTTTTTAACTTTGACTTGTGGATATTTGCCGAAACTGCTATAACTAAATTATAATTAAATAGAGTACTTAACACGTTATGCGCCACGTGTATGTCATTATACACCCTAGTGCAACGCTCACAGGGCAGTGTATTATCTGGTATTACACCTGGAGTAGTCAACTTCAGAGGCCGGTATATCGGTGAATAGGTATACGTCACTCCGAACATTTTGGACCATGTAGGACAAGAAGATGTCATTAATTTTGTTTGAGAGGTGCCTTGGTGCTGAACGTGTTAATCTTAGTACATATATGTATGTATGTAGGTACTTACCTTTTCTAATTACTGAATATAAATTACTGCATTGGAAGACACTATTTCCATAGATACAGATAATTATCTAGTTTAGGAGTTAGGCCTATCAATGTTTTTGTGTTGTTTAGTCCAATAAAGACAATTTATACTTTTTTTATACCACTAAGATGAACATTTATTTATTTATTTATTTATTTATTTATTTATACCAAATAACATCTATCCTTACAGGCTAGTACTCCTAATGCGATAGAGTTGCAAAAAAAAAAAAATATACATTATTAAACAATAACAACCAAAAAATAAAATATACAAGAATTAACATTTTTACAATAGAATTACAAACAGTTTACCTATTATTGCTCCCTTACTAACAAATGAAATATAAATTAAATTAATTAATACATTAAAAGTAACCTAT
The DNA here is from genome assembly GCA_951216915.1 of Tetheella fluctuosa. NCBI lineage: Eukaryota > Metazoa > Arthropoda > Insecta > Lepidoptera > Drepanidae > Tetheella > Tetheella fluctuosa. Next base: position 12,777,288 of record OX578222.1, read on the forward strand.
GAGTACGCTATGACATTCAGTAGGACCTTTGCTAGTTCACTCAAGTGGCTTGAAAATAAATCGAGTCTATCATTGGTTTTATTTAATATTGTGATAGCACGAGTGAACGGTGTTTTTGCAAGTAAGTTAGTCCTGGCTGATGGTACGGACAACAGTGGCGGGCGGATCCGCCTCCACACGTAACGGTCCGGCACACAGAGACTCAAATGTCTTAGAACTCCCGGATTATGTTCGGCACCACGCAGAAGTTTAACTAAATACACGGTAAGGGTGAATTCACGTCGCACTCTCAATTCGCTATAACCGATCATGCCTAACACAAATAGTGTAGGGTACATTAAGGGATAAAAGGGGTAAACCCCGTATAGCCTCTGGTACAGATGCCTCGTAAACTTATTTTGCACCCGCTCCAACATTACCGTGTATTTATGCTCGTGAGGGGCCCATATGACTGCACTATGCTCCAAATGACTCCTGACAAGTGCATCATATAGCACTCTCACCGCTGAAACGTTGGTGAACCCTCGAGTCTGTCGTAGCACAAACCCTAGGTTTCTATATGCTTTCTTGCAGACGTTTGTAATATGTTGCCGAAACAATAAATCCGGAGTGAAACAAACACCCAAGTCCCGAACCCGCGCCACCCGTTGCATTGCAGCTGTGTCGATTTTATACTCATACAGAATAGGCGTCCGAGCGCGTGTAAAGCTCATCACTGAGCACTTGGATACATTAAAGTAGAGTTTATTCTCGTGGCTCCATTGTACGACTCTCTGTATGTCTTCCTGAAGTAGTTCACAATCAGTCTTATCTCTTACCTCGAGCAATAACTTCAGATCATCTGCAAATAACAAGCACCTGCCATGCCTGACGACCTCCGACAAATCATTTATCATTATGATAAATTCGAGAGGCCCCAGATTACTGCCCTGGCTTACACCAGACCTTGTGAAATAAGGCTCGGACTCACACCCATTGTAGTCTACGTATTGCTGTCGGTTTCTCATATAGCTCACAAAAAAATCCAGAAGTTTCGGTGTGCACCCAACTTTTGCCAACTTCATCAATAACACGTCATTGTCGACGGTGTCGAAAGCTTTCCTGAAATCAAAGTAAGCTACATCTACCTGGACTCCAGCATCCACTGCCGGTACAGCCTGTGCCATAAAATTTAGTAAATTTGTGGCCGTGCTGTGCGCCGGCCGAAACCCGTGCTGTGCGTCCGAGAGCTGTGCCTTCACCTGCGCATACAAAGCGCGCTGAATAGCCGATTCAAACACCTTGGCTGGCGTAGAGAGCACGGCCACTGGCCTGTAATCACTGATGTGTGGTCCTGCGCTACCCTTAGGAACCGGAATAACTCGAGTTATTTTCCATTGGGTAGGGAAAGTGTTTTGCGTTAAACACATATTAAATATATGACAGAGAGGTTTAGCCAGTACCTTACTACAGTCCCTAAAAAGAAATGCTGGAATGCCGTCCGGGCCGGCCGAGGGTTTGGGCTTGAGGCGCGCCAGTGCTTCTCTAACGTCTCCAAGTGTGAAAGTACCCAAGTGCACGCGCTCACTTGTAACGCTGCACGCTGCCGCCGCTCGCGTGTCAAGTCGCGGTGGTTGGCTATTGTAAACAGACTCAAAAAAATGTGCGAACTGTGTAGCACACTCGTCATCCGATAAATTACGGTTGTCTTTTACAATAGCCTGCCTATTCAAAGTCCCCCGTTTTGATCGCATGTATTGCCAAAATGCCTTCGGATCCTTAGCAAACTTATTCTCGATTGCATTCCGGTGACAGTTATGTGCAATTTCTATAGCATTTTTTACATCAAGTATACGACCTGCCTGATGGTAAGCGGTTGGAGGTAACTTTCAGAAATCTAGATTTTCACATTAATAATTTATTCGTTCGCCTTAAACATCTTCAAATTTCAATTGAAACACAATCAATATTTAAAAAAAAACATTATGACGATCCTCTACCGATACCTAAATTTGTCCGAAACAAAAAATAAATATAATTTTAAATAAAAATACATACGTAAGTGTAATACCAAAGTAAAACAAACATTCTAAAAGGACGTAGCACTTTTATAAATAAATTCTATTGTTTTGATTGACGTCACTCCATTGCGGTCACCGTAAACAATGTATTAAATAATTTTTATCCACATATACCCTGGAAGGCAGGTGAAAACAGCATTTTCGAACATAACACATTAAATCATCATGTTCCTTGCCTTCTGCTAAACTGTATGGACAGATGAGTGTCTGTTTGTTTTTTGGACCGCGTAGTTTTTTTTTTCAACCGACATCAAAAAAAGAGGAGGTTCTCAATTCGACTGTATCGTATGTTATTTTTATTATTGTATGTTTGTTACGCAATTACTTCGCCTATTATGAATCGATTTTGATGATTATTTTTTAGTTTGGTAGGTCATACTACTTAAGAGGTGGTCCCATATAAATTTTATTATTATCTGATCATGCACTTTGAAGATATGACGGAATTCCTCAACGTTAAGGAGGATATCTGATTCAGTATTATCGACAATTATTGATTGGCATATTCTCAATCAGAGACAAATCTTAACAGGTAGGTATTCAATACACATAAGAACCTAAAAATGGAAAAAATTAAAGTAACATTTAACAAAAAAGTTAACCAACTTCAAAATGGATTTGCACTAAAAAGTATAAAATAACGATATTAGAACTCGTTTTGAAGTCAGGGAAAGGGAAGCACGTGTTCCAGGATCTCAAATTCTTTTCTTTTTTTGTTAAATGTAAATTTTTCTTTATCAGAAACAAACAAACATAACAACTCAACAAAGTTTCTTTGAGTGGTATAGTAACGCATATTATAATGTAACTTGCTTGTATTCGACCCTAGTAAGTGGTGATGTGGTCGAAGGTGGTAAGCACACAAAGCCTAGAATAGTTTTCAACTTGAGAGTGGTAACCAGGCAAAGTAGGTAGATACTTATGTAGGTTTCTGTGTTTTTTTTTTTGCGAAGGAAGTTGTCAGGATAAGCAACAATGACAGAAATAATGTTGTGAACTTATTTTCCATCCAATATCATTCATGACGATAATTGACTGCCAATTTACAGATTGTTCCTTAGGTAGGTAACGTTTTGTTTTGCTTTTATCGGGAAACCGAGCGAGCGATGCGAGTCCTTAAAAAATTCTGCATATAATTATTTTAACAAAAATGCTATGTAGGAATATTACATTGTTTAGATATTTTGTGAAACAACAGATCTTACTATATCACTGTCAAAGTCAAAGTCAAAGCCATTTATTCAGTTTAGGCCTTAGGACAGCAACAGAACAACTGTGACAAGTAATCTAACTTATAAGGAGTAGGAAGTATACTATGGGATAATATTATAATATAATATATTTATAAGTAGGATTAAAATTGCTATAACTATTCCCTAAGATATAACCTAACCTGAGTAAATGCACAGACAGTACTGGCATACCTATCGATACTTTAAGAGATATAAAGGTTACACAAGTGACCTTTAAAACCCATTTTCCTCAGAACTTACGCACGTCTTTTATCTATCTCATACGTAGGTTAGGTACCTACCTAACCTACCTACCTACTTACGTTATTTGTGGCAACATGAATATTATAAAGGCGGTAAAATACTACTAGGATACTAAATATATTTATAACGTAAATTTAATAAACTGCTGTCATACTAATAAAATTGTTGTTACTTTTTTTTGTGTTTATGCTCATTATATCGTTTTAATAATTTATTAAACAAACACAGTCAGACTGTAATTTTTTTTTTCTTGCCGTTTCTTCTCAGTTGAAGGCAGACTTTAGAACCGGCGGTAACTTCAGTAAATTAGTAATTCGACCTTCATGAATAAATGGTTATGATTAGGGCTTTGAATAGGAACACTATTCAAAAGATTTATTAAAAAAACAAATAAGTTACGTAGCATTAATACTTCAGTTTTATGAGGAAACGTTAATTTGGCACCTATAACTTCTTTATACGGAAAAAACCCATAGATTTTATTTCCTCACTTAATAAAATTAAACCACAAACATAATTTATATAATACAATTACATAAAATACTTAAGTAAAGCGCACATTAGTCATTCTACTAAGTATAAAAAATGCGAAAGTTTGTGTATACGATTGTATGATTTGTTTATTACTCTGTCACATCTCAATGGTAGAACAAATTGGAATGAATCTTGGTACATATTGTGCGCTATCTTAATTAGGTAGAGTTCTATGTTTCGGGTTCCAAGTTATCATCCTACAAATCTTACCTAAGATAGCGTAAGATTGCCTATTTTAAGTCTTAACTATCACGTTATTGAATGACTCCTTACAAATGCACATTGAAAGGTATATTCCAATCTGTTTGATTGAAAGAAACCTTTTTATACAAGAATACAATAGGTTTAATATACTGTGGTATGTTGGTGAACTATGTACCTATTTGGTAGGTAGATTTTTACTTAATTAAAGTATCGGAACAGCTGTAACGATTTGTGAATCCTAACTTTAATATTATAAATGCGAATGTGAGTTTGTTTGTTTGTTACCTTTTCACGCCTAAGCCGCTGAACAGATCGCGATTAAATTCGGTACGCAGATAGACTATGGTATAGAGAAGGACATGGGCTACCTTTTTTCACCCGCGTTCCCGAGGGATCTTATGTTTTCCCGAGATAAAAAGTAGCCTATAGCCTTTTTGAAAAATGGGCTATCCAACACTAAAATATTTTTTCAATTCGAACCAGTAGTTCTTGAGATTAGCGCGTTCAACCAAACAAACTCTTCAGCTTTATAATATTAGCATAAATAAGAATAGAATTATAATTTTGTAAGTTCCTATTAGCCACCTACCTAATTAATAAAATAAATAAATATTTTGTGACATTCTTTACACACACGGCCATCTGATCCAAAACTAATTTTTACTAAATATTGATCAGTTTAACTCTTGGCAAAGGTCGTGGGTTCGAACTCAATGAGCTTGAGCTTTCGTTGAAGAGAGTGAGGAAATCATAGCAAGACAGTAGGGTTGTTTGTAGTCCATAGGCCTCCCCTAAGGATAAAAAAAACGCGATCAAATTTATTTATTTTATTATTTGGTTTACAATATTTTTCTCTTACAGACTCTTATCTATCAGAAAACAATCTTGGAACCCCTTCGGTTTACGATGTATTAACACTAAGATACTGTTTACATTGTATGAAATGTTTTTTTTAATTGCCTTTAAACTGCACTTGTTAAGTCCCACCACTTTACGACGCACAGTGGTCTCATTCAGAGCGACAAAGAAGGCAACACATTTTTAAGTCCCAGTATGTAACTTGATAAATTTACATCACTACTAAAAAAAAAATATTTTTAAGAAAGAAAACAATACAATGGAAACTAGATTATAAATAATCTACAAATAAGTTCTATTTTAAAATACATACCTAGATAATTATATACCTACATACATGTTGCCCATCACGTTTATGACGTTAAGTATGTTGTTGACTGTGATCTCACCACGGTAGTGAGGTTTTGGTGCTACCTGCATTATAAATATGGCGTTTGGCGACTGATTTTTTTACAACCTTTTTTACAACCTTACAAATATGCATTTATGCCTATCACTGATTTTTTTTATAGTATCCGGTAGATTATTGGTTTCTGTCTCTTTATTCCTATTGGCATTGCTTTACAATATAATGTATATTCCTCGACTAAACATTCTAAGTCATCGGTTAGTAGATACCTACTTATTATTATCGATATCAATTCAATCCAGATCCACCAATCCCAACCCTACGACGATATCTCTTGATATAATACACGGCAACTACACACGCTATAAACAATAAATAACACGTACGAACACCTAAAGGTCACATAAACTGGTGTAGTATTCACATAATCACACATACACACATATGTGCAGTGATGACGTCACGCGACAACCTGTCGCCCGCGCCGTGTAATTAAACCCGTCCGAGGGCGGTAGAGGGGAGACATTGTCGATAATATCGATAAAGTTTAAATGTAGCATAAATAAAGCTCGAGTGAATGTTCAGAATGCCACTGGTGTGGCAACAAAAACACGTATACCATAGTTAAGGCAAAAGTAATAAAAAGTATGGATAGAGGAAAAAAAAAACAAAGGCCTGTCAATGTCTAATCTGGGATCCAAATTTCACGTTAAAAATATGTGGCAAAAATCACGACGGATAATTGTCAAAAAGTACTGAATTTCATAGATAGATTAAACCACTGTCCGCGTTAGACCACTGTCTTCTTTTTAACTTAAGTTAATCAAGTTCTAAAAATTAATATAAACATCACAACATAGCAACAGATATCAGTCTGTTAAATTTTTGTATTGTTTTGACGTCGATAATACGATCCTACTCTTATCGTATCGACAGTTGTACACGTGTACTATTAATTAGTGCAGGTGAATAAACGCGTTGACCTAATTGCTTTAAAGGTTGAGATAACGTATCTCATGTACGCACTAGTTGTAAATATGTTGCATAAGTAGGTATACCACTATACTGGTATAATCACCAATTAAAGTGACTCTAGATCTATTATTTTGGCATAATATTTTATTTTATTTTATATTTTCAGGAAAACTTACAGCTATTCTGATACAATAGTAACAATTTTAACCTGGATATGGCCAATTACAAGTTTTCACAAATAAATGTTAACATAAAAAGAAAAACTTATAGGCTGTAGTAGCACAACACATCGCAAATTGCGTATACAACACAGTATATATCTTAAACATTGTTAAAAAAGTGATCGCACAAAATTCTTATCAAAATTCGATGTCGTACTGGTAAAGTTAATATGAATGTCAACGTCCTGGCCGGCCACACTATACGCCCGACATGCTCTGATCAAATACGAGTTATTCCTATAATTACTTTTTACCACCGGTGTATGCAAAAGTTTAAATTTTCTTAGGGAGGTGCAAGCCACATTTACAACCATACAACATTGCTACTAGTTTTGTACAAAGTCTATGTAGTTGGTGACTGGAATTTTATTGTATTTTACTCCTTTGTTGTTCCCATGATGAATGAAGAAGAAAAACATGATGTTAAATTAGATTGAAGAATTCCTGCATGAAATACACATCATATAACCATGTAGAGGGAGAAAGAGAATGAGAAGAGTTTTTTGTTTTACTAAAATTGTTTTTGTTTTGGCCACGACAAATAGCTGACGATGGAACAACACAGAGAGTCTTTTCATTTGTATTGTAAATTTTTCAACTCAGTTATTTTATGTACTGATCCAAAACCTTAGCAAAAAATTTAAGAAATAAATACAAAAAACTTGAATATTCTTATCGATAAGTACTATTTAAATGATCAATGGTCATCTCTATAACCGACCCCCGCGGCACCTCGTTTTATTAAGGCACGTTTTTTGTGCGCACACACGTGCTCGCCATACCTCGGTGAGAGCTTGTCTTGTTCAATATCATAGTACTTATTGTATTTCATTCATATATTAATAGGATTAGTTCTAATTTAGAAGCAAAACAACGTAGACTGACTCATTTTAGATCAACGTTTTTTTAGACAAAAAATATTAACGGATATTTTTCATAAGTTAGTTGTAAGTACCTTTATCATATAGCATTACTCGGTCGACCGAGCTCTGCCTGGGTGAATATCAAGAATATCAGGAAGACGATTTTTCCTAAATATGAAACCTAGCTAAATCGATTTTTTGCCCCCGTAAACTCAAATATTGCAATTTTCATGGAAATCGAATCAATAAACAAATTTTGCTCATTTAATAGATAACCGTGCTCTAGAATTTTGGTAATTGGTCTACCTGTGAAACTATCTCTAATAGCTCAATAATCTTAATTTATAGGTACCATTTTATAGATACATCTACAGATAGACTTGTTTGACTATAAAAACACCATGGTTCACTCAAACTTTTCATATCCAGAGATTGGTACCAACCAAACCAACTCACCTGAAGTCACCATCTATGTATTTAAAATCAAATTACTAGATTTTTCCAGAGCTCTCATATTTCTATGAACTAAATTCCCACCAAACTAAATCGAATAAAATCATTCTCCACATTTTCATATAAAAAAACTTGTGCGTTCCATTACGATCATTATCAACAACACAGCCGTAGGTAAGGCAACAAATCCAACAGTTCCGAACTTCCGAAGCCATAAACGGATCTTAGTTGGTCCAAGTTTTCCAATCTCCCGCCCCGACACTGTCATATTATTTTCTAACTATTTTACTGCACTCTGCAATCTTACATTGAACATAGAGAATAAAATAACTCAGCCGTGCTCTACCACAATGTCACCTAGAGAAAGTTTCTGTCGTAAAAATGTTCGGAATATTGAATTGATGTAATATATTACAATTTTGTGCTCTTGAGGCTTCCTTTGACGAACCATGATTTTTATAGAAACCACATGTATGAAGGAGTGCAAATATTTGTGACTATTTGTATGGATAATATGTATTTTTAACCGACTTCAAAAAAAGGAGGTTATCATTTCTACACAAAGTAGGTATGTAGATCTGTTATCTTATAATCTGCTCCATTGGCTGCACTTGAGAGTGAGATCCATATTTGGATTTGTGTCCTCAACTCCCTCGGCCACCGCATCACTACTGCTACAGTTATTGCGCATCACAATTAAGCAAAATATGAGAAAAAAATATTTGTGCGCGAATCTTACTAAAATTCGAAATAAATACCTACCTACCTATACAAAATTATATAACCTAGGTTAAATATACAATTTAAAATAAAACCTCCAACATAAACGTAAACACCAAGACCCGAGTCGCAGTAACTAGGTACCCAGCAACCCACCCACCCGTCCCGCGGGTCGTGAGCAATCTACGCGGGCAAAACCGGAAAATTAGACATAGCTCGCACCGCCCCGACATGTTTTAATAAGCTGCTCGCTGCATGCAGCACCACTACATGGCCTTTTATAAGTAAATGTATTACTATTTACAATTCAATCCCCCTTATTCAGACCTGCTCACTTGCGGTCCCGATTCGGTACGTATAGACGAACCGATTGAGTACTCTACTGAATAGGATGGCTCCTATTATCTCATTTCAGTCTTCAATATGGAATGAGGCAGTCGATCGGTACACGATCGCGGCAAATGAATTTTGCAACTAACACAGCATCAGCCTAAATTTAACAAAATAAAACGGTCCTTTCCGATCGGAAAGGCAACCGAATGGGTCTGAATAAGGGGGAAGAGAAATGAATGCTTATTTCTGTTTTGTTTAATTTAGTTTAATGTTGTGTAACAATTTTTATTCATAGTTTGTGCTTGGCTTATCTTTAACTAATATTATAAAGCTGAAGAGTTTGTTAATCTCAGGAACTACTGGTTCGAATTAAAAAAAATATTATAGTATTGGATAGCCCATTTATCGAGAAAGGCTATAGGCTACTTTTTATCCCGGGAAAACATAAGGTCCCTCGGGAACGCGGGTGAAACCGTGAGGCGGAAGCTAGTATGTTATATGTTTTTCCGATAGGTATAATAGTATAATGGCCTTTGGTTCGGACAGTAAGTATTTGCTTTATGTTAGACGCCCACACGGAAACCAAAGTAGACAAATACCACCACAGTCGTACTAACACAGATTAAATATACTAGATTGGCTGTTCCCCGCAGTTTCACCCGCATTTCCGGTATAAAATGTAGTCTCTAACCTTCCTCAAGAATTGGGCTATCAATTGCAAAAATATTTTTTCTAGTCCGACGGGTAGTTCCAGAGATTAGCACCTTTAAACAAACAAAAAACTCTTCGCCTTTATTATATTCGTATATACACTTCTGGACACATCTATTGGCCCACCTTGTATTTTCAGTTTCGTTTGGTCCTAGCTAAAATTTTATATTAGGTCGAGCAAAAAGTTTTTATGCAGTTTTGAACCTGGCACATTCACAATTTCATTCAATAGTCTTTTTTTGAATTTCGAACACAGAATTTAAAGAAACAAAAGACAATTTGGAGCCTGTTTGTTGATATCAAACAATCGAATACTAAGAAAACTTGGTTTTATTGGTTTACTTGGATTTAATTCTTGAAAAAGTGATTGATATCTTTGGTTTTGCAACAAACATTACTTATTCTTAACATTAAGGTGAGGTTCTATCAATAATCTATGGATACTTCACCTGAAGTGAATCATATTTCGGTAGGGGCCATCGAAACCTAAACTCTAAGGTGGGCCAATAGATGTGTCCAGAAGTGTATTAGAAAAAACCTAATAGATAGATAAGCACAATAATTATGCACTCGTATTTGAAAGCATTCATCCCTCAAGTAGTTCAATTAACATGGGATTTTTTGTCAGAAAGTTGACAAGCAGGCAGGCGGTCCACCTGATGGTAAGTGGCTACCGTCGCCTATGAACATAAGCAATACCAGTGAGATTAACAATGTGTTGCCGACCTTTATAAAGCCTAGAAGTTAACTGGCTCTCAAGTGCTTGGTTTTTAATACAAAAATAAAGTAATTTTAATAAAAACTATAATTGCAAGTAGAATTACGAAAAAAAAAAATATATACATAAGCACAAAAAAATCCTAACCTAACCGTAGCGAGCCCGTGTAATTCTCTCATAACTTTGAGGATTTCAAATTCAGTTCGGTTTGCGAAAAAAGGTGTCCGTCCGAGTTTTGGGAGCAAGTTGAAATGAATTCACACACGCGGCGGCCGCAGGAAAAAACTGTTCCGAGTCGCGGATAAAAAACTGTTACGAGTCGCGGATAAAAAATGTTCCGAGTTTCGGATAAAAAATGTTAGGTGACGCCACTGTTGTCGAACGTCGGTCCTTGTTTATGCGAGGTGCCTGAGCAGAAGGTTGCACAGTTTGGAACTGTCATTTGAATATTTGGCAGTGGTTTGCTGAATTTTATTTGGGAAGGTGAATTTGTTTTTGTTAAGTTGTTATGTTTAAATAGGTTCGGTAATGTAGTATTTCAAGAAATAGGTTTCGAGGAATTTTGAAATTATTATGTTCGTGATCGTGTGTAGAACCGAGTTTCATCCACATTTCTGGTACAGCTGCTTCAGCCAATTTCAAAATTGGCTCACTTGTTTAACCGTAAATGCAAACAGACAGACACAAAATGATATCTAATATTTTAAATTCAAATAGGCCTTCCCATATGAACTGCCTAACTTTAATACTAGTTTGTAACGTTGTTTTTCTTTAGAACAGAAATCAAAATTACATACCAACAATAAAAAATATCTTAGACTGCTGTTACACACTCAGAAACCAATATTAAACCATTACTAAGACTTAACTCTATTACCAAACGATATAGAACAGAACCCCACCTAGCCGACACTCACAAGTGACCTTGCTCGACCTATATGGGTACACTAAATTGAGCCGAAAGCCCTGGCAGTGTGGGCTAACGTGGCGTGACGTCATCAAAGCTAGGCTAATGACGTGTCCTGTTTCACGGTAATAAGCCGTGACGTGGTTGTGGAGGCTTAGATGTAAGGGGATTTATAAGTGTGAGTTTAGTTTGGTTTACGAAGATTCTTCTAACAATTTAAAGCGTTAGGATGTAACCTGACTCTATCAACGCATTTATGATATTTAGTTTTTACATTGAATAAGGTACGTGCTATGGTTTTTCAAAGTTTGTGCCACACACGTCATGATCTCTTTCTATGTCTACATAAGGTTATTCAATTTCTATCAGTAAAATGTATCCCTATACTATCTAAAATACACATTTGCATCAGTAATGTAATTTTAGAATGATTAAACATATTTATCTTTTTTTTTTTTCATCTTTTGTGTTTATGTGTATTATATTTCTTTAAAAATTGTTAAAAAATTTATGGAAAAAAAGCCAACATTGTCAGATTGTCCAAAAACCAAAATATATAAAAAATGTAACCTTGCTGAGTTTTTTGCCGGTTCTTCTCAGTTGAAGGCGACTTCCGAATCGGTGGTAACTTCAGTAGTTTCGACGTTCATAAGTGCCCTCTTATTTAGAGAATTTAAATCATTACGTCCATAAAATTAAAACAGTTGAAAATTTTAAATTATTTTAGTGACAAACTTCATTCAATTTTTGAACGTCTCTATTAAGGTAGACTAGTGTCAAAAATCTTTTAAATCATACGTCATCACAGCACATAATGACCGGCACGTCGGTAAGCAACACTTAGCAAATTGTTTTATGCAAATGTGCGTGTAGTCACGCCGACTCGACGCCACACATACAACAACAGTAAACACAGTGTCTACAAACAAACCTTTGCTATGCTTTTAGGGTTCCTCATGAAAAGTAAAATTGTGCAAGAGTATCTACCTGGTTCCAATTTTCAAAATCTATGAACCACTCTAACTAGGTTTTTTAAATTTCAAATGGAACGTTAAATTCCACTGAAAAGTAACCCGGCATCAAACTATGTAGTTATTTCGTTAGTAGGTGTGATAGTAGGTAATAGTTTTATAGGAGATCCTATTCAATTTTTTTTTTATAACATTCCTCATATTTGTATAACTTTGCTTGCTTCACAGTAATAATCTAATAATAACCTAGTCGATAAATTCAAAAGGAAAATTACTCAAACATATTCACGTTTAAGGAATAATCGTTATTATCTAATTTAAATAGAGTTGCAAATTTAATACACAAGATATTAAAAAACTAGAGTAGTGTGTACTCCGTACTCTTCGCATGAGCTCTACGTCTATTTTAAAATTAGTTAGGTTATATACGATACATAATTTTACCTAAATGTGCATAAAGTTCAAGCAAAGGAAATTTTTGAGATACATTCAATTCAGGTCAAAAGTGTATATACAGAATTATTCACTGCGATGTAAAAAAAAATCATATACTGCCTCTCTACCAACGAAGAAAAATTGATGATTTGACTTTCTTGTTTAAAATCATGAACGGATCGGCTGACGTCCCGGAGCTAGTGAACAATATAGGACTACGTATACCTTGCACCTCCCTAAGAAAATTTAAACTTTTACATTGACAGGTGGTAAAAAGTAATTATAGGAATAACTCGTATTTGATCAGAGCATGTCGGGCGTATAGTGTGGCCGGCCAGGACGTTGACATTCATATTAACTTTACCAGTACGACATCGATGAAAAGAATTTTGTGCGATCACTTTTTTAACAATGTTTAAGATATATACTGTGTTGTATACGCAATTTGCGATGTGTTGTGCTACTACAGCCTATAAGTTTTTCTTTTTATGTTAACATTTATTTGTGAAAACTTGTAATTGGCCATATCCAGGTTAAAATTGTTACTATTGTATCAGAATAGCTGTAAGTTTTCCTGAAAATATAAAATAAAATAAAATTCCGCGAGCAATTTTCTGCTTGAATCAACCTCTAGGTGAAAGTAAATTTGACCTGAGTACGTAATCGTATAAAAATACGGAACCCTTAGTGATTTATCCAATACGTACATGCCGTTACCAAAATATTTTTACAGAAAATACTAGAAATATCTAAATGACAACTGTAGGTGCTCTATATCTTCATTCCTATGCAAATATAAGTAGAACGTATATAGCACCCTTAATCAAATTTAAGGGGTTACACTATATCATATTGGCACAAATGTGAACTTTTTCTTTATGTTAAGGTCTACAGTTGGACCACAGTCCCCAGATATCGATGACCTAACCTGGAGATCTTATGTTTTAAATGTATGAGACTACCACTCTGCTCCATCATATAGGTACCTACAGATATAAGTTACATATGATTTTTTATCTTCTTAAAAAACATAGCGATAAAGCCTTAAGAGCTACCTTAAAATGAGGTAGGTACTTACAGCAACGTAGAAGGTAAACAAAACAAGTGAACTGAAGCATACTGGAGTTAACAACAACATTGGATCGCGAACAATCCGGCAGCGGAAGCGTAGCGAACTTATAACGAAGCGAGGCGATGCGAAAATAAAATGTTCTGGGGGTGGGGGTGGCCCGGTAGCCGGTAGCCCGGTACCCGGTACCCGGTAGCCACACCGCTGAGTTACGTTGCGAGTTGATACTTAGGTTACTATTTTACCCGGCTGGGATTTTGTGGAGCCGGTTTACTTTTAAATGTATTTTTTCTTATTGGGTATAAAATGCGTTGTTATATCGTTGGTATTAGTAAATAAAATATGAAAAGAGCAATTCACATCAATTTGAGACTTGTGTAACTTCTTGCTCCACTGAAACTCTTTGCGAAGTAGGTTATAGGTACCTATCACTATAGGTAGGTAGTAGGTACCTATTTATGGTTAGTTAGGTATCATTGTTGAGTTACGTAGTGAAGTTGAGTTCCCCACAAATCTATACTAATACTAATCTATATCTACTTAATAATATTATAAAGCTGGAGAGTTTATTTGTTTGTTTGAACGCACTATTTTCGGGAACTACTGCTATTTGAAAAATTATTTCAGTGTTGGATAGCCCATTTATCGAGGAAGGCTATAGGCTACTTTTTATCTCGGGAAAACACAAGATCCCTCAAGAACGCGGGTGAAACCGCGCGGAGCCGGTTGACTTTGTTTTTTTTCGGTTTCAGAAACAAGTAGGTAAGTATGTGTATTCCGATCTTGAAAAATTAAACAGAACCTTAAAATTTATACATAGGTACATATTTTATCTGCAAAAGAACAAGTCATGAATGATTAATTGATTGACTGAGAGCGGTTTGCAGAGCCTTAATTACTGATGATAGAACCATGAAATATGGAGGATATAATCCCATTGTAACATAGCATGAGGATCGCGGGTGAAACCGCGTGGCAAAAAGCTAGTTTTCAATAAGTAAATGTAAAGTGACAGAAGGTTTTTTTCCAAACTCACTGATTTAAAAGCAATTCCAACCAAGCCGAACATTACTTATCCATTTTCCATTATTTATTTTTAAACCAACTTGACCTGAGACGTCATCGCCGCCATTTTTTCCATCCCCCCCCTCCCCCAGGCTGGCTACACAATTTGTCTTCAAACTTGCCTCGACCTGGCCTCCCCACGGGTGGGGGGTTGTAATCAGGCGCCCCCACGCTTATATACAGCCTTAGGTGATAGCGATGTGCTTTAAGGTGGTATTGTGGTTACCTATGTTGTAAGAGGTTTTTTATTTAAGAGAATAGAGAGAGAGTAGAAATACGTTATAGTAATGGCACGTTTGATAGATAATTTCTAGTCAGACTATGGTCTGATAGGAAATTTTATAGAACTCGCCAAATAGGTACCTACATTTGTACAAAAGTTAACATATTTTACAAAATGAAATGAAATGAAACATGTCGCTTTATGAGGACCAAAAACCATATTTAACCAGCCAACTTACTTAATACTCGACTACCGAAATAGCTCTATTTACTTAGGTTACCTACTATAGTTACAACAATACTAATCATTATCTACAAGGTAGTAGCTAAAACATAATGGTATAATGCAGTCTGAGCACAAATAAAGGAAAATTCTCATTTTAAAATACTCAACCATACGCCAAGGAGTACATAAAACGACTACATAGCGCGAGTCAACGTACTCCGTGACCTACATCGCGCGACCTACATACTCCAACCAATACCTGAGAGCTTACCTACGCGGCAACGTACCTCACAGGTAAATTTACTGCCGCGATATCATTGGAAGATGGGAGACCAACCCGCAAATGCCCGTACCTGTAGTAGGTACACAATTCGCAGGTGCGCACAGGTGCGACGCCTCCGCAAAAACCACGCCCATTTTATCGAGCTGCGCAGGTAAGCTGCGCGGTGATTGGTCGCCGCAAGGTGCGGCCAGGTGTACCTGTCAGATACAGGTGTCATTCGAAATTTGAATTCGAAGTCAGTCGCGTGACGGTTACCGGTGCGTGGTGTCGAACTTTTTGTGGTTTTTGTGAGGTGTGGTTGGATAAATTTGTGCGCATGTGTTACAGGATTGATGTTTCCTTGAGGTGTGCTAAATTTAGCACGTTAGGTGGGCGCGGCGCGTCCTTCTGGAAGGTCGAGGGGTGGTGGAGGTAGGTTTCTGTTTACACAGAATTTTATATTAGGTTTAATGTTGGTACATTTATTAGAATATCAATCAATTATGTTTAACATAAAAGTATGGCACCGAAAATGTTTCATAATTAAAAATACATTTAAGTACCTGTCTACCTACTTAATGATATAAATTCTATCAAACACTACATCAATAATATGATATAGATTATAACAAGCATGTACCTAATCAAGAGAGGGACCACAAAAGAATAATAATAAAAAAACACCTTAAAACCTAAACTATGAATGAATGCATTTTCCAACATTACATAATTACCAGCACTAAAACTCTAGTACCTACCTCCCTAGACTACCTAAGTCCTAGGTAATGAGCCAGCGAGCTCAAAGGACCGGGGGGGTGGTGGGAGTCTCTGAATACTGGAGGAGAGGGGGGAAGTACTGAGGTAAAAGCCACTTTAATTATGAAAGAAGATTGAGTGGTAATATAACGCTGGTAGCGTGGGACGGGTAAATTTTTATTGTCATTTTCGGGTGATTTTATAGACTTCGAGTTAATAGATGATGTTGATTGTCGATAGAAGTGTTTAAGCGCTCTTTTAGTTATTGAACTATGCTCTCTAAAGGGGTTTACATAAGTCTGAATATACTTTGGTGATATTTCTACAAACAAATAGCCTGTAAGCATGTATAAGACTGTAACAATCTTATTACGTGAGGTAGTTTGTAAAACCCAGGTTTTAGGATAGCCCCATCTCTTTTTATTATATGACGTTAAAAAGTGACGGATTTATACCTTTTAAAATTTGGGTCTTACTAGACATTCCCCAAACCATCTTCATTTCAGTTTTAGTTAAAATTAAGTTTTTATAAGCATAATGGACTATCCATTATGTACAAACCCCGAAGTGGGGATTATTACATTAGGTAACTAAATGTAATATGGCCGAGGTACGGATTTGGGACATATTGACTTTTTTTGCAAATTAAGAAATTCAAATATACATTAGTAGTAGTTAATTTTGTTTTTTAAACCACAAAAAATACGTGACCTTTAATAAATTGACTCGCGATTCCTGGAATTCAATTTTTTTGTAGGTAGTTTTGGGACGCGCGTCCCATTCGCGGGCCAACCCATTAAAACCCCATATAAATAGAATTGAATTGTAAAACGAATCGTTCACCAAACTTATAGGGTGCTATAAACGAAGCGAACGATGCAATCCCGCAACTTAATAACAGACAGACAGACACACCTACGTCGTGGCGCAACTCTTTGCAACCCACGCTGTATACTGTCACGGTGGATCATAAAACCACGTTGTAATGTATGGAGTATTGTGATAAGAGGAGCGAGAGCGGTTAGCGGGGAGGCTGACGAACCTAATACCCAGTTTCTATGTAAGTGTGCAATAAACAGTTGCTTCATATATTTTGGTCGAGTAGGTATTGAACTTTTGTATGGAACTGCTGATATAGTTGGTCCCATAGTAAAAGTTGGTCATATTGATGGGTATTTCCACCCCTGCAAGTATTGCCAGCGACAAAAAAATCATGTGTGTGTGTTATGTTTGTTACTCAGCTCTTAATGGCTGAACGGATTTCAATGAAACATTGCACATAGATAGATAGCATATAGGATACTTTTATCTCGGGAAAAAGCAGATCCCTCGGGAACGCGGTCGAAACCGAGGAGCAGAATATTGGATAAATTAACTACATTATTTTACAACACGATGATATTTTTTACTTCTTTGAATTTTTGTTGACGCATAAACCGAAGAACAACATCCAGATATAATTTCAATGTAGTAAATAGGTTGGTGTTAAAGTGTAATTTCCCATTTACATTTCTGCTTATCACTCTTGAGCGTACCCTCTTCCTTATCAAGTAGCGGCCCCAACTCTCTAACTCGGTTTTCTAGTGAATACTGTCCAATTTGCGGAGCACACGCAAAACACGACGCAAGCAGGATCCCGCTCTCATGTTAGTTTTAGCATATTTAGTGAAAAAAATAATAAATAAATTTCCATGGCCACTTTTCTGACACAATCTGGATCAAATTTTAAACAAAGCTGTTTGTATTATGGAAATATAATATTCCCAAATGGCCTTCAAATACTTAACAAGTCAATCAAGTTGTTTCAAGAGTTATGCTCTTACTTCTATTTTTTTTCTCTTGTAACTCTTT
The DNA here is from genome assembly GCA_951216915.1 of Tetheella fluctuosa. NCBI lineage: Eukaryota > Metazoa > Arthropoda > Insecta > Lepidoptera > Drepanidae > Tetheella > Tetheella fluctuosa. The sequence continues at coordinate 12,795,547 of OX578222.1, forward strand.
CTAGGTTAATTTAATGCCGAGGTACACTACCTATAAGTGGACATCCTAAAGAGTTCACACAAACAGCGTTCTGCACACTGTTCGGTTGATAGATCGATAAGGTTTCCTTATATATTGTAACCTAATCCTTTCATACAATTAACGATTTCAACAGAACCATTCATTTAAATGAGACTCTTAAGAAAATCTATAGGAAAATCCACCCGTAAAATTCCCAAACGATTTCCCATAAGCCGGTAAATATAAAAGTGTTGACAGAGCAGTGACGTGGCATCACCTCATCCCGCCACTTCACTAGATGCACAGTGTTGTTAGTTTGTCTTTCACTCAAATGTTTGCAGGTCAGCGTCGCATGTTTGCGCAGTTAAAATGTTTGCAGAGACCATTTTATACTGACCCATAAAAATGTGAGTGCATATGGAAAGGGAAATGTTTGTGTGGAAGCTATAATGGTTAGAGTTAAAAGAGTAGATTAGGAGTAAAATGTTGCAGGGAAATGTGCCGATTGATAATTATGTGGAGAGATATTTTCATTATCAATTTTTTTTTGTTTTCAGTTCACACATCGTAAATACCTTTGTAGGACTATAGATAGACTAATTACTAACTATTGAGTGTTGCCAATCTTAACAATTTGTAACATAAATATTCTGGGACATTATTCCTCACACACGGCCATCTGACCCCAAACTAAGCAGAGCTTGTACTATGGAAGCCAGCTAACTGATATACTACGTATACTACTTTTCTTTTGTAAATACATACATATATAGATAATTACACCCAGACTCAGGACAAACAGACATGTTCATGCACACAAATGTTTGTCCTGAGTGGGAATCGAACCCACGACCTGCGGCGTGATAGATAGGGTATCTTACCAACCCCGCCAACCGGCCCGTCGAACATAAAGTATTACATGTGAGGAACTAGACTAAACATACAATAATTGCCTAATCTAGGCAGTTAGTATATTTCTTGTGTGACCACTGCAAGCGATTACCGACCTCAATGTAAGAAAAATAATATTGTAAGTAGTTTAAAAAAAACTAAAAACACGCTTTATGACGCACTAAAGAATTAAATTTAGAAATTTAAATCTTGGGGCGTCCGCCATGTTGGATTACTAACCATGCATTATCATCCAAACTAAACGTGTATGCTAAATTTAAGCTCAATCGAGAAGTGAGTCTAATTTGACTTCCAAGACATTCTTACATAGTTACTTAGTTACAGGAAGTTAATAAAAGCGTCTTTGTAAAAAAATAACAAAGATAAACCAATATATCTAGAGGATATTAGAGATTTTTTGACACTTGGTTCAGAACATAATCCTACCCGATTTAACGGAGTTGAGTATTATTTATTATTATTATAACTAGATTATTTTAGATGTTAAATCATTACATTATTTGGTACAAGCCCGCTAGCATACGAACCCCACAATTAATGTAAATGCTGGCAACATTAGCGGACACTCGAGATGGAAAAATAGCGAGATTATAGTTTTATTATACGCTACAATTAGTGTAACAGTGACTGCTCTGTACAGAGACTAAGTGCCTGAGAACAAAAACAGATTGATAGAGCAATATTTTATTTGTCTAATCTTTGTTGGAACTTTTTTTTGACAAATCTGCTAAGGTAATTAAGGAGCATTTTCTTTGCTATGTTTGTAGTAGGACCTACGAGATCATGTGGGCGAAGGTGGTATGCGTCGGTAAAAACCTTGATGGGATTTAGCAGCTCTCAATTGCCGCAGCCAAAACACACAGTGACAGTTTCTTAACTTGAAGACCGTGCTTGAAGGTAGGCCTAGCAGGTGGGTACTACAATATGGTTTAATGCGATGTTTTCCTTTATCATTGTATCATTCGAGTTCATGGCTTTTGTTACGGCATCGAATATCACTACCACTGAGCTTAATGGGTGAGTCGGAGAGTTAATTCTTTCGAATTCCAATATTCATACTTCAAAATTTTGAACCTACTTTGACTTTATGTAAACATGGTAATCTAACCTCCAAATAATTAAATGAACCAAAATATTATAATATATCACAGGAACCTAACAATGCAAACGTGATACTAGACTGAAACAGTTCATTTCCAAAGTACCACCGTACCGGCACAAAAACCGGCACCCGGCGCCCGGGCCGGGCTCGCCGCCGGCACATTACCTTGCCTTTATTACATTCCGACCTCTCAATATGTCCGCCGTTTTTGCGAACCACCGTAATGTCCGCTTTTACGATACGTAATAACTCGTTTTTTACCGAATAAATGTCTACGGAGTATGCAATATTCTACCTTTGGACGAAATATTGGATCGCATCGAGTACGGGCTTGAATGTCGGTGTTTTTTTTTATCTTTTTAGTCGCTTTACTGTATTACGAGTTACTTAATTTCAAGAAGAGTTTTGAGAGTTGAGATTAAGACTTCTTTTGACTTTTCATTATTTCATTACTGTTGGAACTTTGTTGCGATGGTATTGATCTAATTATTTTTTAATATTTGAGCACTTAGACTAAAATATCAATATTGTAAACGAAATAAATTAACACTAGCAAAAGATGCAAAATATAATTTTCACCAATATTTTGAATTCTAAATCTAAAAAAAATATACATATATCACTCACAGGAAATGTATTTTCTTACGTTCACAGGTAATGGTGTTTGCCAATAAATAAAATAGTGTAACATTTCGGTCGCAAGGTTATGAGACGATGAATTTACAATCAGCTGTTTCCGCCGTATCATTTAATGCGACACAAAATACGTTTTAGTTGGTATGTCCGCACGTCACACGTAAAATATCACATCCTGTACTTTGATCGCACACTTAGGTGAGATTCATAAAAATATTTTATTTAATTATTTATAATATGTATAAATAATATTACAGATACTGTAGGTATCATTTAGAAATTGTTAGAAGTGTTCATAAATTTTGTGCTATTGTGATTTATTGAAGTACCTACCTACTGACCTAATAAGTAGGTATAGTACTTCAATAATTCATTTTTGGAACAAAGTTCCTTTACGGAGCTTGCGGTGGGAGTTGACTGGCAGAGAAGGGAACGTAACGAAAAAGCGTTATATACGTCTGTCTCTGTTATACTTGAAAGACAGACGTGCCGTCACCAATTATGCCCCTCCAACTTTCTCGGAGGTTCAAGAATTAAAAAAAAAACGTACCTGGCGTTGTAGAGATGTAACTAGCTAGACAGTGTAGTGACTGTAAACTTGCTTTTAACTGTGGATAGATGGGCTTGTATTTGACCACTATGGTAGGCTGTATGTGATGAGGATACCGAAGGTGATAAGCACGCAGTCTAGAAGGTAATATCAAAATCGTGTTGAAAAAATAACATTTACTAACTTCAATATTATTGATTAACAAGTACTATTAATTATTCTGTAAAAAATAATAAAATAAAGATAAAAGATATGAAAGTATATGCCAACTTATATTATTAATTTAAAAAACGACACTGTTTCATAAAATTCAAATTAGGTTGAGCAAAATAATAATATTTAACCTTACTTCTAATATTAAACTGTATAGATCAAACTGGACATTGCGTAGTATGCAGCTACTAGCAGTAATATAACTTGTTAACAAAACAATGGTCATTGCGATTCAACTCAGCCCCAATAGAATTGTTCGTATGTCAAAGTACATCTGAGCGTATTGAAAAAATATTAATTTGGGCGTCATATTGTTTTAAAGCGTCCTACATCCTCGACCTCGTCTTAGCTCGTTCTGGGGTCAGTCGATGGTCAAACGTAAGCCAGTTTTACATTTAAAAAATCCTACTAATATTATAAATGCAAAAGTTTGGATGGATGGATGGATGTTTGTTACTTTTTCACGCCAGAACGGGTGAACGGATTTGGATGAAATTTGGCACAGAGATAGATTATAGTCTGGAATAGCATATAGGTTACTTTTTATCCTGGAATAACATAAGATCTCGGGAACGCGGGTGAAACCGCGGGGCGAGAGCTAGTATAAATTTCCGTACCATAGACTATCTGCATACCCAATTTCATCGCGATCGGTTCAGCGGTTTAAGCGTGAAAAGGTAACAAACAAACAAACTCACTTTCGTATTTATAATATTAGTTAGGATTAGGAAGTTAAATTTAGGATTAGGATTTTGAAAGTGAATATTAACTTGACATACTGTTTCATGGTAACTGCAACGGATGTTTCAAGTCAGACACAATTTTACCATCTAAGACAGATGCGTACAGCTGTTACATACATTTTTTCATGGTACATACCTGACATCATTTAAATGTATTAATATAATAATAACGTAAGAGGAAACAATCTGTTATATCAATTAAACTATATCCAATGACACACATTAATATTTATTTGCATATGTGTATTTACTACACACATTTAGATAATTTAATATGTTTTAAAACTTTATATAAATAACATAATTTTTTTATACACCGTTGTGTATTATTTGAAACTGACAAATTATTTGAATTTAAATAAATTTTAAACAAGTTATGTTAGATATATTTTATTGATACGTTTATAGGTATCATAATTTTATTTTTTCTTTGTATAGGCCTGTTATTGACGACAATCCCATCATGGTAAATGATCATGTGGTAAGTACACAAAGTCTAGAATGAACTGACTCTCTTATATAGCTATCACACACCAGTATGTGTCTGGCGACAGATTTTCAGCTTGAGAGTGGTTGCCAGCCAGGCGGGTACTACAAAGTACTCTACTACCGTGCTATGGTTTCATCACAATGTTTTCCTTCGCCGAAAACTCGAGTTCATTGTAGGATACTAATCAAACCATGTTATATAAAGATATGAATATAGCCTTCATTTTATACAGTGGGCAATCTGTGATAATGTCGCACGCCGCGGGCTCGTGATTAGCCGCCCTGAGAGCCTTTTAAAAGCCTTAAAAGGTGCCGATGTACTGAATAACGACACAGATTAGTAACATAGACTGGACACTTGATAAACATTTTTATACCACAATGTCGGCAAACAAGCATACGGCCCTGATGGTAAGCGGTTACCGTAGGCTATGAACGCTTGCAACACCAGGGGTATCACTCGCGCGTTGCCAACCCTTCCCCCCTCCCCGATGAGCTCTGGCGACCTTACTCACGCGCAGGAACACAACTATAAGTTATTTGACTGCGGTATTCTGTAAGGTGGAGGTACTTCCCCAGTCGAGCTGCTCTCTGAGCGACATATCGCTATGCTCTACCTCTACTTTATCAACTTAATTCTAATGTTTAAGATAATCTCCGTTATGCTTGGTTATATATCGAAACGGTGGTATAATCTTACGTTTACAAGATGTATAGGTACATATATATATCAATTAGGGCCTGTAATTGAATATAAGATCTTTAAATATTGATTGGACAACAAACTTACATTTTTTTATCATACAACGAAAACAATGTGAAGGTGATGACAGATTTATTGATTTGAGATTATTAGTAGTTTTAAACCTAAAGTTTTAATTCACAAAACAACATCGATTTTATGCAGTTTGCATACGGTATAAATTCACTATTGAATTCTTGATCTTTAAAGAATTTTCTAAAAATATCGTTGTACTCATTTACGCTCAGAAATACGTAATAATTACAAAAATGGTCTTCACTATGCACTCTTCTAACATGTTTTAAATTAGTCGTCCTGTTAAGGCCAATCTCTTAAATTCTTCTTTCAATTGATCCTTACATTGATTCTCTATTCCTTTTTATAAAATACTAGGTATTATTATAATGACCAGTCTATGATTGTAGCTAGTCTATGGCACAGAGTGTGAGCGCGACTCATTACGGCTCCGTAATGAATGCCCGCGCACGACGCGACGCCGCTCTGTACAGGGTGCTTTGTAATTGTTCCTCTATCCAACCTGGGTATACTGGTATCCATGTGGTAATCTAGAGAAGCTGTAGGTTTACCTACTATTAATCTATTGTAAGGCAAATAATTAAGATAACTATTTCACGTTTCTACTCAAACGTGGAATTCAAATTTGAGTATGATGTTTGCTGTTATAAATTAAAGTACCTGGGTGACCGAGCATTGCTCGGTATTTTTTTTAAACGACGTTTTCTAAAAATGAAACCTAGCTAGATAGATTTATCGCCCCCGAAATCCCCTGCATACTAAATTTCATGAAAATAGTTGGAGCCGTTTCCGAGATTCAAATTATATATTTATATACATATAGAAATATCTCGTTTAAAGGTATTAGATATGGATTTCAGATTATTGGGCTAGAACATCATTGTTTAGTAATTACTTGCTTCCGCGCCACGGTTTCAACCATGTTTTCGATGTATGTGATATTTTCCCGAGATAAAAATATAAGTACTATGTGTTAATCCAAAAGATATTCTGCCTTGGCATAAAACTTGGCATAACCAAGTTTTATATAAATCCGTTCAGACATTACGGAGTTTATTGGTAAAAAACATACAAACACAAATTTTCTAAAATTAGTAAAATATAAAAAAAAAAACAGTATTATGATTTATTTGATGACCTCATTTTATCTAATTGTGTAAACACCACATTACATTTATTAACACCTAAATACAGGATTACCAGCCACAATATCGCAAACTGTCAACAGAGGCACTAATATCGTAATTTTAAAAGCAATCTTTTGATCATATATTATCTAACGTCGACCTCCGTCACTCGTCCGAAAGACCCATCTTTTCAATAAAGCCCACGGTTCAATTAACGACACACCCTGTATGGTTAATAAAGAGGCACGTTTAGGGTATTTCATTACACCATGTATAATGGACCGTACAAATATTTTTAATCCGTTGGCTCATACATCTTCCGCAGTTCATTTCGCTAGCCTTTAACGTCCAGTTTTTATGAGATCCCACACAAATTTCAACTCAATCTAGATTGACATAAAATTGAAATTACATTAAACTTTCCACTCAAACATTGAATATAACATTCAGTTATAAATTATACCTACCAAGTAAAAAAAATAGAGTTGAAAATGCAATGCAGTTGATAGTGATATATCAAAAGAGATTTCTTTTTTTACGTGTGTATATTGCTCGGACTTCTCCGGATGTATTCATGGAAAGGTAAATATTTTGTTTAGGGATTATATATGTACCTTTGAGCAATAAATGCGAAAACATATGCAAATCATTTATTAATCTGCGTTTATCTAGTCCATAGCTGCCCCCCCCCAAGACACAGGTCTGCACGTTCACTGCGAAAAATACCCCATTTTTAGCAGCACTGAAGTTCGAAGACACTCCCTTTACCATCTCAAAGAGTATTGGGATACTCGGTGTCGACATTGCGAGTGATGTCCAGTTCCGGGGTCATTTGGAAAGTAAAGCCAAACTGGCTTCTTCAAACTGCTACTTCTCATCACTCCAGCGGCTTTACATAGCGCAAGTTAGGCTGCATATGGAGTACTGCTCACACCTCTGGGCTGGTGCACCCGCTTACCAGCTTGATCCACTTGCCTCGGTGCAAAGGCGGACCACTCGTATCGTTGACGATCCCGAACTCACTGACGGTTTAGAACCCCTCAGCCTTCGGAGAGACATAGGCTACCTTTGTGTGTTCTACCGTCTCTACAATGGGGAGTGTTCTCAAGAACTTTTTGATCTGGTGCCATTATCACCCTTCTACGCACGCACCACTCGCCGGCGATGTGGAGCTCATCCTCATATCCTCGAGTCGCCTCGATCGTTCCCACAACGATTCAGTCGGACGTCCCTACTGCGGACCATTACGGTTTTCCCTAGCGCTCTTCAAGGTCGGCAACACATCGGCAATACCCCTGGCATTGCAAATGTTCATAGGCGGCGGTGACCACTTACCATCAGAATTCATATTACATAGAATTTAAATAAATAAATAATAAATATTCTGGGACATTATTCCTCACACACGGCCATCTGACCCCAAACTAAGCAGAGCTTGTACTATGGAAGCCAGACAACTGATATACCTACTACATATACTACTTTTCTTTTGTAAATACATACATATATAGATAATTACAACCAGACACAAGACAAACAGACATGTTCATGCACACAAATGTTTGTCCTGAGTGGGATTCGAACCCACGACCTGTGGCGTGATAGATAGGGTATCTTACCAACCACGCCAACCGGCCCGTAAATAGAGAACTAATTCGATTGGCCTACTGCAAGTTACAAAAGTTTTTTGAAAAAAGAACATGTCAGTAAAGCGCATCCCACACCCTGGTCGCGTGCCGCGCGATAGTCGCAATTAGGCCCGCCATTCACTGCGCGACTTCAACTGCTGTCGGTCGCGTGCGTGTACGGAACATCGGCCATTTGCTCCACTCACCGCTCGACTGGAAATGAATTGGTTGAATTAATTGTTTAAATTATTGAACTTTTATTGTGATAAATTCGAATGAGGATTAGAAGCTCTTTATATTGGCAACCAAAATGTGTAGGTCAGCAACCTGTATTTATCATAGACAAAAACTCTATAAAAATGTTGACGTAGTGTTTATGCATGCATCTATCTATGCGTAATAAAATAGCTTGTTACTAATAAAACTCTATTTAACTAAAACTATGTTAAATAGTCACGTATATTACGTCATATTTAAGACAATGCCATGAAAGGGGACAATAATAATTAAACGCGTTAGTTTAGATATAATAATAGTTTAACAGCGTTTTATTATGAATAATGCAATCTTTTCTACGTTTAATTCCAATTGAGAATTCAAAAGATGAAAAAACTGTTTGGTATTTGTTTCTTGACAATCTCGCATATAAATAAGGCGTGGTGTCATTAGATGTGAATAACCACGGAATAGGTAAATGAATAACTTACGATATATGGCATACATTTATATGGTACTTACTGAAAGACTATTGGTTGTATTTTTTTTTGCATCTTGGTATCGAAAACTAACATAAACACAATCGTATGTTACAACAAAACGTACGCATTAAATCCTCAATACAAAAGGCCTATTTTCTTCAAGCAATTGAATGTAAAAATATTCTTTCACGAAAACATATCTATAGGAACGTAATGACGCGAGCTCGCGATGAATCTCACAACGTGTATAAATTATCTGTGCCTGTAAATCGATACGCGCTATTAGAGAGCGTGTATGGAGGGGCATTATAATAAATATCCATCAAGTTTTGTTCTAATGCCTATAAAAACAGATGGAGAGGTTTGTAAATTGTAGGTACATCCGTCGGTTTTTGTTATGTATAGAAACTGTTGATTGATTTGAAGCACATTATTATGGTGCACATTCTATAGTTTCTTTAAACGCCTTATTTTTTCCTAACAATTATAAAGTGAAAAAAAAATTATATTGTCACAGAATGCACAATAAAAAAAATATGGTCAAAGTCAAAGCCATTATTTATTCAGTTTAGGCCCTAGAAGGGTACATATGAAGGTCGAAACTACTGAAGTTACCACCGGTTCGGATGTCGGTTACATTTTTTTTATATTTTGTTTTTATGTTTCTAACAATCGTTACTAACACAACTCAACATGATCCCGCTTATTCAGACCCATTCGGTTTCCATTCCGATCGGAAAGGACGACTTTATTTCGTTAAATTTAGACTGATGCTGTGTTAGTCGCAAAATTCATTTGCCGCAATCGTGTGCCGACCGATCGACTGCCTCATTCAATATGGAAGTCTGAAATGAGAAAATAGGAGCCATCCTATTCAGTAGAGTACTCAATCGGTTCGTCTACCGAATCGGGACCACAACCGAGCAGGTCTGAATAAGCGAGAATATTAAAATTGATGCAGTATCAGAGAAGTCAGGTACGCATTCTAAGGCACCCCATACTTAGCTGGAGCTCGGTAATAATCACAATTTCTAATACTAAAGGATTATAAGTAAACGAAAACCCCTATGGAGCTGTGTCCAACATTTATTAACGTCCAACATCCCTCCAACCGGTACATAACCGTGAGTGACGATGGTACGGTGTGCTAAGTGAAATCGTGTGTACGCGCCGCGCCACCTTCGCAAAACCAATCATCATTATTTACACTGCTTTTACACCATGCGACACGACGCACACGATTCTAAAATGCTATATAAAAGATGCATACCACATTGTTCGTATATAAAAAGGAAATGTATTTAAACTTGCTTATAAAGTATTTTTTTTTTTTTTTGTATGTGATGTACTTAATCCTTTATTGATTTTAATTAATTAAGTATTTAATTATGTAAAGGCTGTTAATTCACTTTATTATCGGTGTGTCGGTTCAATTAAATCTTGCTCTTGTTGTGTATGTTATAAGACAGAAATTGGATGCACTTTGTAATAAAAAAGGTCTATAATCATTCAGTTTATACTTAAATTTATTAGATTAGTTATTAAAATTGTAATATATACAGGTATAAACAATGAAGTAAGTCGGTTTCAACATCGTATCGCATACTGTAAGGACGTTTGAAGGGTCACTAAAATAAATAGAAAGGACAACGCATCGGAACGCACCTTGACTTGAAAAGAGACGTAACTATAAAAAGTTTATATGTGTGAAAGAGATAGCGTGATAAGTAGGGCAGAAGCCGTAAACAATTTGGCAAATGAAAGATTATGTTTATCGAGTTAAGGTGTTTCGTGTGAGCCTTAATAAAATTCCGTTTTTATCCCTCGGTCGGGGATAACTTCTGATTCGTTTTTATTGTCCGCCTCATACCGGACCCGCATTCTTTTTGTAAGTAAATGTGCTTTAAGGAAATTATGCTGAAGCAGGAAATATTTAGAAACATTTCTAGGAATGTGTTTACTTTTTAGTGCAGGATCAAAGTTAATAAAGCTTAAGAATTTCCTAAATAACATCAAAAATATCTTAAATTTTGAATGGGATGAAATTATTCATGCTCGGTATTAGGCATATGATTCTAATTACAGTGGTTCAAACTAAGTAGGCACTAAGCAAGGAACACAGAATAATAAAATACCTATGCAGAAAATGAGATAAAACAATGCAATAGCACGGTTTTCTTCCATTTTATAAATTTAATTCGTCCGTCACAGGAAAAGTGACCTTTTACCACGTGAAGCCTCTAAGTACGAAGTAAAAACGATGTATGGTTCTCTTTTTCTGTTCTTAAAATAAACCTTACTGCACGTATGTAAGGTTTCAAGTGGACTGTATGAATTTAAGCGTCTTATTTCAAAATGATTTACATTGGAAGACAATGCAATCTATTCTGAAAAGTGACGTCTCAACGAATATTAAACCTTATGTCTCACTCAATAAGGTACAGAACACAGTTTTGTTCAGCGTGGAAAACTAAAGGAGCTCTCACATTTTACTGAAAAATGTGTAAGAAGTAAGGCAGGGAAAGCCTGGGATCCTTTATAAAGACATATTATTCTTTTGAACGGAGTGGTGGGTTATTGTCGAGTCGCAATAAGTCCGCAGTAATCCTGGGAAGGTACACTCGGCTCGATCCAATTGTCATTGTTTGTTTGCTTTAATGAAAAATATTTCGCTGTTGTCCTTTTTAAAATGCTTCGGTGTCTTTGTGCGCAGATTAAATTGCGGTCAGTCGTAGATTTGAAGAAATATTGCGATGGTGTGAATTTTTGTTCATTTGGCATCTGCTTTTGTATTTTATATTTGCATAATTTAACTAACTGACTGACCGACATTCTAAATCTCTATTCTAGAGAGCCAGTTTTGTGATACGTTTAGGAGACATTTATACAATTTAAACTTTGCTTTACTTTGAAAATGACGGAAAGTTTAAGAAGAAACTTTTTAATCAACCTCCATAGCTGAAATTCTTATTCCTACCAAGAAAACTTATTTATACTAAGAACCACAGAAAAAATCTTATTGCAGAATGAGGATCCTTGAGAAGGCGGACATATCTAAACTCAGCGGAGGACAGTTCCTGCTCCAACAAACTAAATCTAACTTACTCTGAAAATTTTCAAACTTGTCCGCCTATTTCCCGACTCGGACTCTATTGAGAAAAAAAGCAAAGCTAGGTTTCCTGCGAGTGTCGAAAGCATTTTGGCGCGGACACAGCGCGCGGGCCAAACAAATTCAAAACAACCATAAATCAGTGCAGCACAAATAAAAAACTAAGGTAAGCGCTCCTGTTGTGGGCCGCTCGCGCACTGCGGAATCGGGCCACTTCCGCTCAGTGGCGGAAGCGACTCTATTGGCGGAATGACGGAAAAAAGCTACGAGAATCAACTGGCCAGTTTGTTAGAGGTTTATTGAAAAGCGAACATTGATAAAAGTGTTCGTCGAATCGACAGTCGGTGGGCGTCGAATGTCGCATTTTTATGTAAACGTTGCCGCTGGATGTTTCTAAATGAATTTATCTTTTGTTATGGCGATGCGGTTTCATGTTTAAGGTTTAGTATTGTCATTTATTTTGAATTATTATATATATTATCGATTGTATATTAATGAAATGATTACATAAAAGGTACATTCATAATACTGTTGCGGATGTTTTTTCTAAAATCAGAACAATAAAAATATAGAACATGTGGTAGAACTACTTTTGACTAAATAAACCATCTAAGAATTTATAAGTTGCCTTTATAAAAGTTGTGAATCAGAATAATAAAACATTCATTCGAATGCTGAATAATATTTTCGATGGGTAGGTACTTATGTAAATGCACTACCCGGTAAATACCTTGTTCATCTACTATATAGTGAATCCCCCGCGTAAACTGCGGCAGCAGCGCACGCGTCACCATTCGACATGCACGTGTATTGCAAATTAAAAACCTTTCTGCCGCAAGTGCGATTATTAATTACCTAGCGGCCGACAACCGTCGCTCTCACCCTACCCCGTGAGAATTGATCCGCAATTAACGTTTATTGTTGGGCACTTCTTAGGCACTTTTGTGAATCTAAAATTGATAATGAAAGATTGATCAATAAACATTGAAAGGATTCAGTATATTTACAGGCTTTTTGGCTACATTATCAATTATCGCTTATTATACATAAAAGAAAAAAACAATCTTAAATTAGATAGAAGCCTTTGGCAGTAATATAATTGAAAGAATATTGAGTCTATAATGATAAAAATATCTTTTTTTTTGTATTTTTAATAAAGAATAATTTAAAAAATAATGTTTTGAAAAAAAAGAAACTATACTTATTTAATAAATAAACTCAACACTGTGCATATATATTTATCAAAGGAGGTATACAATAGGAAGACAGTAGTAGAATGTTGCGTAACATCAAAGCTGGTCAGTGTCTCAGTATATCAATGTTAGACCATTAGCACAGGACTGATTTTCAGTCACAAAATTTTCCCATAACAATTTCTATCCCCACAAAAAAGTAGAGCATTCTCCAGCATATCAACATGTTGTCCACGTGTCGTTTTAAAGATACGAGCATCAGATAACCTTAATGAAAAGATCCCAGGCTCCAGATAGGGCGCACCGTCCCGGGGCACTGCACGGGGCACGTGGTACGGGGCACGAGACATTGATTGGTATCACATCACTGCGACGTCCACGATGTGGTTGACAGATGTTTGGTCCGATTGTAGCGTAATTGGAAAGGGATCGCTTTTAGATAGGTACAGATACTTTTATGAACTTTTTAATTTTCTTTGAAGATTACAGATCTTTATCTTGATCGTCTATTTGATGAGCTTACCCATAAAGTGGCTACTAGTTTCTGCCCCGCGGTTTCACCTGCATTCCCGACATCTAATGTTTTCCCGGGATAAAAGTATCTTATTTAAAGTAAGTATGATAAAAAGCGATGGAAGTCATATTTCAATAGTTACGATTCGTCATGTTGAAAAACTTTTACTATCAAAACAGTCTGAAATTTAATAGACGATAATGAGATTCCAACAATTTGATATTAAAAATAAGTTTTTGTTAAAAAAATATTTTTAAATAGAAGCTTTTTTTGGTGACTACTGGCATTGTCTTCCAATATACTAATAAAAGTATACCAAATATCGAGTCAATACGACCATTGGATGTGGGTGAAATTCGACTTCCACCTTAACAAACATAGTTAATACACATACATATACATATATGTAATAAAAGCTTGTAAAAATGATAGACAGACATGCCATTTGAAACGAAACTCAAAATATACAAAACTTATTGACTACACAACTGGAAATCATGTGAAAAAGTAGCGCGGGACTTCACGGGAGTATTAATAAAAGCGTTCATAATTCGTCGATTGTGCACAGATGAAAAGGCGATTACTGCGACGGTGGGCCCGCTCCCACCCTCCGACGCAGCGCGGTCCCACTCACCTATTGTTGGGCCTGGACCGCGGGACTGTGGGACAGTCCACGAACTATTCGCTCTTATTTAACTTGTCTAAACTGTTGCTATACTTTGTTGCTTTATAAGAGACCTCTGTCGAACAAATACTACACTAGATTGAGAATTTTTTGGAACAGAAGATCACCTCCACCTTATGGCTACCTAGTTTTTTTTTATCGTATATTCTGGTTACATCGTCTTTGACACACTCGAACAATATTATTTTAACACAAGTGGGCTATTATAGCCATTTATATGACAATTATTATTATTAATTAAATTAATTAGTTAATCCTAAAGCTGGAGTCACAATGTTGCGAACTGTTAGCGCGTGTGAATTCGCGCGTCAGATACCATTGTCGGAGGTATTTAGCTAATGTATTGTTGGAGTGACGTGGGGACGCAGCGGGGGCCGCGGCCGGCTAAGCTGGGCTGCGAGTTAAAGTTTTGATTTATAAGCAGTTAAAGAATAATATTTTTTGAAAGGGTTGCAATTTGAATGTAGATTAAATTGATACATCGAAATGGTTCAGTAATGTAATGAGAATTTTCTTAAAATGTAATAAGATTTGCAAGCCCGCAAGTTAGCGAGCATCCAGTATAGGTATTGATTCTCAATATGAAAATGGTAGCTTACATGAAACCTTTTCTTAATTTTGTTCCTCGCTTCTAAATTCAAAATTACGATTCAATTTTTTTTTAAGAAACAATTTCAAATTTTGTGACCGTTATACATTAGAATGACATCTATACCCCTACATATGTGTAATTAACATAAAAATAATTCATATAATCACATAAAATATTGCAGTCGCAACTAACGACAATAACTGCAATTTTCCACGCGATAAATCATCTAATAATAATATTTAACCGTCGCGTCGCGTCGGCCGTGTGAGGGCGACTGCGATACAATGCCTGAGATTTGACGCGTGCGATCGGACGCGCGACTCGTAGGTACAGTGTGTACCTTGCCTTTGTTCCTCCCCTCATAGTTTTTATGCGGTATTGAGAGGTGAGAGTGGGTAGATTGTATGGTATAAATTATTTCTGTAGATATACGGGCGGTGAAAAAATAATCAATGCATTTGTACTTAGAAATATTTTGTAGTGTATGTTTGTAGATTCGTGAGTGGTGTCCTAATTTTTCTCAGGAATTATTGACTTTTTATAGTGGTGACAATTGGCTTTGGATTAGGGAATCTGAGTTCCTTACTCATAAAGAGGTAGAGTAGTCAAATTTACACCCTGAGATTTAAAGTAGAAGTGAGGTTTTAGTATGAGTAGGTACCTACCTATCACTGAAACTAGTTAAGTAATTATTTAACCGACTTCTTTTCTTAAACTGTGAAACTTCAAGTCCTGAAATACAAGTAAAAGAAATCTTCGAATACTACAATGAGCGTGAAACTATATCACAGTGGTCGCACAGTCTATGTAACTCTTTACGTTTTTTACGCTGTGGTGGTAGGGTACTTTGTAATTGCCTGACTGGCTACCAGAAGTTAAAAACCTATCAAACACCAACTGATACCGATGTGTTCCACGAGCTGCACTTCCTTCCAGAGAGAGACAGTTCCTTCTAGGTTTTATGTTTATCACCTTCGGCCACATCATCACTCAATATTAAATTTAAATATATATATATATATATACATACAGGGCTATTTTTAAAACACCGGCAGTGCTTTAGGGGGTGGAAGTACAAAAATTCAAACTTTTCATACATTTTGATTGAGCAAGGTTGATCTTTTGTATGAAAAGTTTGAATTTTTTTCACGATTTCAGGGTTGGTCCCATAGTAAATGTTGTTCATATTGATGAGTACTTCCAACCCCTAAAGCACTGCCGGTGTTTTAAAAATAACCCTGTATACAGTGGAATATAGAACTTCCTCCTTTTTTGAAGTCGGTTAAAAATTAAGCCACATCATACATAAAACTGATATGTCAGCTTCCAAACTAAAATGTGTCAAACCAACTACCCTCCGATAGGTAGCGTGCTACATGCAGTGGCCGCGGGTACGACGCTAGTAGGGTGCGTCGTAAAGGGTGACAGGGGACAGTCCACTGCAGTCGTGATTCCGTACGCATCGGTAGCCGAGACGATCGATCAGTGTAGGTACAATTAACTTATTTAGGTAGATTATTATTTTGTTCTTTTTTGGCTCGCAGTTAGTTTTAAATCGTTCGAGATAACGGTTTATCTTATAAGACATTTTAAAGTCCTTCTGATTTTGGATAATACTTGTGTAATACTAGTACTTCTTGTAGAAAAAATGTTTGTGAAACTAAAAAAAAACTTTACCATGAACTTTGCAAAATCCTTCAAAATTTTAAACACATCCCTCGCAAACAAGTTTTCCCCCAAATAAACTGCTATGTTTAACATTTCTATCATTAAGTTGCATTTTATTTTTCCAATTATACATATTTGTAACTGAACAGCTTTGTACGCGATTTTTTTTTTCATAATTTTATGCTCGGTTAAATATCATAATAATATCACTCATAAATTAAATAAATAGATCACTCACTGGTATAGTTGTTTCATATAAGTTTTACTTAAAAATAATTTAATAATAGCAACATTACAATATATGTGGCAACACCGCTGAGCAGAAATGAAAATTTATGGTTTGAATTTAATTATGGTCATAAAAATATGTGTCATACGCCGAAGGGGATTACCCTAGCCTACCTTCAATATTTCTGGGTATATTTTATTTCTTTAGTATCTAATACTTACCTACCTAGTATGGTTTGATATGACTTAGTCCATATATGCGCCAAGTTTCATCCAAATCCATTCAGCCATACTTGATTGAGTGAGAATGATCCAAACTTTCACATCCTAATCCTAACTAATATTATAAATGGGAAAGTGAGTTTTTTGTATGTTTACGCTTAAACCGCTGAACCGATCGCGATGAAATTTGGTATGCAGATAGCCTATGGTATAGAGAAGGACATAGGCTACTTTTTATCCCGGTAAAACATAAGATCCCTGGGGAACGCGGGTGAAATTGCGGGGCAGAAGCTAGAATATTTGTAGGAGTCATTATTTGTTTGTCTATATTATGTTTTTAAAAAGATTTAAAAGTCCGTACTACACTCAAGTATACATCCACCGTATCATTAACCCCACCCTTCCATCATAACCCCTCCAAATATTAAATTAACGGAAACAAGCGAGCTGTGAGCGCTCGCGAATCAAATCGAGAAGACAAATCTATGTTTTGGAAATCGTTAATTTGAGAACATCCAGCCCCTTTCGGTGGATCGTGATTTCGTTAGTGAATGAATGCGTTGTTAAGTGTGTTAGGGACCTTTATCTTGTGAGGAATATTTGGAAGGATTACATTCTGTAAAGTTGTACCTTGTGTCTCTTCTAGTGTAAGGTGATTGATTTTAATGTACCTACACGTACTGTAGGTTGTATATGTATTTAGAAATCGCGCCACCAAAGAAGTCTCGTGGAATTAATTAAAATCAATCTTATTTCTTCTGAGATAGTTGTTACATACATTTTGTAGATACATTGCGTTGTTTTCAAGAGAAAGACAGAGGATAGACGCGTTCGAAATGTGGTGCTGGAGGCGGATGCTCCGTATTCCATGGACAGCCAAACGCACAAATGTGTCTATCCTTTCCCAACTCGATATCAAAACCCGTTTGTCTACAGTCTACAGCGTATTTTGACCTATTTCGGCCACATAATGCGAAGGGGAGATAACAGCCTCCAAAAACTGGTCATCGTTGGCAATACCGAAGGAAAGAGAGCACGAGGCCGGTCGCCATCACGATGGTCCGACCAAGTAAAAGAAGCTGCGTCCGTAAGCAAATTTCCGGAGTCGATGGAGGCAGTTTGTCCGTTTGAAGGGGTCTAGTGACCACGATCCTCAGTAATGAGGGACCGATCAAAGAAGGAAGGTTATAGCGGCAACAGAAATACATAATTTGTGAAAATTTCAACTGTCTAGCTATCGCGGTTCTTGAGATACAGCCTGGAGACAGACAAATAGACGGACAGACAGCGAAGTCTTAGTAATAGGGTCCCGTTTTTACCCTTTGGGTACGGAACCCTAAAAAAAAATATTCGAATTGATTATTTTGTTTATCACCTAGCATCACACAACTAATAACTTTATACATTCCAATTCCATAGATACTTTTATCCTTAACGATTATTATCGTACGATTAATAAAGCGTTTCATGGGCCACTAAACACGCGTTTTTGTGGTGACATGAAATTTCAATATTATAAGGTACACAAACGTAGTCGTTAACTCGTGAGTGGCTGTTTTGTTACATAATAAAGCGTCGTGTATTATCGCGTTTTATGGCCACACTGATGATTTTAAGGTGTGCTAAAAGGTGACCAATAAAAAATGTTGAAATAAAAATTTTATTTAAAAAAAAACAATAGCTGAGTGTTAATATTAAAATAATAATAATGGGACAATAGTGGGTACATTTAGGTCACATGGTCAAGTCTATTTGAGCAAAGATCATATTTTTTACTAATGTCGACGTTTCGGGTAAGATGCATTGGCAAATCCAATATTTTCCTGGATATTTTAAAAATTTGTTGGTCTATATAAATGAAGGAACATAATTTAGGAGTCCAAGAATATATTTAAGTTGTTAATTGCAATTTTAAGCAAGTTAATTAACGAATAATCAACGAGTATTTAAAATAAATTATCATGGTTTTGAAAATTGGATAATAAATTAAATACCATTTTTTTAATCTAATTACAAAGCCTATGGTAAATCTTACTTATCAATTTTCCATCGCCAACTAAGTAAAGTGCAACAAACAAAATAGTCAAATCGAACTTTATTGATGGAATAAAAGTGCATATAAATTTTATGAAGTATAAACGGGGCATTTCTACAAGTTTATGGGGCAAGCACTCGCAGGGGACTGAGTACCTAAACTTTATTCCCTGTACTATGGAACCTCATTTATACTTAGCAATATCTTCGCTAAAAATTGTTCTTTTTCTTTTGTGGTACAGGGTTTATAGATCAGCCGTTTAGATTTAGAAAGCTCTGTTTGTCAATAGGCAAGCTATTTATATTCCTAGAAAAGCTGATAACCGATGGGAAAGCAAGGCTATCAAGTGGCGACCTCCCTCTACCTGGCTACCACAAAATACCATAGTGATGAACTTCATTGATTTTGGCCCTCATTTTCATGAATTCTATTATATTAATAATACAGTTGGGGATCAGAATAGTTAAGTCCATACTTTGACTCAACTGGAACCCAGTACGGCCAAAGTATGAGGAAATTTCAGAAAATGAAAACCAAATTCCATGATGTTCACTACCATTCTTTTTTTCGTGTGTTTGACAACACGAAGCCTAGGCTTCCGCCACTTCCTTCTAAAGAACTGGCTCTCAAGTGTAGATGCCCGAACACACCGTTAAGAGCTTGGCAATAGAAGTGAATGATGTTCCTAAGTGGTAGAGTTACAGTCGCTGGAAACCACTAAATGTATTATGGCTTCTAGAAGATGATATTTTCAGGCTGAAGATAATGTGCGATACCTAAAGATACAGACAAAATAGTGCCAAAGAAAACAGTCAATGTACAACTCTCAACTAAATTCTATCGCATTAGGGTCGCAACAGACGATGGCGATAGGTTATGGTGACCATAAATTCAAGTTAAATTGGAGACATATCTTTTAATGTGCCTTTATTGAAGTGTTTATGTGATGATCGGCTTCAAAGTCGCGCCTCAACATTATGTTTAATGGATTGCCTCGAGATGAATATGCGTCGCCTTACTTATGGCGGACGGTGTCTTTAATAGTATGTCTTCAATTAGCTCGTACAAGAAACTATTTCAACGACTATTTCTTTATGTAAAACCAACTGCTAATATTATTAACTTAACTAACTATAAAGTCAAAAGTCAAAGCGATTTATTCAATTTGAACCCTAGGAGGGCACTTATGAAGGTCTAATTTACTCAAATTACCACCTAGTATAGAAACTTGAAAGCTAATTATAGGTTTATACATTAAGTTGTACAAAAAATACTTATTCAAATTGTGATATTCATAGAGAGGACGTCTCGACTATATGTTTATGAAATATATGACAAGGAAAAATATAAAATAATGAAACATAAAAAGGCTTACTGAATTTACGACTAACCGAAACAATGTTGGGAAAAAAAAACAAATCAATGTCATGTTCATTCAAAGCTGATTAAATATTATATATTAATTACCTAATGATTGAAAGAAAAAACAATTCGAGTAAATACTCCACTTTTATTACTCTATGCGCTTTTTACGAGGAATGAACAATGAAACATACAATAAATTAATTCGTAAATATCTATTCCTTTTTTAAATTATCAATAACGACTAGCGCTGCATATGTATAATGCGTAACGCAAAAAATACTTCAAAGATATTTTTTTTAAATGTACCCTTATCTACCAAACCTCTTGCAGCTTACCACAACAAACAACGTCTCAGGCAGCCATCATTATTTACATGTGAACATCAGCACAGCATCCACGTGACGTCATTCCGTCATAACATCAAGCTCCGTGGAGGGGGCTGCCGTGGACGCGCCGTGCATTAGTGCCGTGACAAATGACGATTTTATGCTAACTCTACTGCCGCTGCCACCGACACACTCCTTTACCGTTGTAGTGATGGGGTAGTGGCATGTCGATATAAGAAAATTTATTTAAATCCTAATAGGTAAGTAGGTACCAATAGTTGGTTAGTTGGCCTGAAATTAATTTGTAAATTCTATCCTCCTTGAAAAATAAAAGAAAGATTTATTAATAAATTCAGTTTGATGACAATAAACTACTATTGTATCATTGAATTTAAAGTGTAATTTAAAGTGTAAAAAAATAAATATATATCATATATTTATTTTTCAGCTAGATTTGTTTATGATAAATACAGAAAAAGAATCATTTATAAACTAAGTTAATTACACTTAAGGAAAGTCCCTGCATAATCTATCAAGCATAATAATCAAGCAATATAATCAAGCATAATCTATTCTTTAACAGTCGACATTAAAAAAAAAACAATAAACATAATTTGATTAAGTGGTAACTTCAGAAGCTTCGACATTCGTAAATGCGAGTTCCGAGGGCCTTAACTGAATAAATGGCTTTGACTTTGATGTTGATAATGCATTAAATTTTATCGTAATCGTGTAAAGTTAGAAACACCTATAAAAGTTCGATAATAATTTTGTGGGTTACGTCACATCACTATAAATATTTAAATGAGTAGTTAGGCTTAGTAGGTAAATAGAAATGCGTATAATTTGTTCAGCTCAGCCATTACGATGAAAATTAATAAATATTGTAGATTTAAATTATATAATTAATAGTTTTTTTTTTTTATTAAAAACTATTGAGCTTCAATAACCTAGTATGAACTTTTTATTACATTTTTTTTTGTTTGTATTTTTTTTATACAAGACCTATGTTTGACCTCTCACTATGGTAAGTGACGATGATGACAGTACAGCTGCTGGAACTCACCGTTATGTGTTTTGCGGCAGATTTTCAACTTGAGAGTGGCAACCAGTCAGGCGGGTACTACAAAGTACCCTACCACCGTGATGTGGTTTCTTCGTGAAACTTAGTGTAGATTTCAACCTACGATCTTCGTCACGGCATTTTACGATACCAGTGAGCTATCATCGCCTTAAAATGTTTTATAACTACATACAAAATATATCTGAAAATGATGAAATGAAAATGAATGAAAATTTCATATCTCTATTGTTTATGGGCTGTTAAAAGGTCGTAAGTAAACATGACACCTCAACATGTATCTACGGCATCCGTGACAACTGTAAGGTGTGGAGCAGTCCATAAATATGGGGATGAATTTTATGACTCTTTCAAACAATGTTTTACTTACCTATCATACATAAGTTGTTGCCCCACGGTTTCAGCCGCATAGTGATTCACAAACATATTTAGATTCTTTAGACCATGTGTGCAATTGTGCATCTTGAAAAATGACATGCATCAGTCATTTTCCAGACAGCAATGCAACTGCAAGCTGTCTGCATTCTATGCTACGAGAGCTCATCCTTGGACCAGGATCATAATTTTCTTACCTTGCCTATCGACAGCAGCGAGGGCCTTGAGGATGTTTTCTTTATATCATAGTTTGTATTTTATACATTGATTGTAAATACTTGTTGTAAATATTCTTAGTTAATAAAATACCATAAAAGTAAAATTACCTCGTCCGTGATATTAAAACTATATTTAGTTGACTCACAGTCTATGTAACTCTTACAGTCGGCTAACGGACACGTCTAGACAGAGCAATCGTGTGGGGTTTGCGGGGTGAGAAAGGGGCGGTAGCGAGCCCAAGCTGCCATACACCCGCTTGGGACACAATGCAGCAATTACGAATGCCTATACAAAGCGGCATTTCGCGCGACTTCAAACGCGATAGACCACTGTATGTAATTACGCTGTGGTTGACTCTCAACAAGCAAACAAGTAGGTATAATATGTAGGTAGTTAGTCACTGGGTCCATACAATTTAATTACAATCTCCAATTTAAAATGGCGGTACACGGGAGTGTCATAAAGATGGCCATAATATTAATCAGTGTAGGGTAACAAGATTTGGAGCACATAATCGGACGGTCTCAGCAGGGCGCGGGCCAGTTTATTAGATTGTCTCCCTAACCTGCCTGTCTGATGAAAAAATAATGTGAAAAGGAAACCTTTATGCTGGTATCAAATTAAATTATATGTGTTTATATTGTTTATTTGTGAAAATAAATATTTTTCTTTGGATTCTTAGTCAAATCACGGCACATAAACTTTTGTGTAGATGGTAAATGGAATAAAAATAATTTTAAAAACTAACAAAACTGATTTAAATCCACCATCAAACATCGAATCATCCAAACAATAGTTTGACACGCAATGACGTCTGCAACGAGTAGGGTGACAACAAAGCCAAATTCTGACCGGATTTCGACCGTTACACAATAGTGTTCACAAAAAGTCGCCCTCACCTATCCCCCCTAGCCCCTACCCCTGTACCTACTATAAATTACGTTCCCAATGATTTTTAGCCCGTGCGACACATTGGTGTGATTTATCACGCGCGAGAACAATACCAACCGGTTACGGTTATGAAATCCGTGCGTTGAGGGTGCTGTGAGAGTCCGTTGTTTCCAATGGTAATTATTGTTCGTACATACATATGCCACTGTCGCTGTTTAGTGATTTAAACTGAAATAAGGATTTCTTGTTAATGTTGGCGGCACACGAAGCTATTTATTGTTCTTGTTATTTTTTTTAAATTAGTAAAAGAAAACAAAGTTAGACAAGAGCGTTGACGTCAAAAAATCACAGTTTTTTCGTAAATTATTACAATAAGTGATCATAAATATCTATCATAAATAAAACCATCCGACAACGCATGACCGAGTCTCAGATATGGCAAAACACGAATGTTTTTTTCCATTCACGAATAACAGACAAGAAATCATCATTACAGTCAAAACGGCGAGGGATACAGAATCCATTCCCATCATTACTCTCGCGACATTGACTGCTCAGCACGCATCGCCAATAAAAACACGTCGGGACCTCCTGGCACGATGTTTATTTTGTCACACCGTCGCTCCCTGTGTACAGTCCTCCGCATACGAAATCATCCCTTATATAAAACATCATAAGGCCTAAGATATGACCTGTGTTGCCACATGTATGCACCCCTTGCAAAGGTATTATAATTAAGCTCATTTGTTATTTTAGCTGCATAGAGCAGTGTGGCGCGCAGGCGCGATAAGCTCGCTTCTATAGGTGCGTCATTAAAGGCAGTTTTTTTATGCGCACGCGACTTCGGCCCGCATTATCTTTTTATCGTTGCACCCCATGCAAAAGGATTAGTGGGTACACCAGGGGTTTGTGACTATTACGTTTGAATTTCTTTGTAGAAAAGTTACAAGTATGAAATATATTTTAATATTATTTATATTTCGTTAAAGTCATTAAGAACGTTTGTGAACTGTTAATAAGTTCTAAATGGAATTAATGGCTGTTAAATTAAGAACTCGATAATGTATTTTATTATTAAATTATTGGGTATCTTTTTTGTGGTTTGATTCAAAATTATACTAATGTTTAGAAATAAAATAAATACTTATTGGAAAGGATAGGACAGCGTAATTTAATTGAATATCTTTTTTCAATTTCTAAAAGTTATAATAGGTACGTCTTTTATTTGTTCTCCCGTAGGAATATATAAGCCTGGAGAAGGTTGACTCACTCACTCATGTCAGATGTATATTCTATGCCGATTAAATCCAGGTCTTTCCTACGATCTCCTCGATCCATACCAGACTGCACCTTCCCAATTAAAAATAAATATAATGTTTTCTCTCGACTTTTAGGTCTCAAAGATAAAGTATTTATTAATAAAAAACATACAGCATCAATAAGTTTCTTACCCCTGTCTAGGTGACACAATAGAAAGCTACGCGTGTCGCCCGTGTGTCACCGAGCAAATATTGCATTACCCGCGCCCCGCACCGCACCCCGCTCCCGCGCCACACGCCGCGTGCCACGTGAGAGTCCATTGTCTCGACCCCTGCGCTCGCGGCGCACTGGGTGGACACCCTACTCGCTAATCCCACGGAAATTGCTTTGAGCACTGATTTTTATTTTAGTTTGGTAGAAAATAAAAATAATTAAGTCACAAGTCAGTCACAAGTGACTTTGATTAACATGCATTGATTTTAGCCCAGGCGTCAACTGCTGTTACATACACCTCGCCAATCACAATAAATGTTCTCATGCCGCTTACATCCAGCAGTTACCAACGACTCTGACCAGCCCCACCTGGTAACAATGGATCTCACATGGCTCTTTCTGGTAGGTAAGTGTACCAGAAGTCTAGCACTGGAGAGCCGCCCACCCACATTGGTTGTTGTCTCTTCGAGTCACACGATCTGCCCAGTACTGCCCATTGCCACTTTTACTAGCTCTAGCTTTGTCCGTAGCTACAAACCATTTTGAGCATAGACAAATAATTAAAACTAGAAAGTTGAATGGTAAATTTTGGTAAATGAGCGAATCAAGCACAAACTTTGATATTTAAGGCAGTCCTTCAGTACTATTATATGTACTGAAAGACTAGTAAGGGAGCATATTTTATTACAAAGAAATAAAACGCATTACTCATTTCGCAAACATAAAAATTATAACCATTTAGACACAGGAAACGTTATAAAAATTCCCTCGGAATAAGTGAAAATAACTTCCAATTACGAAACAAAAGGGCTAAGGGTCGACTATCGCTACAACAATCGGCGAATGGACCGGCATGCGGGCCCACCGAGGAAATTATTAATTTGGACTATTAAAATTACCTTCAGAGCAATTGAGACGGACGGACAAAAAGGTCCCCTCTTTGTAGGGACGGAGGCCACCTTTGAATACCTTTTTAACGATAAATGAGTGTTGGGAATATGGTAAGCTGTGAGGGATTGTCTTTGACGGGATGAATGATGAGCTTTACGTATTACCTACATTATATTACATACGTCGTACCTATATGAGCTGTTAAATGTTGTGAGAAATTGCAGTTCCTTGATATATTATTCGAGTTCCTTTGAATAAACGTAGCCTATTCCCATTTTAAGTTGATTCTATTTATGAGTATTTTTGTACGGTAACAAGGTATTATTATCCTTTTAGGAGTAGCAAGCAACCTGAAAGATACCAGATACCAAGATACCCTGGAATAATGAAGAGATCGAAGGCTGATTATTCCATAACCGATCAAATCTCTCCACCGTAGATTATTAACAATATACCACGTTATGAGGGCAAACCATTTTTACCTTTTGATCCTAAAAACCAAACTAGCCGAGGGTTGTATTACGTGTCAACCTTTCACCGCATGCGGGTACTTTATACACCAACTATCGCGAAGTGCGGCCGTGCGGGCGACACCTTTACAAAGTGCTCTCTATTTAATTTTACACGATACGTTTTAAGTTACACGACGACAAAGGATTTTACAAAGGGATAACTAGTTTAGTTGCGGTTGGATTTTGTTAAACCCTTTTTGGTTTACCTACCGTGCATTTGCAGCACGAGGTTCTGTGAAAATAAATAAAAATATCAAACGCATACCAAGAATAATCTATACTTATATTATAAAGCTGAAAAGTTTGTTTGTTTGAACGTGCTAATCTCAGGAACTACTGGTTTGATTTGAAAAAAATTCAGTGTTGGATAGCCCATTTATCGAGGAAGGCTATAGGCTACTTTTTATCCCGGGAAAACAAAGATTCCTCGAGAACGCGGGTGAAACCGCTTGGAAAAGCTAGTTATTTATAATGTGGAGTAAGTAAAATCTTAATACTCTTTGATTTATAACTGTTAAGAATTGACTATTGACGAAGTCAGCAACATTACATAAGTTTAATAGATTTATTCATTTCTTGAACCCGACATGAACAAACTTGCTCGGAATAACCCAACCAATTTAGCATCCTGCACTACGACAAGAAAAGCAATAAAACAAAATGACTATTAAAATTAGGTGCGGTTACAATTGCGGCACCTACACGCGCCCGTACCTGCGTCGATCACCTAAACTCACTCTCAATTGGTTGGGATGTGGGTCATCAGAACAGGGTTATATGGAGACGCTCGCCAGTAGAATGGCGAAGTTTGAAGTTTCTCTTCATGACTTTTCATGAAATACCAAATTGTGAACTTATCTTATCAATAAATAAGTAATTCCAATCAATGGCCATGAAACAACTATCAATTGTAGAGAGTTATTGTATATTAAAACAAAACCACGTGCAGGCAAGCGTAGAGAATTGTCTTCATGCTTTGGGACGACAATTTCTAGAAAATCAGAAGATGCGACACAAAAAAGTGCGTCAGTGAAATTATAATGTGAAATTTTATGGATCTATATGAATTAAATTTACCATATATGCAAGTTCCGTAAAGGAATTAGAAGATTTCAAATAACAGTTGTCTCCACACGTGGCTGTAGTCTCACGTGAGTTCTATCAACTAAATTGTTGCGTTGAGTCACAGGCCACCTGGCGGGCGATCACCTTCGTGCCGGCCAATTGAGACACATCTGCGTTCTCTTATCGCATTACTGGCCAGTTAACTTTATTGAATACCAACGGCCTTACAGCTATTTACGTTTGTATTTTTATACATAACTGTACATGCACATAGGCAATGCTTTGTACTTTGACTGTGTTTGATATTTAAGACTACTTATGTACTTACAATATTTGTACTGTCATTAAATTCAGATTCAATAATTGCTTAGTCTGTCTTCTATCAAAAGTTTGTGGTACCAATGCTTCTTCAATACTTCTAGGATGCTTAATTCAGTACGTGGATAACTTTGATGCAATAAATTTCACGTTTCCATTTGAAACAACCTTTATCAATAGAAATAATACATTTCGGAAAATGATTCCATTTACAATTAAGCACTGTTCAGTTATGCAAAGTTATCAGAAAACCGCTATATTTAACGGATTCCTTATTGAAACTGATTAAAAAATTACGTAAAAGCCGCACTGTAACAAAATTTAAAGTATAATAAATTTATCAAACTGATCATAATGATAGCAGCACCCGCGTTGTAATAAGCAGAACACATTAAAATGTTCACTAATCAACATCATCAAGTTATCTTGATCTTGCAGACTACATTCGACCAAAGTGCACGCCCACCGGCTAACGACAACCGTCATCGGCATCCTTAGGTTCCACGAAACCCGCATTCGGCCGGTCGGGACAATTGTTGCCAATAAACAACTCAAGGTAATAATTACTGTGGGTGATATATGGGGGCAATGGGATGCTTCTTAATTTTTACTAAAAAACTGCAATAATAAATTATTACAACTTGCTAAGCCTTAACTGCTGGATGCAAGTGAAGAGTACTAGGGTACAATAAAGAAGGAGGAGATAAAAAAAAATGTCTTGGCAATGGTTGGCCTGACTCTCTCCTGTAACAGGTAAAACTACAATTAAGTTATTGTTTAATTGTTGTTTTACCTGTTTTTCTGATTACCAAACAGTAATATAAATACTTTTATATAGCATTGGCTTTTGGCCCCGCAATTTCACTCGCGAGCCCCTATTTTATCCCCTTAGGAATTTCACAAATTTCGAAAACTCCCTATTCTGTGCTTCCAGCTCAAACTCTTGGACCTAGAGTTTGAGCTAAGCGTTGATGAGTCAGTCAGTGAGTGAGTCAGGACATTTTTTTTTATATTAGTATATTGCCATACTACTCTAACAGTGTATATTGTCCGTATAGATAGATTATTTAACCCGAGTTTTTATCTGCTATCAATTTAACGAGGGCAATGCTCTCGCATAGATTTCATGTTTCGTGATCATGATTTGTACCATTAAAAACCCATCATGATTATTATCGATGGCCGTACTGGTCCCTTAGCTTAGTTTATAGTAGAAATCTCTTCATTTTACATAAATATGGACTATGAATGTAAGGAAATTGCTAGTTGACAGTTTTATAAAGTTCAACTAAATAGGGGTGTCATATGCTCCAATCTATGCCAGTAACACGATACTTGCAGTGAACAAAGTGTGGAAGCCCTCCAGGTGTTCTGATAACCCTCCCACCGCGGTCGGTGAGTGGAGTACACCGTTGAAATAACATGGGGGCCCCGGAAAGGATTCTTTCTGATTTGAATTGTATTTTGTGCTTAAATATATTTTTTTAAAATAGGTACTTCTTCTGATGGTTTCATTCACGTTAGAATTTAATTAGAGCAATGAACATGTTTTATGTTTTGAATCTTATGGCTATACATTGATTTATGATAGTTATTTAATTACATAAGAAAACGACCGTAACATTATTTTATAGTTAGTAAATGTGTGGCATTTACACATAAATATAAAACATATAAAATCTATCAATTATTAAATTCCTATTAGACGATAGGATTTATTTATTTCATAGCTATATTTTCATATAAAATAATCAACGTCAAAGCCATTTATTCAGTTTAAACCCTATAAGGCCACTTATGTCGAAGCTACTGAAGTTACTACCTCACTAAAACCATAACCTTGATAACTAAACAATCAAATAATTACTCAAAACCGTAATCTACAATCACGCTTACCGTTTACCAGAGATGACCCGTTTCGCTTTCATTTACCTACACGAAACTGTTTAACTCAAACATCGGTTTAAATTTATTAATCGGCCGGTCTTCCTGGCCCCGCAAACATTGTCGGGTTGGGCTTAAGTAATTAACGGGACGTCGAACGAGTATGTTTTAATAACTTGCCATACAATGTCGGGGTTGTTTGCATCCCGTTTTAAAGGTAATTTTCGGTTGCTACGTGCGCTCGTGTATTCGGCTTTTGAGGGTTAATCCTTTGCTTACATGCTTTGCTGTCAAAAGTTTGAATATCGATTGTTATCGATAAGTCAATCGGTTTATTCTTAGTTCGTTTTGAAAATCGAATAATACAATTTATAGCTAAAGTAACAATCGATCTTTCTTTTATTGATTCTTGTCTTTAAGTATTCTTTTAAAAATTGTTCGACAGGTCAACAAAGTTGCCAGTTTCTAATTTTATTTTAATTTTAGTAGAAAATAATATATTTAGATCTGTAGCTGCCTACTAACTTTAGAATCAGTTTTTACGATCGGCTATATCATCAGTTACCAGGGAGGCATTGCAGCCAATATTCTTCTGAACTAGTTACACCCTCGGTTTTGACTACACTCATCTCAGAGCGAATCTGAAGCCAAACTTGTTGTTGTTATTTTTGAATTTATTGTTTTTATGCTTATTATATTGCTTTAAAAATATTTAAACATTTGAAGGAAAAAATGCCAACATAGATTGTTAAAATATATATTTATAAAAATGTATATTTGCAGAGTTTCTAGCCGTTTCTTGTCAGTTGAAGGCTTACTTCCGAACTGGTGGTAACTTAAATAGCTTCAACATTCATAGGTGCCCTTCTAGGGCCTAAATTGAATAAACGACTATGACTTTGAACTATAGCTCATAATACGGAAACAAAACATTAAGTATTTCATAAAATTTTCCGTTATTTTATAATCAACCTCTCCTCCAACCAAAATACATTTCAATATTACACACAAACAACATATATCTAATCATAAACGTTCAACAGGGAAGGTTAATAACAATCCATTGTTTGAGGCGCAAACACGATCTTACCCCTCAGGTGAAACTAATAACGTAGCCCCTGCTTCACTTGTAGTACCAACATGAGGGTACTTGGCTAGATTGAATATTGACATGGATATAATATTATGCGGCCAGTTTACTATGTTGCAAATTTTGATGAGCCTGTTGGTGTTAGATAACCTGACAAGCTTGTCGAAGTCATTGATTCTATTGAGAAAAGAGAATAAAGTGTTTAAAAAAAATTGGGGTTCTACAGTACAAGCTTGGGAACAGATGACGTTTTTTTATGTTGAATGAGCTTGCGTTTGACTTCTGTCCCGTCCAAGGACGAAGACGAAACCTAAGTTGGAGCACGCTTACCCAGAAGAAACCTATTCACTCTGTGTGTAATTATTCAAGGATTGTTGGTTATATTGAGTTTGAAGTATTGCATTTAGATAAACTCAAACTCATTTATGCAGTTTAACCCCTAATAAGGCACTTATGAGCGTTAGAATTGATTCTACCACCGGTTCGGAATACACTTGAACTGAGAAGACTCCGGCAAGAAATACTATAAGTTGTCTGGTATGATATCAGGTTATATTGCGTCATACTGGTGAACAGGTGCTGCTTGTGGGGGCTGGTCTGCTTAAATTTGCTATCTATTTATTAACTAAGTCACTCATTATTTTGTTTCTTTTATTTTTTTTTGTTATAACACACATATATTGTCAGTGAGACTAGATAAAATTTAATGTAATAAATCTGAGTTGGTTTTGAAAAGAGTAATTGTTGAGATTCTTACCGGCTCTTCTCAGTAAAAGCAACCTTCCGAACCGAGCGTTAGAGTCAGACTATTCATAAGTGCTTGTGAAGGCCTATTTGAATAAAAACTATTTTCATTTTCACTTCATTTCGTTTATTTTCATTGTTAATTTTATGCATTTGTCTACACGGCTGTACACGGCTCAGTACCCTGAATATAAAGAATTTACGTAAATAAACGCTTACTATCACGTTTGCGTTTACTAAAAAATTGTATGAAAGAAATTAGTTCCATGAGTATTCCGCGAGAGGCGCTGTGCCGATTCCTATAGAAAAATGTCGTAAACGCTAACGTGATAGTAAGCGTTTTCTAACGTCAATTGTTTACACTCGGGGTACTGGACTGACCGGAATGGCTATGCCTGGAAGAGGCCTTTACGCACCTGAGTTCCAAGTAATAATAAGTGTTTTTTTTTTAATTTAATGTTTTTTTGTAGTACAATCATAATATAAGGTTTGGAACTAATAAAAAAACATTATTATCATTATTGTTTAATGCAGTCGTAACTGCAAATGACGACAAACATAATACTATTTGTAGATAATATTATTGTGTCGTTTCAATTTCGCTCAACCACTCAAATTCTAATAAAATAAAATTGTATTGATGTAAGAAAGTTACAAATCATCTATACTAATATTATAAAGCTGAAGAGTTTGTTTGAACGCGCTAATCTTAGGAATTACTTGTTCGATTTGAAAAATTCTTTCATTGTTAGATAGCTCATTTATCGAGGAAAGCTATAGGCTACTTTTTATCCCGAGAAAATACAAGATCCCTCGAGAACGCGGGTGAAACCGCGGGGCGGAAGCTAGTACTGTATATAAATCATTGTATAGTTCACAGTTCACCCTGTGGCGTCATGAATAAGAGCAAGGGCATTCAAATAAGAAATCCACCTAACACAAAGATTCCACACTCGCTTCACACATGGACGAGTTACATTTACATCAAATAAATCCACGTTATTATTCCTTTCAATAACCACATAAAGGTAGAGATGCCATAATATTGAAATTATTCATCGCCGCGTAGCACCCCGGCGCTTGCTTGTATGATAATGTTAGTATTATTGTAGGCATTATACGTGAATATACGTGAACGCGCCGACTTATCATGTACCACTTGTTTGTGTTGCCTTGCCATGCATATTTGTACGTACAAGTGTAATGCTGAAAGATGAATTTGAATCTGGTAAACTGTTGGATAAGATTCTTTAGTAATTAGTTGCATTACTATCTATAGTAAAATATTAAAGTTTCAGATAAAACAATGTATTCTGTTGATAAATTGTTTTGAAAGAGGGTAAAGGTAATAAAGGTACAATCTTGAAGCAAAGGTTAGAGTCCAATAGAGATAATTTGTTAACAATTTCAATGATTTATGAGCGTGAAGATGTCTATTTATTCTGAATCTATGTGTAAATCGCCATATAATTAATACAAGTGTAAATATGATATTATAGGTCATAAGTATTCCGAAAATGATAAAAAAAATATCCCTCAAAAGGACCGTACTTAATTTATTAGGACCTTATATAGTTTACGCAGTTTATGAGTTTTATCATTTTCATAGTACATCTCAAGTTTGTATCAAATAGACGGCCGTGTGTCTAAGAATCCTAGGAATTTGTTTATGTTCACTGTACTCTATGGTAACTTTACATTTATCTTGAGCCTTATTATTTTCAGGTTATTAAAAAGCTAAGCATCGAAATTCAAACGTTTAATTTAACTTGAGAACGTCTTAAAATTCCATATCAATGCGGTTACTACCACCGCACTGGTTTAATTTAACCTGGGTATTGTAAAGCAATAGACATAAGGCTCGGCGCACACGAGCCGCTCGTAACTAAGGCACCGTCTGCAAGGCTTTCATATCTGAACAGCCTTTATTAATTCAGGTATGGTATTGTGTTGTCTATTTGGGAAGTAAAGGTTGTCTGTGGTAAGATTGTTTATTAATAAAGTTTATTAAGTAAAATGTAATATAAGTGTAATGTAGTTATATTTTAATCTCAGATTAATAATAAATTTAATAACCACACCACACACAACCTTAGTTGATAGATAACAATAGTTATTTATTAATGGGTGTAGACCGATAAACAAAAATATACGTGAATAAAGTAAAATAAATATGATTAGTAAATGACAACAACTTTTTTTTCGGTAAGTTTTTAAAATATAAAAAAAATCTATATTTAAAATTCAAAATTTGGAATAAATTAGTTGCATCAACTTTACTAGTGTCGTATTCAAGTAATATATCTACCTCTATCAATAGAAAGAAAAGAAAGAAAGACACACAACATTACAGAAGTAAAATAAAATATTACAATACAGATTACAAAATAAAATAAAAAGTACAAAAAAAAACTGCTGTAATATTGTGTGATGCAAAAAAGAATATAGCGGGAATGTCTATTTGTTACGGGTAATCTTTGAAACGGCTGGGCCGATTTTGTCAGGACTTTCACTGGCAGATAGCTGGTGCTACATAGGCTACTTTTATTACACCGGGAACGCGGGTGAAACCGCAGGGACAGCTAGTATTAATATACAATAAAATGAATAGGAATGAAAAGGCATAAATACTGTTTGAATTTTAAAAGACATCGCAGCTTCAATCTACCTCATATTAGCTCTATGGGGAGCTCATACATAGAGTGCAAGTATCAATGTAAATGTAATATTAAACGTCATCCTTTGTCTGTTCTCGATTGATTGAGTCGAGCCCTGAGGGATGTACGGGCCCTGAGGTACACCGGCGGCAGCTGTATTCTGAACACTAGCGATTGACTTGCTATTTTGATTGAGTCAAAGTTTTATGTATACAGTTAGCTACCTATGGAGTGTTGATCTGATGTTGTAAAAACTACGTTTCCTTGGGTTCTTATTTTTGCATGGGCATAAAAATAATCTATCATTTTAATGGAAGATATGATTCAATGTACCAATTTTCTTTCAAATCTGTCAACCATTTAGGTGAACATATTATGTTATGTGATGATGTTCAATTTTTTTTAAATTAGGTATTCTCCATCTTTTAAAATAGATGTATCATTATAACCTAGATGTCTTCGAGCCCAGAGTGAATAGGCATCTTCTGGGTCTACAACTAGTTAGCCCATTTTTTATTGAAAAAAAAAAACTACCTATATTTTATCCATCTTATAAAATCACTGGGTATAAGTATTTGTTATACTGAAATTATCTAAAATATTGTTATTGTTACGGATAAAAATGCGCCAACTATCCTACTAAGTATTATAATTGTGAAAATGTATGGATGTTTGTGACTGAATCACGCATAAACCGTTCAATGAATTTGGAGGAAAATAGGCACATAGATAGATCATACCTTGGAATAATATATAGGCTATATATATTATCCAGATAAAACATAAAATCCCTCGGGAACGCGGGTGGAATCGCGGGGCGTAAATTAGTCATATTATGTTCAAATGTCAGCTATCGGAATATGGCCGCGGCGGCGGCTACTTGCAAGGGCCGGAACCCTTTCTCAGTGCACATTCAATTAACCGACACGAACCAG
Organism: Tetheella fluctuosa; assembly: GCA_951216915.1. Classification (NCBI taxonomy): domain Eukaryota; kingdom Metazoa; phylum Arthropoda; class Insecta; order Lepidoptera; family Drepanidae; genus Tetheella; species Tetheella fluctuosa. The sequence continues at coordinate 12,830,495 of OX578222.1, forward strand.
GAGTTGATGGGAAAAATCATCACGTGATCGAAAATACACGTAGTGGCACCATAAGATATAATTACTCAATCTAATATACATATCTTTACTTACATACATGCAATTCAATTTTGGATACCTAATTCTTACGTATCACATCTATTTGTCTTATGTCAAACGTCTTTTTAAGGAGTTTGCAAGGTTGTCATTAAAGCATATAGCTTTGCCTCTCACAGTTGTATAACTGTATGTAATGGTGGTAGAATCAATTGTAGCGTTCATATGTGCCTAAATTGAATTAATGAGTTTGAGTTTATGTGGGACGACGACTATCCCTAAGACTGTGAGAGGCAAAGAAGACTGACTGAACGATTGACAGATCAACGCACAGCTCAACAACAGTCGCTGGTTCTAGAAGCATGAAATTTTCACATTTCCAAAAATCAATTGGGGAAGATTTTTCATAATTCAACCCCTAAAGGAGTATAGTAACCCGCGGGGTGGAGAGCTAGTTGACTCATAAACGTGTCCTACTCTACATAATACAGAGGTGGTTACGCAACTTACGCAAGAAAGTTGCGCAACTAAAATGTGTACATTTGTAGCACAACGTGGAACCCTTAGGGATATCCGCATACCTTGTAATATTAGATGGAGAATTGCTGAGCAGCCACTAAACTAGCGGGTTATATAGTGAGATGTCAAATAGACAGTGGTTTCGCCATAACTATTGTTTTATTAAAACCAATTTTGATGGTGTTGGTAATCAATTCCCTGATCCTTTCCTTTCCTTCTTCCTCACACGCACGCCTACCATATATGCGCGTCGCATTTTTGACGCGCCCACCCGCTGTATGCCTGGCCGAAAAACTGAAGAGAAATAAACAAACCGAAGGAACAAAACCGAATATAAAAAATGACATAATATACTTCAAGGAATTATTGGATTAATTATTCGCTGATTTATTGGAAATAAAATAAAATACAAGACAGGCCAGGACAAGGACATAAAGACAAGGTAAGGCGTGCATAATTATCCACCTTTACCACCCGTTTTCCCTTGATTGCCAAAGCCAATATTTTATATACAGTCCACACCGCTGTTTCTTACCAGACAGATTGTGTTTGTTTGGAATAAGCATACATTCTTTATTCTAAATAATATTGTTCTATGAAAAGAAATAATAGAATTTTAAAAAAATAACTCACCAAGATGTAGAGTAGGAACTGAAACAAATAGAAAATACATCGTGTAAATATTTTTAAAAAGACAATAAAAAATCATTATTTTTACATAATGAACCTAGGTCATGTATATTTGTACAATCATAATGTATGGTCCATTTTTATTCCTTGCGTGTGTGTGTGAAGTTAGGTCTCAGAATTTTTATTTATACCAGAATACCATACCATATCAATTCAATTGACGATCCAAAACTTTACCGCGATTTGAATGATTATTCCAAAAACCATCATCAACACTGTTAGACTTAAGCCTCTCCTAAAGTTCGCCATTCCCTTTAGCGAACTTAGTGGCCCGATGAGCTACTGTAAAGGCCGGTCTACATTCGCATAGTTTGTAACAGTTGCAGAAATGTTTAAATGTTGCGTCTTAACCTTTAGTTTGGGTCAGCGAGAACATCCAGGAGGTGTGACATACTTTACAACTTACACACATTATTGACATACCTACAACATCGAGGCATGTACTTACGTGCTTGAGATACGGAACCTTACGTTAGAAGTGCCCTACCAACGTTGTTTGCACGGTGGTAGGGTACTTTGTAGTACCCGCCTGGCTGGCTACCACCCTCAAGTTGAAAATCTGTCGCCAAACACCTATTACTGAGTTCCGGCAGCTGCACTTGAGAGCCAGTTCCTTCTAGGCTTTGTGTGCTTACCACCTTTGGCCACATTATCACTTACCACGGTGAGATTGTCAAATATAGGCCTATCACATGTAAGAAAAAGAACTTGTGTAAATTATACCAGTAAAAATTATTTAAATCTTTTGTAACATTCGCCGTTTATCTCATTCTATAAGACTATAATAAACTTTAAGACTTTTCCTAAGGAAAGAGATTGATAAACATCTCTTCAGGCATAAAATTCCCAATTCTCCTAAAATACCTTTACAGACACCATTCACGCGCACACACGTCGCGTGACACGTCACTAGTCGCGACGTCAACCACAAAACTGCGCAACTAGCAAGCTACCTCATTAAACTAACTCCAAGTTAACCTCGACAGTTTCAATCTCCGCCACACGTGTCGTTCGCTTCGCACCGGCGGAATGTCGCTGCGTGAGTGGGATACTGTTTTGTTTGAATATATTTTGGGAATTTATTATTAATTCTTTAAGCATAAATAAATAAATATCGTGACATTCCTCACACACGGCCAACTAATTCGAAACCAAGCAGAGCTTGTGCTATGGAGACCGGATAACATACTACATAAACATAGGTACTATTTTTTTTTCTAAATATACTTGAATAAATAATTACACCCAGACTCAGACTTACCTACCAACAAAGAAGAATAAAATTCCAGGAATCACGAGTCAAGTTATTATAAAAGGAGAACTTCACTTCTCTCTAATGCTTATCCTTAAGAAATATTTAGAAATATTTATTTCTATTTATTTAGGTCCTTAATAATATAGTGTTTCTCAATTTTGCAGCTTCCGAAAACTTAATCATACCTCCCCTCGCTGGTGACAGCCACCATGACTCGCTGTGACTCGGTGACTGGATGACTCGCTGGAGACACAATAAACACGTCTCGGCTATCGTTAATCAACGACAAAATCTCACCTTACTCCAGTTGAGGGCCGGCTTCACCGATGCTGGTTTGTTAACAAGGTGTTGGTAAGCTTGTTTATTTTGGATTTACAGTATCAACCAACCTATTATGGTATTTTAGACAAATTTACTAATATAGGTATATTATAAGACAAACAAAACTCAACAAACAAACGCGGCATAGGAAATTTGTTAATCTTTTCTTTCTTGAAACATAAAGTATTAATTTGCTTTTTACTATTTATTTGTAGAGCCTAAACATCAGAAAAAATGAAAAGAAAATGACCATGTTCATCGCTAATATAACAAACTTAACAAATAACGAATAACAAAACATTAGGTTCAAGCTATGATTTAACTAATCATCAACAGCAAACTGTGCAACCTACCACTCCAAAACAATAGGATCACCTTGACACAACACCGTACCTACCTCCCAGTTTGGGGGTCGGTGGGGGTCATAATTAATTACTTCAACACTGGCAGGTGCACAATGACGGGAAACTGCTCTGCTGGTGACAGGGCAGGTTTTTGTGATGACGTCATCATGTTGGAAATGTATGTTAGTGCTACGAATTTTTCGTAGCGTAGTCGGTCTACGACACGCTACGGTCATTGTCGTCGATTGCAGGTAGACCTTAAAAATACAATGATTCACTTATAAATCATTAGCTTCCGTCCCGCGGTTTCACCCGCGTTCCCGAGGGATCTTTTTACTTTACCGGGATAAAAAGGTTATCCAATACTGAAAGAATTTTTCAAATCGAACCAGTAGTTTCTGAGATTAGCGCGTTCCAACAAACAAACAAACTCTTTAGCTTTATAATATTAGTATGGATTATCAGATTGATAAATCTTCTTCGTCGTTAGAGGATAACGCGCCGGTTGGCGTGTAGGTAAGATATCCTATCTATCACGCTACAAGTCGGCAATCCGAGCAAATCGGCGATCCTCGAACCCCCACGGACCTAAGGTTTCTACCGCGAATAGCATGAACAAAAAATTAGGATCAAGACAAGCGTATTAGTTATATAAATTCATAGATATGTACGTACATACGCATTTGACTACATAATACTACTATGAAAGCAATCAGATCACCGTCCAACATACCTACCACAATCATAACATAAACTAGTCGAAAACAATAGCGATATTGCTCCCCCAAGCCTCGCAATCTGCCGCCGACCGTTACCTGAAAATCCGTATTAATTCATATTCGGACACGAGAACAATGGCCCGCAGCCGAAACCTGTCCGCGGATTTTACACGCAGATTTACACCTACATTTAAGCCACTCACAATTTATGAACAACTCTAATTTTATGAATTTAGAGTACAATTTCATTTGCTTGCAAATTCTGACTGAAAAGATGATCTCTCAGTAACTGTCAATTGTCACCTGAATTTATACGTCATTATAAATTCGACTTTAACTTTTGGTGCATTAAGTTGAATTTAGAATGTGTGCACGATAATTTCTGATTAAATATCACTGTCTGTTCCACGCCAAGTTCAACTTTATATACAACGCAATAAGGTTAGCTTTGCTATGTTGTGAGCTTTGATGACGAGGACGGCCAGGTGCAACAGCGCGGAAGGCTCGACAAGCGGCTGATTTCGCATACAATATGGCGGACTTTCCGTTTCCGGTAGCGATTACTAGGTGGACGTGGTAGGTTTATTTGTGGCATTGATAAAGGGTTTTGTGATGGGTTGTCTGTTTTCGCCAGATATGGGGAAATTCATTTTATGTTTGTAACTCCGTAACGGCTACGTGCATTTGGATGAAATTTGGCATATATAATATGTTCTGAATTTACACTCATTAGATAATTTTACCTCCGGTGGAAACACAGTCAGTAATGTCAGCTCCCAAAGGCAATTTTCAAGGAATTCTACTATCCTACATAATATCACAGTCTATGTAACTCTTTCTTACAGTCGGCCAACCGACACGTCTAGACAGAGCAATCGTGCGGGGCTTGCGGGGTGAGAGAGGGGCGGTAGCGAGCCCAAGGTGCCATACACTCGTTTGGGACACAATGGAGCAATTACGAATGCCTATACAAAGCGGCATTTCGCGTGACTTCAAACGCGATAGACTACTGTATGTAATTACGCTGTGATAATATTATAAAAGCGAAAATTTGGATAGATGGATAAATATTTATTACTCAATCACGCCGGAGCGGCTCAACGGATCTGGATGAAATTTGGCACATAGGTAGATTATAGTCTGGAATAGCACATATGCTACTTTTGATCCCGGAAAATAATAAGATTCCTCGGGAACGCGGGTGAAACCGCGCGGCGGTAACTAGTGTTTATTAAATTAAATTTTAATCATGCTATAACAAAGGACCTTCTCACGTAGCCCGTGATGTTCAATGTTCAGAATGTATTGTCGTCTGGATGGCGAATTAAATAATTGCATGTTTCGGGATGTAAGTAGGATTAAGCGGTGACGCGACCAATTTAAACCAATGCATTTTGTTACGCGGATGTGAAATGTTTCAACAGAAAGGGGGGACAAAGAGACTGTTTGATATTGTATATAAGCTACAAGATAAAAAATTGGGTATTAAGTATTGTATATTTCTGAAATAACAAAAAGTTTGAATTCAATATCCATAGTTCTAATAAAATTTTCAATCTATAGAAAAGAAGTATATTTTTGATGCAAATAAATAAAGTGATGCACCAAAATTACACCTACCTTAATGATCTATCCATAAATATTATAATAGACAAAATATACTGATATATAATTAACGTTCAAAAAACCTAATCATGTCAAAAACATGAAAATATACGAGGACATGTCGCTCAAGTGACTTCAGATAACAACAAGAATTATTTTTAAAGTCAAAGTCAAGTCAAAGCCATTTATTCGCTTTAGGCGGAAGGAGGATACTGTGAAGGTCTAATTTACTGAAGTTACCACCGGTTCGGAAGTCAGCCTTTAATGAATATCGTGACAAAAGACGCCTAACACGAGCTTAGCCGAAATAATCATCTACACAGGTAAAACCGCATGATAAAAGCTAGTCTTCATTAAAGCTTATCTCCCCTCAAGAAATGAACCACTAAAACAGCGCAATGTTATTCTGGGAAAGGACACGGTTGATGTATGGCGGCGCGTGCGCACAGACCGATTTCACGGAAACGAGACGCTAATCGGAGACGATTATTTTGTTTCATTGCATTTGTATTGCGGTAACCTTTTGATCCACTCATGCTTTGGTGGGGGAAAGTAGTACGAGATGATCCCCTTAAGCGGGAATCGCTGTAAAATAGATATTTTTCAAGGTAAACCAAATATAAAGGCGACTACTACTAGTATCCAACTTTCCTAATACTCAAAACCAGAAATTAATTGAGGTTTCATTAAAATATTCCTTTTTTTTTTTAAACCTTACAAAGTAATCATCTTTTACACCCCTATGGGTAAGATGATCCCCCAGGTAGAGGTAAGATGATCTCTATGATCATCTTACCCCCATTCCCAGTAAACAAATATTTTTATGAAGAAAATGGCTATAAAAAACAAAAATACGCAATAATGCAACATATTATTCATTTAAAATAGTCCTACATCTTACTCATGTTAAGTTTTTAGTTAAGTAAGGTAATACAATTAACAAAACCAACAGACTGATGACTTTTTTCAGCTAGTTGATATGCTAAAGATAACAGTTCCTTTTTTTTAAATCCATACTTTCTTGTCTCCATGTCTTTAATACGGTCCACGAGCTCATTTTCTTGTTTGTTTGAAGTTTTTCTTTTGTAATTATACGTGACATCACGTTTGTCTAAACAAAAAGTAAAAAAATATGTTGTATAAACTCAGTATAATTGACATAAATTATACACTACAACCACCCTGAAGACAGACAAAAGCACAGACAGACTGACAGATCGAAGCGGGCAGCGACTATTGTTTACGAAATTCGATATTTAAAATTAAACATCAAAAAGTTCTGTATATACGAGATGATCCCCGGGGATCATCTCGTACATATAGAAGGGAATCATCAAAGTCAAAGTCAAAGTCAAAGCCATTTATTCAGTTTAGGCCCTAAGAGGGCACTTATGAACGTCGAAACTACTGAAGTTACCACCGATTCGGAAGTCGCCTTCAACTGAGAAGAACCGGCAAGAAACTCAGCAAGGTTACATTTTTTATATATTTTGTTTTTTTTTTTTGGACAATCTGACAATGTTGGCTTTTTTTCCATTAAATTTTTAACAATTTTTAAAGAAATATAATACACATAAACACAAAAGATGAAAAAAAAAACAACAAGAAAAATAAATAAAAAATAATAACCTGAACAAGTTCAAATTTATAAAAAAAAAAAAAAAAAATATATAGTATCTCTAAAATACTAAGTACTGGCTTCTCTATAAGTATGAACAAGGTGCACTTGTGCAGAGTGCAGCTATTTCCAGACATCTTTATCTTCAATGTAATGAGCTACCTTGTAATAGGCTTTTTCTTTCAAAACTTTCTTAATGTGAGATTTGAATTTGAAATCAGTCATCTTGGTAACTGAGAGAGGTAATTTATTATAAAAGCGTACACTACTTCCAAGAAATGACTTTTTAACTTTGGCTAATCTAAAATACGGAACAACTAATTTATCTTTTTGTCTTGTATTGATATTATGTACCTCCATTTTTGATTTAAACAATTCTATATTTTTACGTATGAACATTATATTTTCATATATGTATAGTGAAGGTAAAGTCATAACGTTTATATCTTTAAATAATTCCCTTAACGATTCACGAGGACCCATATTATAAATGGCACGAATTGCTCTTTTTTGTAATATAAATATAGATTCTATATCTGCTGCAGCTCCCCACAGTAAAACGCCATACGATAAAAAACTATGAAAATATGCAAAATAAACTAATTTGGCCGTCTCGACATTCGTCAACTGTCTGATTTTTCTAACAGCAAATGCAGCAGAACTTAATTTACCAGTCAAAGATTCTACATGAGGACCCCATTGTAGTTTATTATCTAATGTGATGCCCAGAAATAGTTTTATCGACTAATTCCAAACTGCTGCCATCTATTAATATCTGGCTGTCTACTTGCGCTACATTTGGAAGAGAGAATCTTAAACATTTAGTTTTCTTAGAATTTAGTAAAAGATTGTTAACAGCAAACCATTTGGAGACTAGTGACAAAGTATCATTCACTTTAATAAGTTCTTTGTCTTTTCTATCTACTTTGAAAATTAATGAAGTATCGTCAGCAAACAGGACGATATCTGAGAGACCAATTACAACAGAGGGTAAATCATTAATATAAACTAGAAACAGAAAAGGCCCTAGTATCGAACCCTGGGGTACCCCCATTTTGACTAGGGAGCCCTTGGATGTCGTACCACTAATTTCTACTTTTTGTTGGCGATTACTTAAATAAGACAAAACAAGATCATGAGCAGTTCCACGAATACCATAATAGTTAAGCTTCAGGAGCAGAGTACTGTGGTCAACGCAGTCAAAGGCCTTGGATAGATCACAAAAAATACCAATGGCATCCTGCGAATTTTCCCAGGCTTCATAGATGTTTTTCAATAATTTTGCTGCCGCATCTGATGTGGATCTCCCCTTCGTGAAACCGAACTGATGACTATGTAATATCTCATGTTTATTGAAATGACCTAACATTTGATTAAGCAACAGTTTTTCAAAGATTTTGCTAAGTGCTGGGAGTACGGATACTGGTCTATAATCAGAAGGATTATCTTTACAGCCAGATTTAAAAATTGGGACTATTTTACTATACTTCATTAGATCAGGAAAAGTACCCTGATCAATGCATTCATTAAAAATATTCGACAAAATAGGTGCAATTACTGTTATTATCGATTTTAAAATCGTTACCGACAATCCCCATAAATCTTCGGTGCTTTTTAAATTGAGAGTATTAAATAACTTTATAATATCATTAGTAGTAACGTAATTAAATTTAAAACTGGGAAATGATTTACGAATATGTTGCTTAAGTAACGCTCCAGCCTCATCAGGGCACGAGTTGAGACTTTCAGTTGTTTTCCCTGGTATATTACTAAAGAAATTCTCAAAAGCGCTAGCTACTTCTAATTTATCCGATACAATTTCATCATTAATTTTTAACGTTAACTGTTCGTTTTTACATTTTATTGACCATCTTGACCCAAGTCCGACTTTTTCATTCAATGTTTGGTAACATAACCTACAAGCACGCGGCTATGTTCACGTGGCCTAAATACTAAAATTAAGAATAATTGAAAGCCTCAAACAACAGCAATAACATTTAACATTGTTTGAATAAAAGTAACATAAGCTCAAAGTCATGCCTACCTTAGATCAGCCGTACACAATTTTTATTTTTTCTCGTCAAAATTGATGTATCGATCACGCCACCCTTACGATTTGACTGAGGCGTGGGGGTGTCCGGAGCTATGTTGTACCAGTGAAATCAACTACATGGCGTTAGTGGTTTCAGCACAATTGCAAAGGATCATCTTACCCCAAGGGATCAACTCGTACTACTTTCCCTATATAAAGTTTATAAATGGTCATTTTTAGGGTTTCGTACCCAAAAGGTAAAACGGGAACCTATTACTAAGACTCCGCTGTCCGTCTGTCCGTCTGTCACCAGGCTGTATCTCATGAACCGTGTTAGTTAGACAGTTGAAATTTTCAAAGATTTTTTTTTTGTACAAATTGATTTCTTTTTCAACTATCAATCGTCTACTAAAACCCAGTTTGTTTATTTACCTGTAATTTTGGTGTTGAAAACAATTAAGCAACTTATCAACTACACAAAAATCAAAAAGAAAAAAGTAGATGCACAAATTACAAAAAAAAAACGTAGTACAATAGACAAAAAAATTTGCAAACCTTAAAGTTCCAATATCTGGAAAATGATTAAGTTCAGTATAGAAACTTCCAATAAAAAAATACCTCTATTAACAATTCACGAAGTAGATGAGATGGTATTTAAATGTAGTCATCACTTCCCGACAATGATGAACAAATGTTAGCTAAGATATGCGATATGAAGCACTCATCGGGCGCATTATCATATGATAAACTATGATCAGCCATTAGGTGTGGAATTCAAAAAGGTGTCGTCGAAATAGATTGGTTTTGACACGTTCATTAGTGAAACTAATCTATGGCAGTTTAGGATTTAAAAAAAAAGTAATTTAATAATGAAATATTCTGGGACATTCTTTACACACGGACATCTGGTCCCTAAGCCTACTATGGAAATTAGATACCTACTGATATATGTACTACATAATACTACTTATACTTCATAAGGTACGTTTATTAATTGTCGTTAAAATGATGATTTAGCTCAAGTTGAAAATGGGAAAATTGATCGGAATTATACAATAAAAATACCATAGATTAAAACAATCTAAGGACGATATGGTACAACAGCATATGGGTACAACATCTAGCCGACGCACTATTACTCAGTTGCAGTGGAGCTCTCGTTTCGTGAGCACGTGCAATCTTACTATTCTGTAACTTTAAATTTATTTATAGTTATCCAATGCCTTACACAGGTATTAGTACTACAGAGGTGTTAGTACGTCTAACAAAAAAATTAAGTAATAATGCCAGATTATTGCGGATATTTAAACGAATATTTATGTTTAAAATTAAAATTGTTTAAATATCGTGTTTTTTCAATAGGTGTTTTTTCTACCTTTAAGAAGAATTTGTAAAATTTTAGAAAAGGTACCGCAAGAGCCTGGGGAGGAAATACGAGATACCGGATACACTTTTTATAAATATTTTTTTGTCTTACGTTTCGTTTCAAAAAGTTTACAAAAAAACTTTGGAATAAAACATTCCTACCTGTTGAAAAAAACACGATAGTTAGTTAAAAAAAACATAAAACTCATTCAAAACCAAACTTCACAGGTGTCTCATTTTTTTATGAGAAGTGTAGATTAATTTTTGTAGTCCCACACGCAGCGAGTGAGTACTGTTTCCTCCATTATTGTTATAATCTATGGTACGTAGCGACTATTGCTCAATCTTTTAGCTAGATAGTGACAACCTAGTCTTAGTTATGTAGGTATGTATTTTAAGAACCATTTTCGTATATCCACGTACTAGATCCTAGCTAATTATGGATGCCAATGGTTTCGGCAGGCTTTCCTTACAATATGGTTAATGCACATAAACTGCACCCATTTACTTTCCATCTCAATACACCAACAATTTCTCTCCCTCTCCCCGCCTACCCCCTGAGAAGCTAATTGACATGGTCACGTGTCAGGCACATCTCACTTCCGGCGGAAGCGGAGCTCGCTGAGTGACTTATGTGTGCTTCCTTCCGGTGCTTGGGGCCTGTGCCTTTTTACATCTTAAGGTGACTTGGGATTTCTAAAGGTCACGATGCATCATAGCTCCATTATTAACTCTGAACTATCATGTAGCTATATTCAGATAATAATTTTTCAATGGCGATTTAAACCTAAAAATATAATTTACTAGATTTACCCTAGGAATTGCTAATGTCCATAGGCGACGGTAGCCACTTACCATCAGGTGGACCTCCTACCAGCTTGTCAGCCTTCTGACATTAAAATCATAACTAACCCTACATACTCTAACGCTTCGACATCTTTATTTATATTTGTCTCTTTTGATACATGGATTATCTCAATTGTAGCTTATTAAATCCCGAGAAAATGAATCATTCATTCACTATTATGTTATACTAGCTTTTACGCGCGGTTTCACTCGCGTTCTCGGGGTAAAATATAGCCTATGTTACTCGGTGAAGATGTAGCTTTCTAACGGTGAAAGAATTTTTAAAATCGGTCCAGTACTTTTTGAGCCAATTCGTTACTAACATACTTTTTTAGATACAAATCTTTCCTCTTTATAATATTAAGTATAGATATAACCTAACGTATTTTTTATATTAATAAATAAGTAAAAACAAAAGATTTGATTAGCATTTCTAATATTATTATAACGAAGACGTGCTTTCTATAACTGTAACAAATTCAATTCACTGAGCATAAAAATAATTTCTGCACCCTCGCTACAAAGTCATATCAAATGCCGTCCCTTACGTGACAATGACATTGCATTTTATTCCAACTAATAACTGTACAATAGTCACACATATTGGAAGGTGTATAGGGTGCAAATTACCTTGTTGGCTTTGGAAAGGTTAGTGGCAGTGAATCTATGCGCTTTTCGCTATTCAATACAGATTTTATGATTCTATTACGTATACCTACCATTGCTATGAGTGATAGCAATTGTATACCTATATTGCTCTCTTAGTAAAATATGTATCTTTTTTTCAGTATTCATAACAGTTGCAAAATTTTCCCATTCTTCTTTCATTTATTCAAGCGATGACATAGCAGAAACCCATTAATAAGGTATACGTAACATTTTATACAGCTTTTTTAGCTTACTACTAGTTATTCTTTAGTAAACACAATCTAATGGATAGCCTCTCACTTAAAACTTAATAGATGACCTTTATTCATGGATAGCAATAAATTCCCATTACACGTAATAAGATAGCTGTAGTGCTGGGAGCGTGTATCTGACGCGGACGGTGCGAGAAGCGAACCGTTTCCAAGTGACTGAGTGTCTCGTCGTGTTTAATTGATAGTACAGGGGGATACCGCATCACTAGTTTTGACAACCGTCACTTGGAAGCACTGAAGAAACTGATGCTGAACAGGGGATTGGGTTGTGAGAAAGGATATAATAGAGGAGGTAAGGTTGCAATTAAATGCTTACTACCTTCACTGATCACTCTTTTTCTAGAAGGTGTCAGCTTCAGAATGGTTAATATCATGATGAGAAATCAGATTCATTAGTGACTACTTATAAGGACACAGTAACTTAACGTAACAATAAAACCATATTATAGTCATCTATTTAACTAACTACTTAACTAATATCAACTGGGTGTCTGAAACTTCATAAGTATATTATGCGTTTGTTTGTATTCAATGAGATCGTTATTTTATGTTGTATGTACTTGTTTAACACCCAATATTTAATTTGGACACTAACAAGTACATAATTTTATCACCCTAATGTGAACGCCACGCAATAATCGTGACGTATAAGACGGATCCCTCATTAGCGCGGTGACTTATGAACGAAGCAAATGGAATCAAAACGTCCATCGCCGCACCGTCCAGAACAGATCTCTGTTTACAGATCACTGGCTTACGCTCGACCTATGTCTAATAATTTCCAAGCCTAGTGAGTAATAGACGCGGCAGATATTTTTGAAACAATTAGATAGTTAAATTTCGACTGAAAAATAATATTAAAATTACCTACCTAGATTTACGTTGTGTAATTTTACATATTTTTGGAGACAGATAAAGTAGGCAAAATCTACCTTCTTCATCCGTTTTAAGGATTAATACCTAGGTATATTTACTACTAAGTAATACAAGTCTTTGTGTAAAATAACTAGCTATTTGCACCGCAGTTTCACCCGCGATCCCCTATTTTTTGGGTTTGAATGTTGAAAAACAGCCTAAAAGTAGTTATTGTTTCATTTCATTTATAAAGCCAACTCTATCAATATTCCAAGCCAGTATTAGGACCTCCGACACGGAGCGCAGTGTCAACGACAGCACATGACTTTTCAACTGGAAACTGCCGCGATGTCAACCGGCAACTGACATCATTCATAACTAGTAAAACTAACTTGCCTGATTAGTAAACATAAAAACACCTATTCCAGTAGATAATAGGTAGATATGGCGCCCAACGTGGGGCCAATCAAACCTCATGTCATAATAATATTATGAATGAGTAAAAGTTAACAAACCGCTTATTATTTTTAAAGCGATTGTATAGTCTCTTTATTTCTAGTAAGATTAAAGTGTAGGTACCGTTAAATTAGAAGCCTACAATAAAATGAAAATTGCCTATTATAAAATACTACTAACGTAGCATTTACGGCCTTTCACATTTTTCTCTTGATGAAAAAAACCGGTAACCTCTAAATCCCCTGCAGAGCTCTTAAGTGGCACCTCAAGGTAATCGCGAGGTGTTCCCCCGACACTTGCATACAATCACTTAATTCGCCACTTTGCCTGCCGCGGATGAGGGCCCTTTATATAATCTGAGCTTCTGCCTCGTAATTGAGATAATTTTGCTTACATTTTGCATAAGCTGTTGTAATGTCTTAATCTCTTTTATAACATAATAACAAAATTGTTAAATTCATTTTAAAAGTGTGTGACTTAACTTTTTACATTATTCTACTCTATTAAAAAGGTATTCATCGTTGTAACAAATTGTATATCATTTAAGTACTATAGTAAAAAAACAATCTCCTCATGTAGATTTCCCAAAGACTCAGATTACAAAAAATCTTCGAAACTATTAAGCATTCCATCGGCATCCACAACTGTTAATAACGATTATGTAAAAACATAAATTAACTATATCATCCTTTTAGCTAATTTCGTAAGCCCAAAGCCCATATTTATGCGGCCATTCGGCCTGATGGTCGCAGTTTATACTCGACTTGTGTTTATAGCGGTTTATGGCGTATTTATATAATTTCGACGCCATAGTCCGTTCGGTATAGCTTGGAGAGCGCGTAACGGCGCTGGAGTATTGCGACGTACGTGCGTCGCTTACTGCACGCCCTTTTTAGATGTACCAAGGACTTTTGATGCAGAGACGGACTAAGTAATCAAAGAGCTGTCTAGATTTACATTAAATCAATTAGAAACAAAATACACACAGAACTACTTCTTAGACTTAATGTAACTGTTCGAAAAATATAATATAATTAAAAATGTATGAAGATGATGAATAGATATACAGGGTGATTTTGTTATCACTGGCAATACTTGCAGGGGTGGAAGTACTCATCAATGTAAACAACTTTTATTATAGGGCTAACTCTGATATCGCGTAAAATAATACGGTTGCTTCATACATTTTGGTCGAGTAGGTATTGAACTTTTGTATGGAACAGCTGATAATTTTTTTATGATTTCACAGGTAGTCCCATTATAAAAGTTGTTCATTTTGATGAGTACTTCCACCCTTGCAAGTATTGCCAGTGATAACAAAATCACCCAGTATAAGCAGACTTAGTTCAGGATTAAGAACTAGACCATTTATAAAATCTTCAATATATGTGACGGAAACAAAATCAACTTAAAACATTTAAAAGGAAATTTTTCACGCAACCAAATACAGTCCAGTGTTCAGCACCTCGCTTCCTTTTCATTTCATTCCATTCATTCCAAAGGATAAACCGTAATGAATATCTTCGGATCTTTTCGAGTGATACACAATAGTTGTATCTCCGTCACACGCTTTGCGCGTATGACCCGATTACTGGGAGTGTTTCCAGCTGTAAATAAACCAATGCTTTAGGGTTGGGGGAAGTTTGATTAAGACTTTCTTTTTAACCCCTGAAGATGTTTTTGTTTTCGATTTTGCGTTAATAGGTTTAGATTTGCAAATTTCATTTTGAGAATCTAGACTGTTACCGAGTATTGCTGCATGTTATAATATTACTAATTAGGTGTAACATGTACCCAAACATGAAAACAAAAAACAAAAAAGTGAAGAGAAAACATAAATATCAAAGAGCGACTGGAAGATTCAAACAAATGACAAGGCTCAAATTATGCTACATTGTATGTAAGCAGTAAGCACCTACATAATCATAAAAAAAAATGTTCTCATGCGACTCAGTCACGATCGAATTGAATGGAAATGGAATATCTTAACTGAAAGACAGATCTACACAATTTAAACTTTAAACTAAGTAGTATACTTTTAAAATACTTCAAAGAGAACCCGTCACCTGCGCATACAAATCCAATACATAATAACCTTTATCGAAACACCAGAGTTCAGGAGAGCTCCTAACCCAACACACAAATATATGCAAATGGTGACAAACAGGCGTCCGTGTTTAAAGACGCACAATATACTTTTATGGCCAAGGAAAAGCCGAACATTGGCACCAACTTAGATTTCACACTCTAAAATGTGGATTTACGACCTTATGCGCTTTATGATAGTGTTGTTAAGAACGCAGTTTCATAGTGGTGTTATACGGTGCGTTCAAGATATTGTTTCACGTGTTTTATGAGGTGGGTTGAGATTTCACGGGGCTTTCTTCGGGGGCATTTTTGAATGTTTCCTTTCCATGCGTTATATTTATTCTCGAGGGGTAAGACGTTTTGTTGCGTTCGATTGCTTGTAATTTATACACATTGTGTGTTGATATTTATAGTGTAAGGACATCCAGAAGATGTGTTGTGGCTTTTAGGAAATAGTCGTGATTTGTTCAAATAATTTGTTTCTATGTGTAATGTTATTTTCACGTGATCTTATTGCTTCTAATAAGTGTAGATACGTCTAGTAGCTAGGTAAAAATGCAACAACTTAACTCGAGAAAATAACTTGAACAAACTAAGATTTTTTCCGAATTATCGGTCAGAAAATATAGACAAAAGCAAATCACATATTTCTATTCAAATTTAAGAATAATTCAAGAAATTTGTATAATCCAATATGCCTGTAAATCCTCAACATACCGGCTAATGCCTGTTTATTCCTATTATATCGTCTCACCATGATTTTTCCATGTGTTTACATTAACAACATCCATTAGAGTGGTGTCCGTTGTCCGGCCGGCTAGTGGCGCCCAACGTGGGGCCTCTCAAAACAACCTATTTCTTCAAAATATTACGTACCTGCGACTGTCAAACATTGATAATGGTAGAATTAAACATTTAATATGTTAATTACTCGTTGTTTCAAAATTGCTGACATAAAATGATTTGTGAATTGAATTTTTGATTAATAAATAATTAAGTAGGTAGGTATATGTTGAGTATTTTTTTTTATTAACACTTTAATGATTTACATATAAGTAATCCTAACTTTTCCTAACTATAACATTATAAATGCGAATGTAAGTTTGTTAGTTTGTTAATTTCTTTGTTTGTTACCTTTTCACGCCTAAGCCACTGAACCGATCGCGATGAAATTTGGTACGCAGATAGCTTATGATATAGAGAAGGACATAGACTACTTTTTACTCTCGAGAATGCGATTAAACCGCGAGGCCAACAAGTGTTAAATAAAATAGCAGAAGAAACATGGAACTAATATGTTTTTGTATTGATATTATAGGTATTAAGAATAATCAAAACTTTGAGCACCACCGCTCTACTCTTTCACCCGTCGCAAATTTCCCTGGCAAAACGAATAACGCAAAATAAACAAACTGTTATTGTACCTTATTTTCATAAGTTAATAGTGGGGGGAGTTGAGATAACACTGGACCCGCGCCTTACCGACAGACAGAAAGACGGTATTTTTTATTATTTATGTAAATATGTATATGAGATGGACATACGCCGCCTTGATAGTTATGAACGTTTGTGATTTCTGTGCACGCGTCCTTTTAGTAAGCGAAAAAGGTCGCAGACTAAGTTACCTACTTATCAGGTCAGAAATCGTCCACCATAATTTGGCTACTCTTGGAAAAGACTTATTGTCTAGGTAAGTTATTAAATATTTTAAGCTTATCATCCATTGAATATTTATTATATTTCTCTTCAAGCGTCATTAAAACATTAAAACCATTGTAAATAGTTGTAGTGATTTAAATTTAAAATATACAACTTCTGTTTGATGATTTGTAGAAAAGAGGTTAAAAAAATATATAGGTTAGATCACGAAATTTTAGTACTCACAAAATATGTTTTCTGAATGCATAAATATACATTATAATGTGACTTCATAAGAAAGAAACCTTAGCAAAGTATGAGTTAAAGAAGTCTCTTAAATAAAAGCCTGTAGAGATGTGTGCAATAAATGAAATTCAGTGACGATAGAGCGCGAGCCGGCCGGCGCGCGGCGACGCGGCGCGGCGGGTCGGCCGCGGACGCGTATGAATACAAACTGCAAATTACGAGATCGTCGCGTTGTTGCTGAATATAGATGGTGTGGAGAGAGCTTTATTGTTAGAGATTTTAATATTTTTGAAATAAGTTGTAAGTAGTCTAAGATTGATCTAAGTAGTATGCAAGTAGTAAAGTAGTTAAGTTAAGATCTAGATTTTAGTAATTTCTAAAAGAAAAATGGAAAGTGTGCAACATTGACTTATATTTTATTGAAGCAACTACATTATTATCGACTTCATAGAACGATTACGAATTCTTAAAGTTTAAGAATTATGAAAGTGAATTGTGTTTTGGAATCGAAGAAAATAATGTTCCCAATCAAAAAGATCAAAGATTAAACAGAATAAATTATCCACTCACGAAAAAATTAAATCTCAATAGCGTCTCCACGCCTCTAATCCACAAAACGATCTTATAGTTTAATACATCGAGTGAGTCATACACGTATCGATATCGGTGCAGTAAAGACCCCAGACCCGGCACACCTACCCTCGTTGGGGTCCCAACTCGACTCCCGAACGCCACTTACTTCATATTTGTTGTCATGTGATTTATTGTCTATAGCCTGATTTAGCTTGTTGCAGCTATAACGGTTCGTTTCAATAAATAACAGAGATTTGACGGTATTTGTAGGTGAAGGACTGCTTATTTTGACGTAAAATTTGCCAATCAAATGATTAAGGTGTGCGAAACAAAAGTCAAACTTAGATTATTAACTTGATATTTTAAATTGAAATGTATAGACTTCCTCGATTCACTTCGGACACTTTAAAGTTAATTATTTCCTTTCCTTCCGGTAGGTTACGTGTCAAAATGGAGAGTTCTCCTAAAAATTAATTGAATTCACTTTTCTCCAATCTAGAGACACGTCGTATAAAAAATACACAAGTTACTTTTATTGCGGCCTTTAAGGTGGATGAATATAAAGTGGATTTATATGGATTATGTGGGGATGGTCTTCTAGGGGGTAGGGGGGTGGGGCAGGTCGTTCAGTAGGTGGGATATACAGCCTTAATCTTTGCAAATACCGTGAGCCTCGGAATTGAATTGGTTCTTATATGTAAATTTTCGCGTGCGAGTAAATAAATAAACGAATCTGTGATTTAAAAGTATTGTACGGAGGATCAGTGGGATCCTATACCTTGGTAAGTAGACTTTTTGCGAGTGGCAATATAAGTTGGATTAGATGTGGGTGCTATGAACTTGGAATGTCACTTTGGATATACCTATAACTTTCCGATTTATCTTCAAATTCATCATGATGTTATTGAACCTAAGTCAGGCAGACTTAGGTTTTACTGGTTTAGTTGACTTAATCTAAACCTTATTTGCGATTTAACAAGACTCTACTGACAGACTGACTAACGGACAACGCACAGCCTATCCCTTTAGACCTAGAGGTTTGAGGACGAAATATTCCTTGAGTTTCCTAGAGGAGCACTAAGAATGGATTTATTTTGAATTCAACCCCTAGGGTAGTAAAATAGGTGATCGCAGGTGACCCAGGGGAGCAGAAAGCCAATAAAAAAGGTAGGTATATTATTCTTCATGAATTTAATCAGTTTAAATTTAATCTGCTATATCTCATACCTTATATACCGTAAAAGTAAGCTATTACATTACATTTATATTGCTAGTAAATAACCTTTCCCCAAGATACAAATAAGACATAGTTATATTTTTTTTTTTATTAGGTGTTGTCACGTTCAAATCTGCAATACCGAGAACATCTCACGTTTCAAATAAAGAATAAAAATGTAATAATAAATATATTATGAATACCTAATAGACGTTTTAATGTGCTATTAAGGCACGGCGCACACAACGTGAATACATTAAAGAAACGTAAACGATTCTCAATATTTCTCCACGTTATTTATGATTTAACACTTTTATCGATATATCTGCAGTTATTATTGACGGTTACTTATTTGATATTTTTTTCATTTTTATTGGTTTATATTGTCGGGTTGAAATACTGTGTTATATTTTGAGTACTTGTAATATCTCCAGACTATATTTTAGGTATAAATAAAAAAATGATAACATATATATTTTTTTAATCATTATTTAAGTCATTAGCCTAAAATAAATGTAGGTAGTTGGCAAACATAACAGGTAAATATCAATTAAAAGCATAATTTTAATCGCGTACTAAATTAGTAATAAACTTTACCTTATTCCTGGTTCCAAAAAAACCCACATAATCTGGTCAATGACCTTTAAAGACAAAGTTTTCTTTTTGTTGCTGTTAAAGCAATACAATTGAATAAAATGATCATCAGAATTACTGAATCATCAAGCAAATCACCGATTACAAATATTTTTTTTGTTTACATCATCAGCGCCATCTACAGACGCAAAACTCTTTTATCTTTTATCTAGACTAGAGTACCCAACTTGTACATTTATGATGCCAACCTAAGAAGGTGGGCTTATGAACGTCGAAACTATTCATGTGACCACTGATTCTGAAGTCAGCCTTTAACTCAGCAATACATTTTTTTAATATCTTTTGAACAATCTGACTTTAACAATTTCATAACAATATAAGAAAAAAATACAAGTAAAATTAATAACTTGAACCGATATTATTCTACGAACCGTAACATTTGGATAGCTTAGGAAAAATCTAGGTTAGTATCGCTAGCCTTACTTACTTGATACAATTCGTAGTGAAGTCTCGTGTCTATACTCCATTACGTTTAGTAACTCTATAGTCTCTACGTTATGATTTATATGTAAATATCAACTGACATTATGTACAGATTTTTTTGTATGTGAAAATGTTCTTGTATTTTATCTGGTTCAGTTGGTAGTTTATAGTTGATAGTTGTTTTTTTTTTATAGGTACTACATAGGTGGCAAACAAGCTTACGGCCCACCTGATAGTAAGCGGTTACCGTAGCCTATAATCGCTCATGACACCACAGGCAAAGAAAATAAAATATAGTATTTTCCCTGCCAGGGGTATCACAGTGACACTATCACTCACGCGTTGCCAACCTTGAGACATGAGGTTTTTAAGTCTCCTGTGCCTGTAATTTAACCGGCTCCCGTTTTTTTGTATGTCAGAGAACTGATAAGTAAGCAGACGGTCAACCTGATAAAAGTATATACCGTTGTATATGGACATTAGCAATACTAGGGGATTGTTAATGTGTTGAATTGGACGATTAGCCAGTTTATATGTATAATGTTTTAACAACTCTAAGGAAACTTAGTTTTCTGTTAAATTGCAAAGTTAACTGATGATAATTAAAACTTAATTAACTTAGGTACTTTTGCATTAATGTGTCCCCCACACCCCGGACACTTAAGACACTTTTACACACCCCAAGTCCGGTAATTCCGCCGTTTTTATAAGCAATCGTTCGCTGCCTTAATATTCAATTAGTTCTAATTGGCAATGAGATGAGGAGTGATATCTCCGGGGTCAGATTAACGATCCTACACATAATTCATTACGGTAATGGACGCAGTTATGGCGACTGTAACTTTTTTACAGTTGGTCGGTGTGGAGGCGCCTTTATGTTACAATTGGATGCCGGATTAGAACTTTACGTATGGCGTTTTATGTTTTGGGAGATAAGTGATTTAGATAATTGTTATAAGAAATTCTCTTAACTTCACTATTAATCAAAGCCAAAAAAACATAACCCTTGTAATCATGGGCTGGTTGGCATGGATGGTAAGATACCCTTATCTATCACGCCGCAGGTCGTGGGTTCGATTCCCACTCGGGACATACATTTGTGTGCATGAACATGTCTGTTTGTCCTTGAGTCTGGGTGTAATTATCTAATAAGTATATATTTTCAAAAGAAAAGTAGTACATGTAGTATATCAGTTTATCTGGCTTCCATAGCACAAGCTCTGCTCGGTTCTGATGGCCGTGTGTGAAAATAATATTCCAGAATATTTATTTATTTACTAGCTTTCCTCCGCGGTTTCACCCGCATTCCCGAGAAAAAAAAGTAGCCTATGTCCCTCTCCTTACCATACGCTTTCTGTGTACCAAATTTTATCGCAATCGGTTCAGCGGTTTCGGTGTGAAAAACAAACAAACAAACTCACATTCGCATTTTTAATATTAGTTAGGATTTATACCTTCACTCCACAATGGAATAAAAACCAATGCCTTCTAATGAACAAATATCAATGCAATACAACTCAATTATTTATAAACCTTAGTTTGTTATCATCTAACTGGATAGTCGCAAGCTCGGGTACAGTCCGAGATAACTCGGTTATGTCTAGGATCGACTCGATACAAGCAAGTATCGATATGATATGATCGAGTTAGCGACGCTCGGCGATCGCTAACTTTGAGGATGTATTAGCATTACATAGAGTTTGATGGATTAGTGTTTGAGAGGTTATGTAATGTTTTGAGGAAGACAAAAGTTGTTGTCATTTGAGCTGGTACCATTATTTTAATTTGTATTTGATTACTTTCTGACTGAAGTTAAAATTTTCAGACTTTACCTTATCCTATTCTGGACTACTTAGTCCTGGTTTAAACTAGGGTTTATATAGTTTTTTGTAATAACACCGTATAAGTTCAAAGTTCAGTAATCAATTAACTAATAGGTAAAGTCAGCAAGAGTAACACACAAATATTGTCAGTGAAACTAGATAAATAATTTTATATAGTTATAAAACTGAGTTGGTTTTGGTCGTCTCAACAAAAGCAACCTTACGAACCGTGCGTTAGGCTCGGTGCAAATGGGCCACCGACTACTGGTGGCCAGCGACAGCGACTTAACACACTTTTTCATATATTTTGTATAGACGCGCCGCAGACGTGTAGCCGGTGGCGGCCACTCGCTACAGCAGAGTCCGCGACTCGCCACTTGTGGTCGCTACGGGCCACACAAGACGCCGACACCCGCCACTGTCGCACTGCTCCACCCCCCGCGCAGTAAACCGTTTGTCATGAATACTCTTTAGTTAGAGAGCGGGTTATAAATTGTGGCGGCATCCGAACACCGGTGGCTGTCGCTCGCTTCTGACATTGTTACAAATGTGGCGGTAGCGCGCGACAGCCAACGGTGGCTGTGGTCGGTTGCGCTGAGCCTTCGAGTCTGAAGGTAGTCACCAACACTTTATAGAACCAATTCACCAACGTAACATGTAATTAATACGATCACCGCTTGGATATATAATCATGACATTTGACCCGGGAACTAACACTGAGATGTATGCCTAATTCTCTGTCAATAATCTGTACCTACATATAAAAGGAGTCCTGACTAACTGACAGACAGATGATAATCAACGCAGAGCATAAACCTTTGGTTCTAGAAACATCAAATTTGGAGAAAATGTTACTTTTCAACCTCTAAAGGGATCAAATAGACTATCCCCTAGCAGATGGGCAGATGAAACCCTTTGGCTGAAAGCTAGTCTCATTATAAAACAGCTATCCGAAAACCACTTTCTAATCGACAGTCCCCTAGCAACGTTACCTACATGTAACTAATTAGTAATCCGGTTAATGACAAGGTATCAGTGAATCGGGACAATGGCGGCGTTAACTAGGTACCACTTGTAAGCCACGCTCGATATTGTATTACCGGCAACGCTTGTAAACACATCCATACTGTAATTATGATCGTCTGCAAGCTAAATTAGTTACATATTGTATTACCATGTTGTTTTTTTATTGTATATACTGTCCCCCGCGGTTTCACTCGCGTAGCGGTTTAAAAAATAGATAAGAACCTATTCTCAGACCTACCCGATATGTACACAAAATTTCATAAAAATTGGTTCATAAATTTCGGAGGAGTATGGTAACTAACATTGTGACACGAGGTCAATGCAGATTTCGGCCATTAATAGACTCGACAGAAGATGTAAGAGATACTATTTGGTTTTTAGAAGAAACTCTAGAAAGAAAATAATTTAAAAAAAAATCACTGTCATTATTCCCAAATGTACCTATTACATTGTGTAGCAACAGAATATAGGAGGGTAGATTAGGTACTTACTATAAAGCAATCTCTTAAATATAATAGTTGATACGTACGTAAGAGGTAGGTATATACACTTTTATAAGAATCAACTGCTAACAGCCATATATTATTTATATTGCCATCTCTATCTAAGTCAATACAAAAGTAAAGTAGAAACAACTATCAAATCCATTATAAATAAGTGTTATTCACTTGAAAGACTGAATTTCTAAATAAGAAATGTACGTGGAGATTCCAAAGCTCCGATTCCTGCGGCGAACATAGATAATGATGTTTGGAATGCCACTCAACTCATTACGTGCCGATATCTTTCCTCAGGAAGCCTTCTACCACCTATCCAGACTGGAACTTAACTACCTCCATTTCAAACAAACAGATTTAGACCTAAACTCAATTACTTATGACTCAAATTCAAATGAACCAAATCACAATAGCACTAAATACCTAATGAGCGTTCACAGAGCGTCTTATTTCAGCTACCAGCGATTCAATGTCTCAAGAATAGAGAAATAAGGTTGAAATTAGACTGTGGCATTACATGAGTAGTGAGTACAAATAGTATGGTGTACAGGAGGGATTGTACAAGCGTAATTAGTTATTAGCGACACTGTAGTGGGCAGGAAGAGGTTGGGATTGATCGAACGTGCCAAGTGGTTGTGGTTGATTGGCTTACTGTATTGTTATGAGTTGTAAACGAATGGATAGTCAACATTAGCATTTATTGTTATGAAAGAACTTATATAGGAACTTAAAAGATAGGTAATATAGGTATAATCGGATACATAATGCACTCTGAGTAGTGATTCCCGGGGCTCTATTTTTGACATGTAGTTTTGGGAAGTGAATAAAATGTATTAAATGCATAATAAACTTAATTTACAATAAATATAGCTGATTGTGAACCAACTGGCCTTCTTTTACATTAAATTACAAATCAAAATAACATAAATGTAAAAACACATTTATAAATAGTAAATCAGTTTATTTCAGGCCTTTCCCAGCATAGGCGACTTTAATCGCTGGTATTAACGTCTGATTACTAACTAATACCTATTAGTACTTGTGAAATCTAAAAATAATGCAAATAAATTTGAATATAAATAATGATATTCCGGGAAATTTCAATATGAAACTTTTACCTGTAGGTAGTTTGATTATTTTACATCTACAATAGGTACACTGACCACTGAATGCCACTGATATCGAACACGTTTGACCACATACAAATATATTGTGATTATAGTGAAAAACATCCTTATTTTTCTTATCTTTACCTTATATAACGTTATTTTTAGTATAGAGCGGCTACGCTACACTAAGGGAAAGTATTTTAAATATTGTAGATAGAAAAAAAATACTGAAAGAAAGCTTCAAAGCTTTTTAATAAAAGGGAATCAAATCCTAAAAATGTTAAAAAACCGATATGATAGCGATCGAAAGGTAAAATCGCTTTCTCTTCCCGCGGTTTCACCCGCGAACCCCTATTTTACCCGCTTAGGGTATGAATTTTGAAAAATCCGGCCAACGTAGACTACGGTACAATACCATCAGGCGGGCCATATGTTTGTTTGTCACCTTAGTGGTATAAAAAAAATATATATACCTTATGTGCATCATACAGAGTTCAATGCAAATTTTAGTTTCCTATGCCTGAGTTAAAACTCTTCTTTTTATATGTATAGATAATTAATACATATTTAATTTAAAAGGTGCACATAAGGAAAGTGATACTTGTAATTGTAATAAAAGCCCAGTGACGCGAAACATGTGCCCGAATATCATTTTATAAATTCTTATTTTGATTTATAACAACACAAATATAACCTCAAAGAAAAACAAAGACTCACTCAAGAAGGCCATCATGAAAATTACGTGTTTTTCAGCCCCCCGCCGCGTGCGCCGGAAACGGATTCAAAGCCGGTCAGGCGACACCCGATAGTTATCAATACGGCTTATCCGCACCCTGTAGTTATGCTATACAGGGGGCTCTTAACAAAAAACGGATGGACGTGACACGGCATACTGATATCTCACGATGTTTTTTCCCTGTGTTGCAGTTTTGTTGTATATGGGTAGTTGGGAATAGAGATCAACTTGAAATCAATTACTCATAATATTGCAATATTTTTGTTTTATATTGGCAGTTTTTTTTTCAGTTATTTAGGTATTCATGTAGGCAAACGATGGGACAGTAGGAAATTCGACTAAGGCCTTCGAAGGCGTGAAAAGAGGCTGGTAACCATCATCTGGTGGAACGTATAACGTAACTTGTCAAGCTTTTGACATTAAAACAGTAAGGTCTTACGTCTCTTCTACGGTCTTATTTTATGTACTGTAGCACAGTTTTTGAAACTTTCAAAAATACACCAATAGCAGAATAGTAATAAATCTGTGTGATTACTTCAGAAGCTTCGACCTTTATATTATAACTCCAATGACCTAAACCGAATGGCTTTGACTTTGTAACTCGGCTAGTAATTTCGTAACAGCCAATTCTTACCAGACATATCCAACTGTAATAATCATTACCTGACAAATATCAAAAGTAACAAACTCCCTGAAACTGCCCTCACCTCACCTCGTTTACGATATCTAGGGTTATTAATCGGTTCATTTACGACACTTGGCTGTTCACCCCCGCCGTGGAGCGAGGAGCATTGGTGTCCAGGAAGGTAACGAGCCTCCGGGACTATTGATTGATTTGTTTTTATGGCTATTTACCGACATGCCGTAGTTTGGAATGGCAGTTTGGGAGTTAAGGCACTTACGTGGACTTTATAGTTATTATGATATGGAATGATACAAATTAGAAGTTATTTCGTATAGAAAATGTATTAGCTAATATTTTTACACATGTTATTGTTCGATTTATTTTTTCAAATCATCTATGTTTAGAAATATACTTTTGTAGGTGACAATTAGAAGATGGCGACAGAGTTTACTCAAATTATATCATCGAAGACTAAAACTATGTATAGGAAAACAAATTAAATCATTTGAATATTTCAATATTACAAAAACTAGACACATTATCATTGGCGACCACAAACAACTTAATCATCGATCGGCCTTTACATTTACCTACTCCAATTACAGGAATTCAAACCTATTAAAACACTGGATAGGTCATAATATCAATTAGCAAATAAAAATGACAATGATTAATGTAATCATATCGTTATAGGCGAGAGGGTCTGGGAGATAATAAAAAGTTGGTTTTATTGATATTGCTGGCTAGCAGATGAATCAGATCCATAAAGGTATTTAGAATAGGCTGATTAATTTGACAATATGACTGGTTCAACTGAGTTATTCAAATTCAAATTCAAAAGTTTCTTTATTAAATGAACACATTACAAGTATTTGACGGGCCGGTTGGCGTGGTTGATAAGATACCCTATCTATCACGCCGCAGGTCGTGGATTCGATTCCCACTCAGGACAAACATTTGTGTGCATGAACATGTCTGTTTGTCCTGTGTCTGGTTGTGATTATCTATATATGTATGTATTTACAAAAGAAAAAGTAGTATATGTAGTATATCAGTTATCTGGCTTCCATAGTACAAGCTCTGCTTAGTTTTAAGATGGCCTTGTGTGAGGAATAATGTCCCAGATTTTTTTTTTTTTTTATTTAATCGTCACTTGCTTCAATTTTATATATTAGATGTATATAATTAGATATGTATATATAAGTGCTCACCGGGGCGGGGGAAAGGGTCGGCAACGCGCGAGTGATACGTCTGGTGTTGCAAGCGTTCATAAGCTACGGTAACCGCTTACCATCAGGTGGGCCGTATGCTTGTTTGCCAACAATGTTGTATAAAAACTACCAATCTAATCATAAAGAGAAGAGTAGAACGTTGCCAACCTTTCCCCCCTCCCCGATGAGCTCTGGCGACCTTACTCACGCGCAGGAGCACATTTATAAGTTATTTGGCTGCAGTATTCTGTAAGGTGGAAGTACTTCCCCAGTCGAGCTGAAACCGAGTTTCCATAGTTACATTATAAATTTGTTTTCGACTAATTTAATATCCCGAAATAATCTATTTACATTATAATGAAGTAACTGAAACTGTCTACAAATTAAATGCTATGTAGTGTAACTAGTATTCTCGGGCGAGCCGTTTCCGGTTCCGGTTCCGTTTCTTAGCGCGCGGTAACTCAATTACATGCGACAGGTCGGGCCGCGATAAATGCGTTTCTATAACTATTATGGTCTATGGCATGAGAGGTAGCGGAGCTTGAGAAAATCACATTAATATCACAGTTTATGTAACTCTTACAGTCGGCCAACGGACACGTCTAGACAGAGCAATCGTGCGGGGCTTGCGGGGCGCCATACACTAGCTTGGGACACATTCCTATGCCATGACGTATGCCAATACAAAAGCGGCATTTCGCGTGACTTCAAACGCGATGGACCACTGTATGTTTTTTACGCTGTGCTAATATTATAAATGCCATCATCACCTACCGCAGTGAGATTGTGGTCAAACACAAGCCTATACAAAGTAAAAAAAAAAAAACGTAATAAATGTAATGTAAGTTTCATAATTCTTCATTAAAAATATAATTTTGTATTTTTTTCTTTATTTATATACTCAAGTTTTCGAAGTCACAGCAGTTCCTTTACAATTGAATGAAATCAGAATCTGTTAAGGAATTAAAATGTTCAAAATTATTGACTACTAGCGACGGACGTTGTCCTGTCCAAACTCGATTAAGACGCCATCTACCGGGTCCAATTGTATTTTCAAACCAACACACAAAAATTCATCCAAATCCGTCCAGCCGCTTAGAAGGAGTTAGGTGACAAACACAGCTAGCTAAATCCAGTCACGCTTCGCTGTGGCTCATCCAATTTTTTTTTATTGATAACACTAATGCCCTCAATAGATACAATTGACGGGCCGGTTGGCGTGGTTGGTAAGATACCCTATCTATCACGCCGCAGGTCGTGGGTTCGATTCCCACTCAGGACAAACATTTGTGTATCTATAAATGTATGTATTTACAAAAGAAAAGAAGTATATGTAGAATATCAGTTATCTGGCTTCCATAGTACAAGCTCTGCTTAGTTTGGGGTCAGATGGCCGTGTGTGAAGAATAATGTCCCAGAATATTTTTATATTTATAATTATACAAAAAAAACGATGCGTTAACAGAAGATAAATGGTACTTTGTCTTTGCCTACTTATATTTAGATTCTGCAATATTCGACAACCTATTTTTTTTATCTTAATTTGTTTAAGGGTCTAAAAATGCTTTTCGCCTTTAACATGGGCCGAGCCCTCTCGGGCATGCGGTCGGCATAACTCATAGCCTCGCACCTCGCCTCGCACTCGGTTAAGTTGCAAACTTTGATATATTGCCGTGTTACAACTCCACCTGAAACGGGTCCGCTATTGTTGATTATAATTTGAAGTTCAGTTTGCGGAATGTTTTGAATTGAGTTATTACTTATAAATTAGTTCTTATAGTAGGTGGGTAGGTAGGTATACCGAGATGGCATAATTTCAAAACCTATGATAGTGGTCGTAATGAACAACTTTTACCATGAAGCGAGTATGCTTCATACAAAATGTATAAAAAAATATAATTTAGTGTTCAGAGTTGGTATTATAATAAAAATTAGCAATATAAGTATCAAATAATACTTATACTTCAATACTCTAGACTAGAATATAAAATTAACGAATAAAGTAGAGATGGGTTACCTACTAGAACGGTTTCCATCGATGTTTATTTTAAAGTAAAAAGTATGTTTCCGCCCGGGATCGAACCGGGGGCCTTCTGCGTGTTAGGCAGATGTGATAACCGCTACACCACGGAAACTATATCGATTGACGCCAAAATTATCAATCAGACTATACGCGTACGCACGTGACCTAGAAATACCAATAGTGAAAGTAACCGAATGATAAAGATAATTATTCCATTGGACGATGTAAACATGCTTTGTAGATAACAAATCTATATATTTTTGACATATAACAACAAACGTAATATAAGATTTATTGCGTGAAGAAAAAAATATGATAAATAAAGTAATAATATAAGTTTAAAATGAGTTAATTAATGATTTTCATTATAAGATATTATGGCATGAAATAAATAGGCCATACTTTATATTTGCTTGACTCATGAGTTTATGTTTTTTTATAAGCAAGAAAAATCATATAAGTATGTCAGAAGCCTTATAGGCTATCTGTGGAATTATTTGTATATTTTTTAATCTAATCAAAACTCAATCTGAACCTTAACAACCCACTAATACAGTATAAATCCACCTTGAACGCCATTAACAAAGTTAGGAACAATTATCAACAATCTCTAGTGGAGGTAGGACGCGGGGTGGGGGGGGGGGTGAAGTCTGTCTCGGGGAGGGGTGGGTTGACCTAATGATGCTTTATGCGCTGATATATTATCATATTAACGAAGTAAGCTTTGGGACTAGGACATTAATGGTATTATACCTTCAAGACGTCGGTGAGGGCTGGTCCATGTTGTTTTTAAACTAGGAATTAGTTCGGTGTTTATTTTGTTAGCTATCAATTTTTTGGGTAATGGCTTACATTTCATAGCAGTAAAAAAATGTAGGTAATACAATTTAATCGTGGCTTTGACTACAAAAACACTAAAAACCATGCACTAAATTAATAACAAAAAAAAAATTAACCTGTATCCTCTGTCTATCCAAATTCTTACAGTAGGACTTTCTTTCCCAAGTGAGAAGCAATATTTTTTATTAATGATGGTACCAAAATTATTATACTGTTTTCTGAACTAAGTGCATACTCTTCGAAGTTCAAAATCGATACAACAAATTAGAAGTTGGTCTAATCGACTTCAAAGATTTGTTTTCATTGTTAGTTTTACAAGACAATAATAAAAGCGTGTTTCAAAGTCAAAGTCAAAGCCATCATTTCAGTTTAGGCCCTAGGAGGGCACTAATGAAGGTCGAATTTACTGAAGTTACCACCGGTTCGGAAATCAGCCTTGAACTGTTTAAAATTCGTTATTTTTTCTTTTTCTAAGGTACCAATAATTGAAATAATCTCACCGGGCGCGTTCGCTCCAAAGTGAACGCAGTCGCTGCGCAAAATTAAAAGTAAATGACGCAGAAAAGTACACGACGAGCCGTGATTTGATTAAATTAAGAGGAAAATACCTAACCGTTCCACTCCGAGGGAAATACGGGGATTTACTTCTTTTTCTTTATTATTAAAAACCTACTAAAGATAGGTAGGTATTGGGAAAGGGAAATCTGATTCTCTTTGTGAATATTTTTGAATATATTTTTTTAGTTTGTTATTCGTATTTTTTTATCATTCTTGTTATAATAGATAACTAGTAGTACTATGTATACAATGAGTAACTGCAACTATAACTATTCATAATAAAGAGTAGATAGGAGTAGAAAGAGTAGGTAAGTAAGTGGTTTAAGGCGATGATAGCTCAGTGGTAGTGACGTCGGACGCCGCGGCGAAGGTCGTGGGTTCGAATCCTACAATGAGCTTGAGCTTTCGGTGAAGGAAAACATCGTGAGGAAACCATGGCACGGTGGTAGGGTACTTTGTAGTACCCACCTGGCTGGCTACCACCCTCAAGTTGAAAATCTGTCGCCAAACACCTATTGGTGGGTTCCGGCAGCTACACTTGAGAGCCAGATCCTTCTAGGATTTGTGTGCCTACCACCTTCGGCCACATCATCACCTACCATAGTGAGATTGTGGTCAAACACAAGCCTATACAAAGTAAAAAAAAAAACCCTTGAAATAAAGAATCAATCTTTATTACAGCACAGTCTATGTAACTCTTATCGGCCAACGGACACGTCTAGGCGGCGGTAGGTAGCAAGCCCAAGCTGCCATACACTCGCTTGGGACACAATGCAGCAATTACGAATGTCTATACAAAGCGGCATTTCGCGTGACGTCCAACGCGATAGACCACTCTATGTAATTACACTGTGATTACAGTATGTATTGAAAACATAAATCTAAATATTCATACCAATATAACTTGTATAGACTTAGGGACTTAAATGACCACCCCAAGAAGTAAACTCCTTATGTACAAGGGTCACAATTATAAAGTAAACGGATCCCAAAACAATAATTCTTGCGCAACACTAAACTACATATGGTGGACAATTTAAACTCAAACCGCGATAACCCTAAACTGCCGGACGGCAATAAAACTTGCCGTTAACGGTTAATTAGAGACAGTGTCCGATACATCGCGATTTATAACAGTTTAACCCTCAAGACGCGGTGCGGCGCGGTGCGGTGCGGCGGCTATCGGATCGGGTGACTGATAAAGTGGCCGGTCACTGCGGCCGGTCTATTGCTCCCCGGAGGACACTTTCTTAGGACAACGCGAGGGAAATGGAAAACTGTAGAGTAGAATGATTTGATATATATGTTTAATCTGCATTCGAGGTTAAAAAAACACGATTAACATTATTTTTAGCACAGCTTCCTCAAAAAGCCAGGCTTCCATGTTTGTGTGCTTACAAAATCAGTAAAAACGTCATTTATAATAAAACTAGCTGTACCCCGCGGTTTCACCCCCGTTCCCGAGAAAAAATACTGTTCGATTTTTAAAAAAAAACATTTTATACATACCTTTTCCTGACAATAACGAACACATAAAATAAAGATTTATCCAATTTGGTACAGTCGTTTGGAAATTATGCGAGTACAAACATTTCGATGATTTATTATTATTTATATAGATAAAACAATTAGAATCTTTTCCTCCGTCTACTACTAAAAAAGATACAGCATGATTATAAAAAATCCATAAAAGTCGTTTCTACACCTTCCTCTGTGTTCCCCAAATTAAGCAAATAGAACAAGCTGCTAGAACTATTCGGTATCGTTACAGATCGCATTGCTGTACTGTTCGCAATAAATCACAGGAACCGATCAGATCTGCGCCACTGAATGTTATGTACTCAGATGTCTTGTGTTGTATATGTACAATATACGCTGTCTTTTATCGTGGGTAAAACATTCTTATATTAATTGTTATAAATCTTTATCAGAAATAAATTAAACTGATTACTTTTTCATAAACTTTAAGACCATGATAGCTCAGTGGTAGTGATGTCGAATGCCGTGACGAAGGTCGTGAGTTCGAATCCTACCTTTCCTACCATAAACCGGTGGTAGGATATTTTATAGAAACAAACACCTACCGTTGTGTTCCAGCAGCTGCTCTTGAGAGCCAGTTCCTTTGGTTTTGTATGCATACTACCTTCTGCCACATCATCACTTATTAACATAGTTAAATTGTGGGCAAACACAGGCTTACAAGAAGTTAAAAAAAAAACATTTACACGAGAGACAAAATTACAAGGGCATAAAAGTATCGATCATTTGATTACAGTCCAGTACATAATACATAATTAAGGTACCTAATATAAACAAGTTATTTACATACAAGCGAAGGTAACATGACCCTACATAAGGACCCTACAGATAACCTCACAACTCATCGGATACTTAATATACTTGTTAAATTTAATCACCCTATAAAACTATGGCAAACAATCTTACCAACAAACTAGCTCAGGGAAAGTAAACCTAAAAGCTTAGGGTTTACAGTGGTATTCACAAGTACGTGCATCGTCATATGCATTGTGTATTCAGAAAACTAATGAAGAGTTGTTAATCAGGTTAGTTGTGTTCGAAATTGGAATGTTTAAATTTTAAACGTCGAGCTACGTTTTGTAGTTTTTACTTTTTCTTAGAGTTCCGTTAAAATATGAACCTTAATAACAAATGACCATACGATTGTGCATAATGGCACCTGTTTTTTTTGTAAATGGGCTTGCGTTTGGCTTCTAACCCATCGAAGGACGAAGACGAAGCCTAAGATGGAGCAAGCTTACCCAGAAGAAACCTATTCACTCTGACCTTGAAAGTCCCCAGATTGTAGGAGTCAGGAAACAAAGTCGCCGCGAGATAGTTCCACTCCTTTGCTGTCCGCATTATAAATGAGGGTGCATAACGTTGTGTCCGTATGTTCGGGATGTCAACAACATACGGGTGGAAATTTTTCCGGCGTCTCCGATATAGCCTAGTGAAATGTCGAAAATTTTTGTATGAAAATCTCAATGACAACAAAATGCTTACCGTTCCTTTAGGTAGGCTAGGCACATAAAAGATACACAGTACATTACTAATAAAAAAGTAAGAATATTAAAACCAAACAGAAATATTTTTATTTCCTTCAAAATATATCAACTGAACCCTTAGCTTTTTACCAATCACACTTGACATTTTTTGCTGATATCGCGGCTGGGTCTCTTCTCAACACATCTGACATGTTATTACCCGTGGATCGGCCCGTGATTTACACACGAACCAATTAAACTTTTACTATACTTTTAATTACTTCCTTTACGATAGTGCATCGTAAAGTGTTTCTGTTTACATACAAAATGGCCGCTTGGATATTTTTTTATATGAATAAGCGATGAAGTAAATGGACGTGATTTTTTGCATGTAAGAATAACAGTTTGGAGAGTAGACTATTAGTTGAGTATTTTCACCAAAAATGTTTTTTTTTTTATGTATTCACCGTGATTTTGTGGCCGAAGGTCGTAAGCACACAGCCTAAGTAAGGAACTGTTTTTAAGTGCCGCTGCCGGAACACGCTTGATGATTTTCAGATTTTCAAATTGAGGGTATAAAGTGCCCTAAGCTACCACCGTGCTATGGTTTCCTTCGCCTCAAGCTCGAACTCATTGAAGGATTTCAACTCACGGTCTTTGCCTTAAAATTAAAATCTAAAAAAACTAAATTCCTAATGTATACGATATAGACAATGTAATAGTATTAAAATTGTCGTACCTATTGAATCACTACGATCCTTGTCACCAGTAGGTATGTCCTAAACTTATCACTTAGAATTAGGGGTCCGTGGATACATCTAAAGGGTCTAATAGCCCTCAATCCCTCGTGAGCCAGTCGTTAATATAAATTATAGCGATGTTATAACCACTAACACACTAATATACGTATTATTTGCTAGCTGTTAAGTTATTAATTTCTAAATAGTATAAAATAACACACTGTCGGCGTCTGTCTGTTTGAACGCTTAGTTCTTCTAAACAACGCAACTAATTTTGATAGGGTTTTCACTATAATTTAAAGAATTTCTTCCCGATGGTTTTTATAGAAAAGTAGAGAAATTACGATATTTTCTAATTAAGTCGTAAAAAATTCGGGCGCTTACATCACTGACGCTATCAAAACCTTATGAGATATATAAAAATATGTATTACGAAATTGTATATCTTAAAAAAGCCTACAAAGCACCCGTGCGAAGCCGGGGCAGGTCCCTAGTAAATAATATGTTAATAGGAAACAAATTGTGTTCTTATCTATGTGTGCTTACCACCTTAGGCCACATCATCACTTACCGCGTGGAGATTATGGTTTAATACAAGCCTAACAGCCAAGTACAAAAGATTGTCTCGAAAATATTCCTGCATAAACGAGGATCGTGCTCTGAGGTGACGTAATAATAATAAATATCCTAGTACATTCATCACAAACGGCCAATAGACCCCAAACTAAGCAGAACTTGTAATGGAAACCAGGTAACTAATATGTACGTGGACACAAAATGTCTGTCCCGGGTAAAGAACCCAAAACATGTGGTGTGAGAGGGTGTCTTATCAACTACACCAACCGCCCTGTCCATGTAATGCTGTGCTGGAGGACCGCAAGATGTCGGTACGATTACGTGCTAATGGTGATGAAGGCAAAGACTTTTTTTTTTTAGTTTGTATAGGTTTGTGTTCTCACCATGGTAATTGATGATGGGGCCAAAGGTGAGGTTTCAACTTGAGGGTGGTAGCCAGCCAGACGGGTACTACAAAGTACCCTACTACCGTGCTATGGTTCCCTCACGATGTTTTCCTTCACCGAAAGCTCAAGCTCATTGTAGGATTCGAACCCACGACCTTCGCCGCGGCGTCCGATGTCACTACCACTGAGCGATCATCGCTAAAACACACTGACTCACTTTAGAGTGGTACCATCTTCAAGGAAAAAAAACAAACAGGTTTGAGTATCAGACATAAGTTTTAAACTATTCCATTGTAAAAATAATTCAGTTTATAATTAAAAACGGAATGATGTAACGTATAAGAAGCTGGAAGACAGAGCATGTGAATGGATGGAAGAATAATTCAAATATTGATATATAAAATACGATAACAGACCTGCGACTGACGATAAATATTGCTCCTTTAATATTCAAAAAACTTATCAATAATCAAAAACTCGACAAGTTAAATTGAATGGAGGAAGCAAACGGCAAGATCAGCGCGGCTTATCTCAGACTCGGTTTGAGTTAATTAAACATGAAATTCAATTATTAGAGGACGCGGCAAGTTATCGCGTAAGGAATAAAGGGATCCTTCCTCCTAATTAAAATGTATTGCCTTATTTAACTCATTTTCCACTTACAATGACATTGCGCGACCGACTCTCAACTTTTTAATCTGGTTGGTGTTTTACTTCGCATTAAGTTATACCATCGACGCATTACAATATGTATCTTATGTATGAAGTGTTACGGTTCAAATTACAATAAGTGGCAAGGTTTTAAAGAAATTCAAGTGTACCCAGGTTTGCACGAGAAGACGGCAGTATCGCTCGAAGTAACAAAGAGGTATTTGCGGCGGTCTTAAGGCTGAACATTAGTTTTTAAGGGTCTTATTTTGTTGTGCAGCTATTAAGGCGTAGGAGTCTTTGATAGAATTAGTTTGGCCAATAAAATTAATCGGCTGTTTAAACAAAATACGTTTAATATTAATTAAAATTGAAAAGATTAATCCTGTTAAGAAGATAGGTAGTATAACAACGTGATGATAACTTGAAGTTATCGGATGGATACTAGGTATCTCCGGTGGTTTCACTCGCGTTCCCGAGAAAAAAAAGTAACCTACGTCCCACTCCTATCTGCGTAGCAAATTTTAATCGCGACCGGTCCAGCGGTTTAGGCCTGAAAAGGTAACAAACAAACAAGCATATATATTTATATCATAAACTAAGCTAAACAATCGAAGTACACTTCAGAATCTTAATCATTAAGGCTCCAGTCTCCCTAAAATCAGTGTTCTTGCGGAATTTATCAGAAAAGAAATATTGTTTTTTAGTCATCAGAAAAGCAATAAATGAAATATATTTTACATTATTTTAAAGTGTGAGATTTGAAGTTTCCAATACATATTTTATTTTTTAATTTGACGCCACTTTTATTCGCTTTGTGAGGCTTTAAACATACCTCTATTTACGTTCCACGCGTAGAGGGTCTCATTCATGCACACGCTACGAAAAAAATATAACAAAAACAAGAAATGTATTCAGATTACATTTGTCGGCAAATCCTCTACAATAATCTTATCTAGTTACTTTTTTTCCAAATCGTCTCAATTTCTTATTTAAATTGCTTTAAAAAGTTATAAATTTCTGAATTTGACCCTTGCAACATATATTTTTTTCTATTACAAAGTAATGGTTTAGAGAAATCACACTTTAACCACTCCGAAAGCAACTACTTATCTGTCGAATAAAAAATATAAGCATTCAA
Source organism: Tetheella fluctuosa (assembly GCA_951216915.1). Lineage (NCBI taxonomy): Eukaryota > Metazoa > Arthropoda > Insecta > Lepidoptera > Drepanidae > Tetheella > Tetheella fluctuosa. The sequence goes on from OX578222.1 coordinate 12,867,858, forward strand.
AAAATCATTTGAAATAAATTTACCGAGACTAAACATATAACACAACGAACGCTGTCAATTCCCAGCGAAATTGAATGGAATTTTGATGCATTTTATGTTTTATTTGTTTAGTTTCGGTAAATTTAGCTCAAATGATTTTTTGAATGCATATATTTTTTATTCGACAGATAAGTAGTTGCTTTCCGAGTGGTTAAAGTGTGATTTCTCTAAACCATTACTTTGTAATAGAAAAAAATATATGTTGCAAGGGTCAAATTCAGAAATTTATAACTTTTTAAAGCAATTTAAATAAGAAATTGAGACGATTTGGAAAAAAAGTAACTAGATAAGATTATTGTAGAGGATTTGCCGACAAATGTAATCTGAATACATTTCTTGTTTTTGTTATATTTTTTTCGTAGCGTGTGCATGAATGAGACCCTCTACGCGTGGAACGTAAATAGAGGTATGTTTAAAGCCTCACAAAGCGAATAAAAGTGGCGTCAAATTAAAAAATAAAATATGTATTGGAAACTTCAAATCTCACACTTTAAAATAATGTAAAATATATTTCATTTATTGCTTTTCTGATGACTAAAAAACAATATTTCTTTTCTGATAAATTCCGCAAGAACACTAATTTTAGGGAGACTGGAGCCTTAAAGGGTATTTTTTTGCATTTCAGACAACAAAATAGTAACTTCCACGACTATATCATACATTCAAGAAAGAAGGAAGCTAAGTAAACGAATACATTACTTAAAAAACTATATTGTTACACAAAAGCAATACATATATTAGTACTCTTCATCCATTATGTACTTAACGTGAAAAATAGAACGAAATAAGTGTGAAGTTTAATGTAGTGAGATAATCTGCCTTTAAGTGGTTTGTGTCGGGACGATTGCTTAAAAGATTAAAAACTTGAGGGTTTCTGTACCTTGCAGTTGCTGCTGTTGCTTTATTGCTACCAGTTAAGAGATGGAATAAAGTGCTGCAGCGGGTTAGCGATCACGCGGATTTAAGTAATAAAATAAAAATAGAATTTATTTCTTTGAATAAAGAATAAATTCCATCTTTTTTATTCTTTTATACTACATAGGTGGCAAACAAGCTTACGGCCCACCTGATGGTAAGCGGTTACCGTAACCTATAGACGCTCATAACACCACGGGCAAAGAAAATACAATATAATATTTTCCATGCCAGAGGTATCTCTTACGCGTTGCCAACCTTGAGACATGAAGTTAAGTCTCCTGTGCCTGTAATTTCACCGGCTCCCATACCCTCATAACCGAAACACAGTAATACAAGTGCACTACTATTTCACGGCGGAATTAGATATGGTGGTAGTACTTCCTCGGGCGAACTCTGCACTAAGAGTTCTACTATCTGTCATTATTATTATATGTCATCATTATTGTGAACATAAAAAGAATAGAAAGTTGCGGACAATATTTCTTGATACTTACAATCTAGTCTAAAAATCATCAAGGATAGGCGACAAAAGCGTTTTTAGATAAATGTGAAACCAATACAATAACTGTTTCAATGATTCATTCAGTCGTACATTCCTACTGCGGATCATTAGGATGTGGAATGAACTCCTCATTACGGATTTCCCTCAACGCTACGATATGGTGTTCATCAAAAAATACGTAAAATAATTCTTCAAGGTCGGCAACACATCGGTAATCTCCCTGGTGTTGCAAATGTGCGTGTTGCATGCAACCACCGCCTATGGCATAAAATACATTCTTCACAGTCTTGTTTCGTTCTCCTTTTTTCTCTTGCAAGAATATACACCATACCTATCTTAACAAATAAGAGTATGACATTCGTTTCTATTGTAGAGCAACCTTAATTCTGTAGGAACTGTGAAAGATTGAGGCAATGAGACTTGGGACAAAATGCCTTTCTACAGGGAATGTATAATTGAGCATAGACCACCTACTTCCACTTCCGTTAGCGAGCTACCATAAACTCACAGCCTAGAGGCAGGATACAATGTAAAAAATATAACATTGGGGCACTATCGTCGGGCGTCCCGCTGGGGCACGGCGTGTAGCGCGTACTATATCACCACTATGCGACACAGTGTCAACGCGTCTAGTTACGACTTTATACGGTGGATATTTTACATTGCGTTGTTTCAATACCTACAGGATGAATTTTTGTTACCGCTGTTTTACTATAATTTAAAGAGAATGCCATTCGTTCTGAAATTGCTCGCAATATTAATTATACAGGATGAATTCGTCAATATAAACAACTATGGGGCCAACTATAAAATCACTACTGCACTTCTACCCCGCAAATATTGCCAACGACAAAAAAAAATACCCTGTATAATAATGAAAAGAACCAAACTGCTGACGGATGTCAATAATAAATAGAGCCTTATCTATTACCTACTTAAAAATTAAAAATGATTCGTTTAATAAGAAAACGAAATTGTCTAATTTGGGACACGTTCTTTTAAATTCAGTTAAGTAAAACTCCATCCTGTGTATAAAGTGGACATTTAAATCTCACTCGGCAGGAGACCGCACTTCCAGCTCAATGTATCGCGTAACACGCATTGCTATCATTTACCAAAATACTATTCTATATTCAAAAATATATTTTTAAGAAAAAGAAAAGGCACAGGTTTATGGAGCGTAGCTTTTTGATCAACATCAATTTTTTTTGTTGCAAAATCATTGAAATACTGCAAACGACAAATTTAATATGAAAAAAAAAACATGCGGGGCAGTCTTTGGGGACTGTCGATAGCAGTGAAAACATATTAAGTATGGGAGGCGTGCGGTGACGATGACGCGAGTTTCACGCTTTTTGTTCACCCAAAAAGTGCTCAAACAAATGGTGATTAAATTATATATTTTTCTTAGGGTTTTACGTCACATAAAAAATGCCCAAGTGCGTATTAGAATAATTGTGGTCTTCTTTGTTTGACTACGGAACCCTAATTTGAATGACAAACTTTAAGAGCCTACCGTCCATTACGAGGCCTGCCAAAATAAAGAACATCACAACGAGGTTATCAAATTGAAAGTTACATAAAAATAAAGCAACAATCTGAAACGCAACAATAAATTCATAGAGAACAATTCAGTATACATACACGAGGCAATAAAGGTCCCAGTTACAGTCACCATGAAAGAAAACTAAATTGCCCGTGCCGACCTAACTGGCTTCTCTTGAATCTTACCCTTGGTCATAACACCACCAGCGTAGCTAGATCTATCATATACTATGACATTACCCCACTAATCGGAGGATTGGAACGTGCGGGAGGGGGGATTAGAGCTCAGGATGAGCTGGTGGCGGCAGTAACAATTATAAATAAGTAGGTTGGAGCAATAACGGCAGGCGACGTGCATTATATCAAGCAAACTGCCTGCGATGCACCGCCATGCGCCACCTAAGAGACACTTCATATAGAGTAGGCTAAATGTAGATATGACAGTACAGATTCAGTATTTGCCGAACGTTTTAATATGTGGATATTGTTGAAACAAAGCTGTCTTTGTATCGACAACCTGAAGGAAAAAAATACTATAGGTATAATGTAAAAGATATACAAACAATATAAAAATGGGATAGGACAGTGTAAAAAAAAAACATTATCAGTAAGTATAAATCATAATCCCATTAGTGGCTCACCACATTTAACTTATTAAGTACATATTACATTTTATTTGTCTATGACATTGTATGTAACATAGTATTTCAGAGGTAGATATTAAGTGAGGTTAGTTAGAGAATAAGTAGTGTCCAGTCTGCGCATACAAAGTGCATACAATCTGTGGATGCATTGGAGCGCTCATAGGCCATTCATAACTGGCGTGCCGCTACCCCGTACAAGCAGACGTTTTTATTTCTCAGCACAGCGACACAAACATAAAAACACCACTCAAATTTCAAATAAACAGCGCTTTAAAGCGCAGTTTCGTGCGGCTTAAGCCCGTATTAGGTAGTTAAATTTACATTTTACATTTGATATTTTCAGCCGTGAAAGTTATTTCTTGTTTGTTTGCGCTCGCAGCGGATTTATTGTTGCGATCCGGCGTCGCGGCACTCACAACGACATCTCTTTGTTGCGAATCGTTTACATGTATTTATGGGGTAATTTAAACAATCCGAAATACTTTACTGCGATACGCTTAAATGCGATGCAGTGATTATAAGTCCAGTGCTGTTACTATACCAACAAAGTTTTCCTATATTGTACGATTATTCACACGGTTTGTTATATCCGTATTGTTGTCATGTTATACAGGACTCAAAAACCTCTATTACGATAGAAAATATTGCCCATGTAAACTGCAAAGTAAAGATGGTAATATAAAGTAGATTTTTGTTTCACTTATATCGATTTTTTTAAAATTTTATATAATATTCGACAATAATTCAATAAATGCCTCATATTTAATATAATGTTTATTATTGAAGTGTCTAGTTACGTCATTATGTATTATGTACGTACATTCCAACCTACACAATTCTTTACAAAACTTGGCTTGAAACAATTTATTTACAAAATAAAGCCGTCAAATTACTCACGGAGTGAATATAAAACGAGTTTTCAGACGGCGAAGACACCAGACGATTCAATTGTTACCTGCCAGTCGCGGGACTATCGCGGAGAAGATACGCCGGTATACGTTTCACCGGGATTCTTGGGGATATTGCGAGAGAGAGAATTTATCACCTACTGTGGAAATGTTAGAATACAACCATATTTGATTTTGATAAAGTATAAGCTGGATATTCAAAAACATGGAGTATCTAGGTATAATATTTAGTATTCTTTGATATAGGTATATTTATTTGCACTTCATGTTCAAAGGGATCCACTACAAAATATAGATTTGAAAAGGGTAGTAGTATAGTCGCTTTCACCCGCGTTCCTGAGGTATCTAACTAAGTAAATAACAAAGAAACATACATACATAGACAAACGTTGGCCTTTATAATAAAGGGCGTAAAAGTTTAACAGGTGACCATGACAGACCGTCTCATTAAAGAAACTGCATTATAAGATACTAGCTTCCGCCCCGCGGTTTCACCCGCGTTCCCGGGGGATCTCGTGTTTTCCCGGGATTAAAAGTAGCCTATAGCCTTCTACGTTAAATGGGCTATCTAACACTGAAATAATTTTTCAAATCGAACCAGTAGTTCCTGAGATTAGCGCGTTCAAACAAACAAAGCTTTATAATATTAGTATAGATTAGTATAGATCTGTCAGATAATCTATCCGTGACTTATCGACAACCTGTGAGGCTGGCTCTAAGATACGATAGTTTAATGTAGGATTTCTTGAAATTACCTTCAATTGATACATGAAACTCAATAACTGGACACTTATAGCGTAGGTACCAAATATAAAGGACGTAGATAACAAAATAAAAGCAAACGAAACGTCAGCCATGAATAATGTTGTGATGATAAAACATTTTAACATATAACATCTGCATATAAATCGGCTCATTTATTTGAAAGAAATATTTATATTGCTATAAAATTGTCTTCAGCTTATCCAGGGACCAATTTAAAACCTAACTGTAGGCTAGATCTTTAATGTGGATTGGGATATAGGTTTTTCATGGTATCACCTTTTTATTACTATGCATAGTTTTTTTTTAATAGGTTGACCTACCTAATAAATCAAATTTAATATGTTGGCACTCACATTTGCTATCTCTTTAAACTGAGGTCATAATACTTATTCCATTTCAACATAAACACGGAACGAGCAATCTAGATTTTGGCTAAGAACTTAAGTCCAATTCCTGGCGATGCCGACGCAACCGAGTTAAAATCTTTTGTTTTGTTTATTCCTAAACAATAGAGGTACAGTTAGACCACTAAAAGAAATTCTCCTTTCATTTTCCACGAACCGTGAAGAGATAACGATGACAGTGACGTCATCAAGAAAAGTTATAAACAATTAACGCTACAAGAGATTAAAAGTGAAAAATTGCCGCGCGTCTAGTGTTGCGCGACAAACAAAACATTCATTAATTGCTTTTTAGCGATCCGCTTTGGAAAATAATAGTAAAACCCTTTAAAATAATATTTTTTTTAGTTAAGGCAGTTATAATTTCATTACTCTTACTTACTAAAAAAAAGCATAATAGCGAAGTTCCTTCAGGAAATTACTCACAAAATAGAGTCGTTATACAGGGTGATTTTGTATGAAGGAACAAAATGTATGAAGCAACTGTTTTATTTTACGCGATATCAGAGTTGGTCCCATAGTGAAAGGTGTTCATATTGATTAGTAGGTTTCACCCCTGCAAGTATTGCCAGTGACTATAAAGTCACCTGTATAAAAAGCTCTATGTCTATCATTAATTATTTTTACTTAGAAATTTCGTAAGTATTATCGTTAGTTAATAACTCTGGATTTATTTCGTATTATTCAAACATTTATAGCACACAATAAAATAAAACCTATTCCAATATAGAATATGATTCAATGTAACCGCAATATTTACGCTACAAATAATATAAGTACACGGAACCTCGCTCCTAATTCTCAAGTTCACTCAACATCTTTTTTTCTACTTCTTTTATTGCCCCCGTTTGAAATATCGCCCCGTGACTTTTGTGGCGATATCGTTTCTTGAAAAATATCTTCGCACCTCCCTTGTTGTGCTAATCTCCTGAACAACCGGCTTACACTTAAATTATAACAATAACAAGATACAAACAGTGAGGAAAAACAATAGGCGGTTTGTGGCTCGAGTGGGACGTCATTCGTCCATGGTAATCATTCATTAATATTTTAAAGTGAATAAGAAAATAGAAATATCTTGTAAGTTTACATGGATACTTAGATAAGTAAATAATTAAGTGACAAGGTTCATAGCTGACGGTCCGCCTGATGGTATTAAGTGGCCTTTAGAAATTTGCAATACTTAGTGAGTTTAAAAATAATATAATGAAGTACTAGTGAAGTACATGAGTATTTTGTTTTATAAATAGGTTGTTATTTATTATTTTACTAAAGACAGACCTACGTTTGACCACAATCTCATTATGGTAAGTACCTAATGATGTGGTAGAAGGTGGTTTTCTTCAACGAAAGCTCAACCGCCCACAACAAAAAAAAGATATGGAAAAAGAAGTTTTGATTAATATCTCTTTTTGATTAGACAATTTTTTAAGACCTAAAATTACATATCTACTGTCAACCACCTACAACCTGTCGGGGGGAAAATGACCCGCAACACAAATACACGCAACATTAATATTCAATCCACAAGTATTGTTGACTCAACCCTCACCTTCCCGCGGGTCTCCTGTGCCGTCTAATCTCGCCGGTTATTGTCTAAGTTGCGCCGTTACCCCGGGCGGTAACGGGTTAAACTTGCCATCGACTGTTAACTACTCGGAGGTATATTGTTAAGTGATATTTATAGTGCATAACTATTAAGTGATAGCGAGGTAACCTTTGGATGTGTTATTAATATGAAATTAAGTAGTACCTTAACTTAGGAGTTCAATATAACTTCATGCTTAGTACAATGTTTTAATTTAAACGAAAAAAAAACTAACATTGTCAGACTGCCCAAAAAACAAAAATAAATATGTATAGGTAGGTACCTTTATAAAAATGTAACCATGCTGAGTTTCTTGCCGGTTCTTCTCAGTTGAAGACGACTTCCGAACCGGTGGTAACTTCAGTAGCTTCCACGTTCATAACTAGAGTGTAAACTGAATAATTGGCTTTGACTTTGAATTCCTGTAAATAAATATTACAAAAAACTTGTCTTTATTGGCCGCTAGCTGTAAAAATAACCTTTACAAAAGTCGTTATTAAAGTATATTTTTGTTGATTATGTCTTAATAATGCAAAAATATTAAATGGAGAATGCAGTAGGTTAACTAAGTATGTCTGCAAAGAGTGAACTGGCATCAATAATAGAAAAACTGAAAATCAAAGAATTTGAGCATAGTACATATCGATGTGTTCCGGCAGGAACTCTTGAGAGCCAGATTGTTATAGGCTTTATGATCTTAAAAACTTCGGCCACATCATCACTTACTATAGTGAAGATTTGGTGAAACACAAGCCTATACAAAAGTATTAAAATGAACTGAATGCGACGAATGATGACGACTTCCGAATCGGTGGTAACTTCAGTAGCTTCGACGTTCATAAGTGCCCTTCTTGGGCCTAACCTGAATAAATGGCTTTGACTTTGACTTTGTTAGTTATCTAATAATGAATATTTTTATTACTTTCATCTAAGACTTTTATTATAAGTACCAAATCTATCAAAACACTATCGTTTTTTGGTAATTTTGACAGTGGGACGAGATAAATTTGGGCCTAGTTGCCTAAAAACCCAAAAGTTATAGTCATTATGTTACGACGTTTATTTTTTTTTTTAATTTATGAGATATACTTTTAGAAACCCAAAGAAGAAATTTCAAATATACCTATATAAGTAATAATTTACAATGACGGAACTGGGACCCTTCATCAATAAAATGAAACAATCGACAAAGAACGAAGTAAGCAAATATAAATGTCTAAAACAACCCCCCTCGCAGGGAAGTACATTGTAATGACTTGTAGTTTTCACCCTCTCCTACCTCTCCTACATCCTGACGAATTTATTAACCGTCATCATAAGAGACAGACAATTGAAATTATAGTTGAAGAGATATAAAATGATAATGTTAAGAAAAGTTTATTGTTGTTGTTTGTTTATCAGGGAGACTAGAATTTAAATATCCATCTATCTATACATATAATAAAACAGTGGAGTCCGGTGTATCGTATCGTAATTTAAAGATTTTTGGAATTTACTTTTATACCTACTGTTCGTTTAATCGAAATTGGCTAACGTGAAAAAAGTTATAGAAATTTTATAAAGTCTGAGCTAGTTATTAAGTAAATCTTAGCTTGATGTGAATAGATTCATAAATTAAAACTCTTATCTCCAAAAGCACCCGACCCGTTCCTTGAAAAAAAAAATTACATTGACCTGTACTTGTCGATTTTAGAAGTTTAGATTTTAAAATAAGAATCATGTACAAATCCCCGAAATGTATCGTACAAGTTTAAGAGATCGCCCGAAGCGGACACCATCCTTAACTTAAACTGAACATCTCACTCGGTCGAGTTACTCGTATAAAGACCTTTCAAGTCTATACTCTAATAAACTTTGCTTTTACATGCGACTAAGTGCGTTATTTAAGGGGACATCTTGTTTCTACTATGGTACCTAGTTCTAGGTCACATCTATGTAGGTATACATACAAATAAATAAAAACCGGCCAAGTGCGAGTCGGACTCGCGCACCGAGGGTTCCGTACAAACTTCGTCCATCGTTCGTCCATCACGGGAAATGCACAATTTTATTTATTTACCTTATTTGAGGATGTTGCCAATTAAGCTAGACCTCTAAATTGTATGAGCGACCATACAACTCAGAGGTCTTTATTAATTGGTGTAACTAAGTATGTATGGGGACACCCATTAATTTTAACTTTTTTTATTTTTTGGGATTTTTTCCTTTATTTGTGCTTGCTTTTTGCCAAATTTCGTGATTCTAGGTCAACGGGAACTACCATATAGAAATAAAAGGGCAAAAAAATCGCGTTTGTTGTATGGGAGCCCCCCTTAAATATTTATTTTATTTTGGTTTTAGTATTTGTTGTTATAGCGGCAACAGAAATACATAATTTATGAAAATTTATGAAACTGTCTAGCTATCGCAGTTCTTGAGATACAGCCTGGAGACAGACAGACGGACAGACAGCGAAGTCTTAGTAATAATATACCCTTTGGGTACGGAACCCTAAAAATCAAGTGTCTGTTTGTAATGTCAAAAACAACAGTTTTTTTTTTACTAAATGCATATGAAATATATACTTTACTTTAAACAAAAAACTATTTTAAAAAATTCTGCCTCTTTTTTCCGGCCAATCTCCGATGGTTGTATTGATTTTGATGGAATTTGTGATAAAATAAAAAAAAATGTGAAAAAATCCTAGGATATATTATTTATTTACTATCTTCCGCCCGCGGTTTCGCCCGCGTTCCCGAGAAAAAAGTACCCAATGACCTTCTCCATACCATAGGCCGTAGTCTATCTGCGTACCAAATTACATCGCGATCGGTTCAGCGGTTCAGGCGTGAAAAGGTAACAAACCATTCGCATTTATACTATTAAGTTAGGAAGCTAAGATTTATTTACATACTCGTAGAGATCGATTGTACTTACGATGGCATTATATTAAAGACCGTATGTAATATTTTCATAATTTACACGTTTAATTAGTATATAGGTAGGTATCAACAGTGCTCGCGTCACGCGGGTACAAATGAATGGTGGTACAGAGCGCGCGGTCGAGCGAGCGGTATCGGACCGGACGTCCGGACTCACCGATAACTGTGCTGCACTCAACCAGGTTATTATTACGTTCTCGAATGCTCATTCATGGCGCCGATAACATATGCGTGTAACGTGTAACGTTACATTGTTTTAAGTAGTTTTTGTCACACCTTTTAAGAATGAAGAATATTATTATATTTAATTATTTTTCGTGATGTTATTTTTTTTCATTTTGCATCGCTTTAAAATTGTTACAAAAGACATATGAAAAAAAAGCCAACATTGTCAGACGGTCCAAAAAAAAATATATAAAAATGTATCCTTGCTGAGTTTCTTGCCGGTTCTTCTCAGTTGAAGGCGACTTCCGAACTGGAGGTTGCTTCAGTAGCTTCGACGTTCATAAGTGCCTTTCTAGGGCCTAAACTGAATAAATGGCTTTGACTTTGACTTTGAATGGGTGAAAAGAGAGCGAATGCAAATAGTAATTTCAATGAGAGTACCAAAGTATCCACTTTTTTGTTTTATTTAGGGGTAAAATTTATATGGTTTTAACATGAAAGCTTTGATTAAGTCAGAAATACATTTTTTTACAATACACAACATTACATTTACATAAAACTCAAGTATATTAAATATTATTTGTACTTTAAATAACGCTAAACAATAAAATGATCATTTTATTCATAAGAATATTTAAAAAATAATTTTCCAAAATTTTTCAAAATCACAACTAAATCGACACTCAAAAATAAATACAGAAAACGATCTTATGTGCTCAAACTATCTAACAATAAGTGAAAGAACGGTCCGAATTTGAAAAAGAAGTAAAAACCCCCACCCACGTATGGCGCAAACCGCCGTAAGTTATATCTTTTTTATACCACTCTAACCTTACACAACATTGCCATTTAACTGCTGGCCACACACTCAACTTACTAAGATTTGTAACCTCAGCGCTCCAGATAATAGCAGGAGTCTTTTATCGAACTATACCTTCTTGTTGAAAGATAAAATGTGGAGTCGAACTGGAATTTCCAAACATAGGTAAGTACTACGCAACTAACATTTAAACAAAGAAAGAAACTTTCCTCAAAAAATTTTTTTTTACCCTTTTGTAAACAGGCTACTTAAAGCGCACTCAATTATATATCCAATCATTATATTAGTATTGAAGAAGGTACAAAAAATACTTTCGTTAAACAAATTCTAATAAGATGACGGTATGTTTATAAATAAGTTGTAAATAGCTGTGCATAGTTGGCGTGCCGGCCGCTCTGGAGCAAACAAGCTGGCTTATACCTGAGGGGCTGAGCTCTTGCGTAATAAATCAATATCCTCAGCTTGTTAACTAACTTTATCCCAAGATGCCCCGATATCGTATGCACATCGACTTACGCCCAGTGGGTTAATGCGGTAAGATTGCTGGACATAATTGTGAGGGATTTATTTGAGATATTTTTAGGTGGTTTGTGTAGAAAATTAATTGCTTTATCCAACAATGTTACACTTGCAATCTGTTTATATAAAATGGTAAACTGAATAAATGGGTGATATATCAACGCACAACCCAAACCGCTGTACCTAAAAAATTTAAACTTTGCACTTAGATACCTTATACAGTATAGACATCCACTAAGGAAGGATTTTAGGAAATTCCACTCCTAAGGGGGTAAAATGCCCCCTATTTTAGTGGGTAAAACTGCGGGGCGGGAACCTAATAGAAAATAAAAAATACTTTTCAATAGTTAATATGAAACATGATGACAATAAATAGGTCATTTTGTGGTGTTTAACAATTGCCACACGAAAGGACGAATTTCTGGATGTTTGTTTTTGAAAATAACTAGCAGAAGAGCCCCGCACCTAATGGTTAGCATTTTATTACATTTTGCAAATATGGTTACCAAAAATCCAAAAAAATAATGTACAAATTGATATCAGTAATAAATTTTGGTCCAGAAATACAAGGTATGAGCCCACGGTGCAGTTCACGTACATCCGGGTGGCGCCCGAGGCCGGGCCATGCCTCAACCTAATTTGTATTGATTAAAAATATTCAACATAGTTGGACGCAGAAGGAATTCGCGACCGATCGCTCCTCGCCGTGGCCGTCACGAGTGGCCGGGGCGAGCTGGCTTATGCGGATTATTGCTGCACGAGATGTGATTTTCTTAACATTATTGTACTCATATTGAAAATACACGAAGTCAATAGAATTTTAAGTGAGTTTTATACTTGGAGTTGGATATAAATGGAATGCAAGAGATTCTTACCACAGCAAAAGCCGGATTTAAAAGCTAGAGAAATAAGTAAATAATCTTTATTATGTCTTCACATATGGCCGCGATGGCCAAGCTATTATTCCGTAAATAAAAGAAGAGATATTAAAACATTAAATTGATATCGAAAATACAACGTTACATAATGAGTAAAATGACATTAATATACTTTTTAAATTAAACTAGAAATATCCTAAATTTGAACATTAAACACCCATGGCATTTGTACGGAATACGGACTTACGGAATGTTTTATTTTTTATATAATATACTATATAAGACTGACAAAGTGTGAGTGTTTGTTTTTTTATTATTATTAAGTTGTGTATGTATAACATACATCTTCGTTTTACCAAGTACTAGATTCCGCCCCGCGGTTTCACCCGCGTTCCCGAAGGATCTTATATTTTCGCGGGATAAAAAGTAGCCTATGTGTTACCAAATTTCATGAAAATTGGGCCAGCCTTTTGAACGCGAAGAAGTATCAAATATACAAACACACACACTCACAACATTTATAATGTGTGATACCTAATTTAAAGCTTTGGACCAATAATTTTCTTGACGAGACATGGCAACAAATTTGTATTTTGGTGTAAGTGCTTCATATTTTGATAATAAATATTATTTTATTATATTTATTCTACATAAAAAATAACTGTACTGTCTTAGCAATGGGCACATGCTTTTGTCAATGTACTGATTGGGAAACATTGTATCTTCTGACAATTGGTATTTGATAGTTATATTTGTGATAACTTGCAGCCATCAGCTCATGAATAATGTGCGGTTAGTACGAGTAGAGATAGTATTTTATGCGCACTGTTGTGTCTGTTGTGAGGTAAACACGGTGTTTTGTTTTGTCCCCTCAACGATTATTATTTATGTAACGACTGTTGTTCTCTTATTGTATAGATGTAGAAATACATGGACATTCTATTTGTAATGAAAGAGCGAATAAAAAAGAAATCATTATCATTTTGATAAACGTAAACTAGGACTAGTTAAAGCTACCATGTACATGAAAGGTGTCCACCTTTCTGAGCAGTATCTATCGATAACTTTAATATTTGACGACGTATTAAATTATAGTTTTAAGTTCTGGTAATTAGAAGAATTGCACTCCGAGAGTGCCGACAGAAGTGAAAACTTTTTTTTTTTGAGAGATTGAGAAAAGAACCTAAACATCAAACTGCGTCTCGCTCGCAACGGTGTCGCGAGTCCAGAGGTTTTACCTCATCTAAAAAGAAACTAAACGTCAAACTGCGTCTCATCATAACGGTGTCGCGAGTCCAGAGGTTTTAACCTCATCTAAAAATATGCGTACCGCGCTAAAAGAAGTTTACACTTCAAAAATATTTATTGCTTGACGATATGTGTCAGTTGCGAACATGAGATTGCGGTCATCACTAGCCTATGAAGAATGAAGCTCCGTATCCATGTTATAGTACCTCATGGTATTCAGGTGAACTCGCCACTTATGCTAAGTGACTTTCAGATACATTGTATGGATGTTGTTTCACTTAGGGTAAAGAAAAGCAACGGCCGCGATGAAATAGGTGAAAACTATTCACTTCTTGTGAATTTATGAAACTTTCCTTTAACTTACAACACTACATAGTAGTTAAGTCGTTTTTGTTTTAGCTTCATTTCACTGTTATGAGAAACAATGGAATCTAGTGCTTCCCCTATTAGAAATTTAACTAACAAGTTTTTGATTTTTATAGTGCTGAATCTGTTGTTTACAATCTAAACCAGTTTTAATCTCAGTATATCTCCTCCTTACAAAAATTATTGAAAAAAGATAGAAAATATTTATGCCGTCAAATTAGTTTATGCAATTTTCAGAAAATAATCCAGACTCACGTTGCAAACAATCTATTGGACTTTGACAGAACTAAATTTCTTATATTCCTTCTTATGTTTTTTAAAGAGATTATGGTGACATTATGTTTAGTCTGTAATCATTACAATAATCATCATTGATATTTATTTTACATTTTAATAAATGTATAGGTTGTATTGCAAGTGGCTCTCAAGTGCGGATGTCGGAACACACCAATGTAGATGCTTGGCGACTGATTATCAACTCAAGAGTGGCCAGCAGCTAGGCGGGTCCTGCAAAGCCTGCCTACGGGTGTGTTCTCATGATGTTTTCTTACACCAAAAGTCCATTGTAGGATTCAAGTGAATAATGGCTTTTAACAAATGTAATTCAAGATATCCGTGACCAGCTTTAGGGTCTTCTAATTCAAAATTGCACATCACTTCAAAATTAATCTCAGTGTCTTAGTTCTTGTCCAAGCACCATATCTAAGTGGCGATGCTGATACACCATGTGGTCACCCTCCGAGACACGTGTAATAGTGACCCCCTCTTCACCCCTCACCCCTCAAGGGCCCGAGAAGGGACACGGCTAACAGAATTCCGGATTAATCTTAGGCCGGATTTTAGGCCAAGACAAATATGTCCACCCCAAACTAAATGGTTGGAAATTATTAAATTAAGGAGATATGGCAACTGCTTGTTTTACAGCTTAGATTGGGATTAGGTGCGTGTAATGTTGGGGTTAGTAAATAATGAATAGGAGTAGAGTGAAGGTGGTTATGGGTAGGTAAGCATAGCGAATAACGCACAGCAGGCAAATCTTTGGCATGAAACTAATACATTCTAGGCGAGCTATAAGGATCAAAATCAAAAACCTGGACCATATCTTTCCCAGTTGGAAGCGTATGCGTAATTTGATTTCAATGGAGCATAATTTTAATCAAGATGGATGCCAATCCATACAATCTACATTATCATGAAACCAGCAACGACATTGTACAAATCAATACATATAAAAAGAGTGAGTCGGACGTTGTGCAGGACGTTGAAAAATCCAAAATTTAGCACAGGCCTTATGAACAAGTATAGATGTGGACAAGGAATAGAGCTGGATTTTTGGAAATTCGGTCGACGGGTGAAACCGCGGGGCGGAAAGCTAGTAGTAGAAAGGATTATATAAGCAGAAGCATTATCTTACTCAAATAATATCTCTTAAACCATAACTCTCCAAACACGTCCACTCCAAAAGTGTGCAAACTTGTAAAGTTGGTGACATCTAGTGATGGACACGTTTCTAAACTTGTGACCTCTGTACGCACCGATATTAATGTTCAACAACAAACAATTGTTGTATCAGTTTAAGGAGATTACATATTGAAAATTAATAATAAACGAAGATTTACAAGCGCAATGAACTTCATTCGTAGTCAAGCTTTTACAAATAGCTAACTTGGAACAATACTTAACTAAGGAATGAGAATAAAAGCAATCAACCACTAGTGGGCACGATGACACTAAATAAGACTGCAAAGTACTATAATTAATATAATGAATGCTACTCCTGTTAAGTCACTTCAAGAGAAAGGTACCTACAGCTTCAACAATACAACGAAAACAAACCACAATAAGCAAATGCTGTACTGTTTTTAAACAAACATCAAAGTGGACAGGCTCCAAGACGTCTTGGACAATTTACATGTTGTAATTTTAATTAGGATTCCGTAAACCGCACCGAAGTCGCCAGCAGCTGGCAAAGGGTCCGAAGGGCACAATGGACGGACCTGAGCCCTTGCGAATAGTTTCACCTAATGTTAATTTAATCCAAGACGGTACAATTCGGCTCAGTGGGCGAAAAGTTGTGACTTCGCGTCTTGAGTTGTTGCTACCAATGTGCAAATTGGGGGACCAGATAGAATTGTGGGAACTATATTTTTAAATTCATGTCTTATTTTAGTAGAATATATGGAAATATGGGTGCATGTTTTTCAATATCTTTACCCAACAAACTTTTTTACTTTTCAAGCTGTCTAAAAGTAGCATGTCTAAAAGAGCTATGCCAAACAAGAAGACATAAGAAGAAGAAAAAGTATTATCTCTAATTGTTATTTCTTCTTCCTACCTTCTATTCTGCGATACAGTCAACATCACCTATTTTACAATGAAACATTGATAGAAAAAACTCTTTATTAGACCCAGGTACACCAATGAGAACAGCGTTGTACATCGGCCACGTGTTAAGCCGGCAGTGTATAATGAAGGCGAATAATTCACCGCCCCCACTTAGCCGGACCTCGAGTGACCCGCGCGCCGCCGGGTGGCGCCCAGTAACCTGTCGCCACCTTCTTCCTGCCCAAAACTAGTTGAATGGTATTTTAATTTAAGGAAAGCATTTCACACTACAGTAATAAGAAGTCACCTCTAAGTAAAATGTGAATATTGGGCTACGGCATCGATGTTGCAACGATTAATGCTGTTTTATTCCCGTATGTATGACTTCAGTTCAGAGGAAAAGTACCGAAAAATGCAATTTTTTCCTCATCTATCTATACTAATATTATAAAGCTGAAGAGTTTGTTTGTTTGTTTGGTTGTTTGAACGCGCTAATCTCAGGCTACTTTTTATTCCGGGAAAACACAAGATCCATCGGGAACGCGGGTGAAACCACGGGACGGAAGCTAGTTAAATGATAAATTACAGTTAAACGATTAAATAGTTAAACGATTTCTTACAGACAGCCGCGGGTTGTGGTATTGGCCGGATAGTCGATCAGTTGTGTTAGCTTGTAAAATATTATGTTATTTAAATATGCGCGGATATCACATGGCTGCAGCCAGCCACAAGCCACCGTGTGGTCGCCCCGACAGTCTATGAGAGGCTTAATGCAACAGTAATCAGCTAGGATCAGCATCTAATTAATTTATATCTTATTAACTTACACCTATATGGTGTATGTTTTCATTCATTTAAGAATTCATATGTAATACATATCTGAAAATATACTTTTCTCAGGCTTATTTATGTGTAAAATTGTAACGGTTAGTAATGAGGCCATTTTAAAAATTGCAGAAGGGCATCGCTGTAACGTGTGCCATTATGAAAAAGTGAGAACACACGAAATATGTTTATAAGGAGGAACGTGTTCTGATTTATAACCTTCCGTGGTTATAACATGGAGCGAAGGAAGTGAAACGCAAGACACGAGCGGACGCGATGAAGTGGGGGGAAAATGTTATTTAGAAATTCTAGCAAACTTTGTCATATAAAATGGTTATCTTGACTCCTTTTATAAATTAATCTTAATGACATGTTATTTTTTAATTCATATAATGATAATGCTGAAGCAGGTGATATTATGATCAATTTGATACTAAAGTTTTTCTGAAATGAAAAACGGATATTTTAGCTTACTTTGTCATGAATTTGCTCGTAGCTTAAACCGCTCAAAAATATGTAAAATCTAAAAATGCAAGATTTATTCTCAATCCTGACTGCAAACTTATTTGGTCACAAATTACTATTACAAAATTTTCTTTCTCTTAAATTTCACGTTTGAAAATAATGACCACCTTTATTTTTTCAATAAGTTTATTGTGCTCGCTATTCTCGCGGTATTGATGAATTTTGAAGTGAGGATCTCTATTTAAAAATACAACTTCATATAAAAACGGTAACCATCTCCTGAGGTTAAAAATAAACAAAGTTTTTCCGATCGCACCTTCCAAGGGTCCACGGTCTAAACAGCCATAACTCATGGTTTGCATGCGGTGGGTACATGTTACCTTTTATTTATTGTCGGTAGCTGAAAGTGACGTGTACCGTTTAGGGGGTTATTACCCACGTTGGGTCGTTGGAGAAACATTTAAGGAAGAATTAGGGAGTAAGGATTTAACTGCTCCTAATAGTTCCTAATGTTACTTACTGCATGATCATGTAAAATAAAAAACAAGCAAATTAAAAATCAACTTCCCCCAACAATAGAGTTCTATTTCTATTTATTCGCATATTGTATGCCCCGAATTGCTCTTTCACAAATAGGTAACTATTCCCAGACGCATAGAATTATACCTACGAACATAAAAACCATTAAGCCTTGCCCCTCGCAGTATTATTTTTTAACACCGCACTTTTATAAAGTAAAGAGCACCACTAATATGCAAATTCACCACCGTAACTTCTTACACCACTATTAAATATTATTTGTTGTTCAAATTAAAACATTAAAAAAGGAATGCCAGAGCCCTCTCTCTGCAAAACGATTGTGATGCAAAATAGGTGGTGCTTACTTTTGAAGCCAAAAAAATGGCGCGTGGATCGACGGGTTTACTTTACAGCTAATAATAAAAAATATATGTTTGTATTTAATAATAAGGTGACATCAATGGCTGATAGCAACTCTGGGCTTAGCTGGTCTGATCAGCTAGGCCCAGAGTTTTGAAAAAGAAGAAGAAAGAAGTGTTTGGAGACAGTTTTTCTACATGCGGATGGTAGCCAGCCAGGCGGGTACTACAAAGTACTCTACCACTTTGCGTAGTCTACTTTATCGCTATGTAAACGAAACTCTCTAGGTACACGTGCATACTTATTATCTAGCACATAATATGTAATGTCCGGGATGAATGTGTACTATATATTAGTTATGAATCTAAAATTGGCGAAGACATTTTACAAAGTCAAAAAAGTTCCAAATAACTTAGTCATACGAAATGGTTGAGAAGCATGAATCAATTCAGTACAATTGGAAAATCTATATTTCAAAATAAGAACAAGCAACACCCGAACACGCAGCCCTAGTTTATAATATACTTTTTTATTTAGAGTTAAGTGTTGTGCCGCTATAAAGGGCAGAGGCAAATGACGCAACATCGGAGTGGTGGGTACAGGAGAGGGGCGGGGAGGGGAGGGGAGCCGTGAGGAATGACGTTATTATTTATGTTAATTCTAAACGCTAAATGACGTCTTACGTGTTCAGGGCACCTTTTACTCACCCCGCACATTTAGGGTTGCCAAGACATTAATTTTTTATGTTGTTGTATGTCAAGATCTAACTGCCAGATAGTGTGTAAGAACGCTGACGTTTTGCATACTGTGAATTGAGCTTGGCTTTAGCTTACAATATTAAATGAGGATTTATGTGGGATGAGAAAATAAAGTGGTTATCAGTATCTTAAGAGAACCAACCCTATAGACTCAAGCACCGCGTGATCACGAGAAAGCGCGCAACGAAACTCAACTTTTTCACAAGTCACCGCGGTAATTGTACCACTTTACATAATGTCTATTTTAGTACCGGGAGCATTTTTCAAAACGCCCGCCCTAATGAGTCGTGAAGAGCCGCTGATGTCCCGTAATGCACGAGGTACCTCGTCTCATTTACCACCAGTTCGCACGTCGCCAGATTTATGGGCAACGTTAAGTGAACTCGATCGCCTTTCCACTTTCACTTTAACAGCACTTTGGATGACGGGAATTTGAATATTGCTGGGGTTCGTGACTAATGGCTGACGCTTAATTCTTATATTGCTGCGTTTTAAAGGTAACAAATTGAGAACATCGTACTCGATAGCAATAATGGTACAAATGGTAGGGAGTCCGTCTGCTGTCGACATATCTATTCAATCAGCTAATCTATGTTTATATTTTTGAGTTCGGCTCTTATGCCAATCACAATGTGTCCGGTTATTCTAATTTACTTTAAGTTTTCTGACTCTACAAGCCATAAGTTGTATTGCTTGCTTTATACAAAATTTGTTATCCTGAAAAACTATAAATAAATTTGACTAATTAACAATTCTACAGGTTAATTTTATTTCTTTGTTATCTGCTATCTACTGTATGTTAAAAAATGTTTAAAAAGCAGTTATTTATGCTAAACATAGCAGAGGTGCGTCCAAGCCATAAATATCAGTTTAGTGTATCCGCGGCTTACGCCGAGCCTCACGAGTATGAGCTGACTTGTAAATGCGCAATTTGCCAAGTTTTGCGCACTTCACAAACTGTCCCGGAGATTTATCGCTTTTTTCCTAGAGCCCTGGATTTGGTGGACACCTTGCCTTATCCTTCGACTTTGATAATAAACCACTCGGAGATTATGTCACGAAATTTTGGATGAGAATTTCTGTGGATATTCAAGTTGAACATAGAATAACTAAAAAAACTTTTATGATCGGTATAATGCATCGTTTTTAGCTTCACCCTACCTATTTGTGTACATACCATTGATTGCGAATTTGCTAAGAATCAAAGAAGATTCTACCCAGTCCTGGATTATTTTTATTTGACAAATTAAGTCATTCTAAACAATATTTTAAAATGCCATTTGCCAGACAAACACAGTGAGACGAAGCGAGTCCTCTTATCAAATGTAACTTTTTAAAAGCAGAGTTTAAATCCTTTTAAAATTCCTCATACATTTGAATAAACAACAGCTAAAACTAGCAACAATCAACTCTTCAAAAAGCGTCATTTCCTGTCCCTTTACCGAACCTAGCATCCTGCTACCTACTACAGACGATTCAAGGTGTGTTCTGTGTTTACAGGATCGTTTGAGGATCCTCGGGTGGCAGTAAAACTGGCGTAAACAGCCGGTTCCGCTCGCTCGTATGCGTCCACCTGTTACGCTGACAAAGGGGTGTTTATGTTCTGGTGATTTGTAACGTGATCGCAATGAGTATAGTAATATTCAGTTTTGCACTTGTTGTTGGAAGAACGAAGTATTGAATAAACAAGCGAGTAGACACTAATACTCGTATATAAGGATCGTGTAGTCAGTTGTCGTCGATAGTAGTCACTAGAACTTATGAATAAAATGTAAATGCTCTTTAATTTTTTTGGCGAAGCTATGAAATAGTTTTAAGCTATTGTATAGCTTTTATCGCGGGCTTCGGGGTTTGAGCGCGGCGACCGAATCAAGAAATTTCGTAACGAAAAAAATCCGTAACGAAAAAACCTGACACCACCCACACACACAATTTTTTCGTATGTGTGTGTATGCTGTTTGTGAGAAGGTATAAAGGTGTATAGGTATCTATTAATATCAGAGAAAAATAAACAAATAATTATAATTGCATAAGTTGATAAAAAATGCTATGCAATAGCTTTACCGCGGCAGTCCCCGAGTGCCACATTTAATTTTTTTAATAAAATTTAAACAGTAAAGTTGCCAGGTAGATAAAGTATAAAGCTCATCCTATTAATATAATGCGAATGTTTGGATCTTTGAATATTTGGATGTTTATGACTCAATCACACACTGAACTAATTGGGATGAAATTTAACACAGAGATCATATCTCAAAATAACGGGAACGCGGATACAACCACGAGGCGGAATATATTTATTAAGAAAAATACATCGCGAATGAATTTATTGGTAATAAAAATAATCTATTGAGTTGAGTTACATTTCAGTACAAAAATAACAGAATTATTTACACTTCAACCAAATGTGAGTTTTCCTAAAAATCCTTCTGGAAACTCAAACAAACAAACCACTCGATAAACATTTACCCTCGGCCCGACCTTTTGTCGTGCACCCATCACCTTGCCACTGTTTATTTGTACTTACCCTGCCCTTGTCGGAGTTACCGGTAAAAAACCGTATTGTACCATAAAGAGATACACATGGTGACAGTTTACCTTACTTTTTATTGCAATGTCCTGTTTATTATTATAAAGCTTTTTGGGTCATGAGCTTTTCGAAAGACAAGTTGTAGCTTTATCAATGGGAAATGGAAACATTTCTACAAAGCCTAAGTTTTTAGCTAAAAGGCTTTTCTGTAAATTATAACGTAAATCTGTATATAAAAGGAAATGGTGACTGACTGACTGATCTATCAACGCACATTTCAAACTACTGGACGGATCGGGCTAAATTTTGGCATAAAGATAGCTATCATGATGTAGGCATCCGTTAAGAAAGGATTTTTGAAAATTTCACCCCTAAGGGGGTAAAATAGGGGTTCGCGGTATTACTTCGTAGTACTCATCTGGCTTCCTCAAGTTGAAAATTTGTCACCAAGCACCTATCGAGAAAACAATTATTCATACTGCATAATGCGAAACGAACTGTCTGTTACCTTTTCACGCCTATACCGCTGAACGAAGATGACGCAATTGAGAACGACATAGAATACTATTTTTCCACGGGAACGCGAGTGAAACCGTGAGGGACAGCTAGATAACTATACATATAACATTAACATAAGTATTGTACATACTGACAAATTAAATTTAAATAAATATCAATTGGCTCTATACATTTGTAGATTCGGCTCGAAGGACCATTAAATGTACGAACACATTTTCAATATAGTTGCTTGGAGTGCGTAAAGTAGCCACTGGTTAAGTTTGAAGTACTAGTGCCAATCTCACAGGTTCATGATAAGTTTCGGATAGTTTATCTGACAGATATTGATAAAGTTATCTCTCTTTTTCGAAATAAACAGTATGTAATGGTCAATTAAAATCTCTACCACATAAATGGCCCATAAAGCTGTAATAAGTTTATAATAACAGTAAATTCTATTTCTCTTGATGTTGTTGATATCATCATCATCATCATCTCAGCCGCAAGACGACCACTGCTGGACATAGGCCTCCCCTAAGGATCTCCAAATAGGACCGGTCTTAGGCGGCCTGCATCCAGCGTTTTCCGACGACCTTTACAAGGTCGTCCGTCCACCGTTGTTGTTAATTATAAGAATCCGTATTTTTATTATATTCGGGCAAAGAGGTACGATAGTGAAACCGTACGTACATTAATCATAAAACATGTAAAATAAGTTGTCCAAGTAAAAAATCAACCGTATTCAAAACAGTTGAAACCCGTAACGTTACCATAGTGAGTGAAGCCAGGGGTAGCAAGTAGTCCGCAGCGCAGACTATGCATTATTCATAGCAGCCCCGACAAAAGGTAATACTTACAAAGTGAAATGACCCCCAGGTTAATAGAATTGTTATAATACTGTTTATGTTACTACATCTGGTCGTATGGGTTTTATGAGGAAAAAAACTACGGATACTTATTTGAATTTTATTAAAAAATACTAACTTCCGTCCCGTGGTTTCACCCGCATTCCTGAAGGATCTTATGATTTCCCGTTAAAAAAAGTTTTATATGTTATTCTAGGGTTTGTTATCTATCTATGGGTAAAGTTTCATCCATAGCTGTTCAACCGTTACGTAGCTAAGTTGTAACAAACTATCGCATTTATAAGTAAAATATTGAGATACTATACTACCCGTAAGTAAGAAAGACAGGGTTTAATTATGTTTTTTTTTCACTATGTACTATGTGTAGGTACTTGTGTTTGTTTTCACGTTGGTAAATGATCAGTAATGATCTGTAATTAAAAGTGTTGAGCACACAAAGCCTAGAAGGAAACTGTCTCTCAAGTATCGCGAAATCTCGCCGGTAAGAGCTTTGTGACAATTTTCAACTTGGTAGGATGGTTTTTCATTACCGAAAGCTAATTGTATACTCTCACTGCATTATCATTACTGTGATAAAGAATAGCAGAATTAAATATCACGGTAAAAATAAAGGTAAGAAGACAGAACAAATTAATACAACTCATCGCTGTAACAAGCATCCAAAACGATCGCATCTAGTATAATCCGATGAAAGCGAGTGAGCGGTTGATTGTACGGCAGTTTCATTCATCGAGGCCATACTTCAAATTGTCATTATTATTTACATATCATATTTTCCCGGAGATGTGCAAATATGGCGCCCACTCGATATGTCTATTGTATGTAGGGATAAATCAACGTTCGATTTATAATAAGAGTAGGGTAGCGTGGCAAATTCTACTGTTATTCTTTTGGTTGCATATATGTGACTTAAAATGTAGTAGATAAAATTTGAAAAGATCTGGCAGAAAAATGGAATCGACCATAGTTTGTCAGACTGAAAGTTAGTTGTTTTAAAAAGTTAGTAAGTTAAAGTGGGCAAAAGAGAATGATTCTTATTATATTCTTGTAATTTATCAATTTGCCTTTTCAATTAAACCAGAATGAAGAAAATTGTAATTGTTAATATACTTAATGGATGTATATAAGAACCTTAGCAAATTCAGCCAGTACAAGTAAAATGATCATATGAAAAACAAAATATTTTCTAAATTGGTCTAGCTAGAGCAAACTATTTTGTTGCCACGAACTGCTCCACTAACTATATTTATGGATACAGTATAATATCGTACTCACGTATGTATCGTATTATTTATGGCATAGTTTTTTCAATCAAAGTTTTCTCATTGCATGAGTGGACCACCACCATTTCCTGCTTGTAGATAATTTTCTCACGTACATACACATCCAGTATACGGAAAGATCCTCGCAATATATTGCTGATATCATTGAGATAATGAAGCCGAATAAATGTTACAAAATTTTACTATACAACGTGTAGAAAGAATGGTGAAATGTCGAAGGATATTTAAGAGAACATAACTAGTATAAAAATAATAATGCCATTTAAAACTTAAATAAATAAAATAATAATTAAAAACCAATGTAAAGTATACGTAACTATGACAAGCGCAGTCGCCGAGTTGTCAAGTTTAGTAGCAGGCAAGTCCGCACGACTAACTCTCAATTAAAATTATTTCATCCTGTCTGCTCCCAGAACCTCCCAGAACGACTGTCGAGTATACTCCACTGATACTTGCCTCTCGGTTAAAACTCATCAACTTTTTGTCTATACCGATAATACGAGGCATAATGTATACACAGGAGATGGAGAGTTAAAGTGTTGCTTGAAGGAGTTGTGATTTACTTTGAATAGCACAATACGTAAACAATTTATCGAAATTTCGGTAACAAAATACAATTTCTTGATACATTATTTTTTTCTCGATTTTTACTTATTCACAAAGTTTCATACGCTTCTCTAATGTTATAAATAGGTACTTCTGCCTAATTTTTGTGTGTGACTAACAATGACAATATAATTAATTAAACTACAAAGACATAAAAATACTCATTTGCATCGTCAGCTAGAAATCTCTTATCAGTCCTGATATATCTTCATCCACATGCGTCATTTTAGCACCCCACCAAGGAAATATCACGGTCAAGCCAATTAGTCAGCTAATTGAAGAGTTGTCTTTGATCTCCCAACCTTTGCCAGGTGATGCGTGGCTCTCAGACCTCGTCGCACCTGACTACTCCATCCTGAGTTGTTGAATGAGGGTTGAAATGATAATAGGATTTTGAAATCTCATGATATTGTCGAGGGGAAAATGCTTTGTAACATCAAATGTAATTGGTAAATATGGCTATGTGGTTGATCGTTACCTAAGCTTGTGTGCCTACAATTTATCTAGATTTCACCATAAAATGATAAAACAGTATTTTACAGCATCAATGATTTACTTATATACTTTGAGGTTTCATATTTCAAAATGATAAAAATGGGATATTATCATTTCAAGTAAAAAAAAAATATTGAAAAATTATATTGCAAAACTACAGCCTAAGTATAACCAAACATGTAAGCCAACCCTCGCGTGGCGGTCGGAGGCCGGCTCTTCCGACCGAAGACATCGCTCGTGACACAACGGAAGTGCGCACGCCGCGCGGTCAGCTTCCGTCCCTTTGACCTGTCTTTTGTCCTCTCCCGTTCTAATTACAACATTACACCCTACTACGTTATTTGCAATCATATCACACCTTATTGCGTGGTATTAAAGCTTATTTTCGTTTGTTTTAGAGTCATTGCTGTTGATTTTCGCCGCGGGCATACGAAACCCTTGCGCTTATGTGCAGGAAATCGCCTAAGACAAGCCAGTTTTGGGTAATGTCAGTTGTTATTACTAAAAGAC
This sequence comes from Tetheella fluctuosa, assembly GCA_951216915.1. Lineage (NCBI taxonomy): Eukaryota > Metazoa > Arthropoda > Insecta > Lepidoptera > Drepanidae > Tetheella > Tetheella fluctuosa. Next base: position 12,894,125 of record OX578222.1, read on the forward strand.
CTATATATAGATATTAGAAAATTTTATATTCCCTACTTTTTAGGAATGTGAACAATTTTTTTCTAATTTGGACAAACCTATTTCATTCACGAATTGCTATAGCACCTCACTGAGTTTCGTTTTAATTTTATTAATCAAATATTTTTTTCTTGACTCAACTACTGTTATAATTTATTTATTTTCAGTTACGAAGACACAAACACACATCGCATGCCTACGGGCAATGGCCGGGCGGAAGCGACGTGCACGGGCAGGCAGGTCCTATAGACCGCTTCCGCCGCTTTGACAAACAGCCCCCAAGGTCGGCCGGCCAAGTGTTAGGAACGTAATGACACTTGTCATGTAAAGATATTTGAAGAAGATGAGGTCTTCTGTTAAATATATTGCATATTTTTATATGAATCTGAGTTTACTGAGTTAGTTATTTGATTTTTAAGACATCTATGGCAAAAGCTCGAAGGCACTTGTTTTTTTCTACATTCATTACCAAAATCTCATCGAGGCGAATAAAGAGGTGTGGTAAGTTAAGGGAGTCTTCACAAATGTTACAATAAATTATTCCTATCTTCAGCCATGAGACATAATAATTAAGAGTTCTTAGTATAACTGCGTACATTAGAGTCACCTAGCTGAGCTGACTAAAGTTGACATTAATGCCGGCACGTAAGGAGTTCATGCCGAGTTATGGGCTATTAAGAAATTGTTCTTACTCGGACCTCGCCTGATGAGGGGGGTGGGGTGGAGGGGGTCGTGGTTATTTGCGTAAAGTTTAGAGCGCCGTGTGTGCCTCCCTTGAAGGGGATTGTTGAATTATATACAGGATGATAATGTGTTTCAAATATTTGTCAAATGTTTTGCAAATGCTAAGAATCTATCTAGAATCTAGTGGTTCTCGACCGGTATTCCACGAACCACTGGTGGTGCAAGCAACCGAATTGGTCCGCGAGGCCATCCGAAAATATCTATGAATAAAATTATATGAAATATTCATTATCTATGGATTTTTCTTCCCAGGGGTTATGAAAAATAACTGTATTAATTACATTAAAAAGTCTTCATTATCCATAATTTTATGAAATCTACACTAATATTATAAAGCTGAAGAGTTTGTTTGTTTGTTTGTCTGTTTGAACGCTCTAATCTCAGGAACTACTGGTTCGATTTGAAAAATTATTTCAGTGTTGGATAGCCCATTTATCGAGAAAAGCTATAGGCTACTTTTATCCCGGGAAAACACAAGATCCCTCGGGAACGCGGGTGAAACCGTGCGGAAAACCTAGTTAAAAATAAAATGCCTAGAAACTCTTGCCTACTTATTGAAAAAGAATAAGAAGAAAATTATTTTTAGTTGTCTTTTGTTAACCCCTGTATAAGCAATGTAACAAAGATTTGAAGTCGCACTCGGGAGTCAGGGGCGGGCGAGCGGCCGGCAAATTGTATGAGGTGTTTAAAGTCGCCTGCGGCCAACGTCTTAGGTAAACTGAGTGGACATGACCCCCCTCCCCTCCCCACACACACACAACCCCCGTATAGTACTTGTCGACAGTAATCAACCAATGTGGGGGACGAGTGTTTGAATGTTTTGAGATTAGAAGTGTTTTGGGAGAAGGGTTCTTATTATTAGTTAAGTAAGTCATTTATTTTAATGAAGATCAACTTCTGTCCTAACTCATTCTTAATATCTTAATAATGACACAAGTACATTATTAAAATATGGTCCGTATTATAAAATGTCAAGTTTTGAGTTGATATTAAAATCAATTATTTTTAACCTTATTTTAAGAGGGGTTTTATAACTTTAACGTGTGTATCTGTCTGTAGCATCGTAGCTCCTAAACGGATGAACCGATTTAGTTTATTAACTTTTTAAATTTCTAACGTTTATTTTTGATTAACACAATCTTTTCTTGAGACTTGACTAAAGCCAATGCAAAGCAATCAATTGCTTTACATTGAATTCTACATAATAATGCAGTGCTAAGTATGTTGATTAAGTGATTCCGAACATGTAACTTATAGATTATCTCGCATTTCTACAATACCTTCTAGCTAGACCGTCAGAATTAGGTAAATAAAACATAAGTAAAAAATAATATCAATAATAAGTTAAATTTCTCCAAAATGGTCCAAACGGTTACAATCGACTAACATACACTACATAGCAATAATAACCCAATACACACACATGATCTAAATCCGTAGGGTTAGCTAAAATCAATGTACACAATCCACGTAGTATTGACTATGTGGACGTTAGGATTAGTGCGGCTCGTGCTGTACCCAAATAGAACTGCGAGTTAGTTCGGCTAAGTTTTAGTTCGCAAAGTGGTTGCGGACACGGCAGCCATTCGCTGTGTTTGCCCTTTGACCGGTGCACGCACTGGGTCGGTGAATCGCAAACCAAAGATGCTGTGACGCGCGACGACGAATTACCTAGTCCGAACCATTTGAATTAGCTACAATAACATTCTGCTCCTTCTGGTATTTTTTTTTTTTTATATTGTTGATTATTTATGTCATAACTTCCTAATATGAAGTACATATACATCGCTGAAATTACAGAATTATAAAATTCAAAACACGAATAATTGCAGTCATATATAGATACATTAATCTTCTAATGCGAGGGAAATCATTACACAGAAAACAACGAGTAGCATACTTCAAGAAAAAAAAATCATCTAATATAAGGCAGTAGGCTGTCATAGTGCCTCCGGGCATTCAAGTGAAATGAATACAATCGCAGCATGTAAAATCTCCAGTGCGAATGTATTAAAAACAAGACGAACCCAATGAGAACTTAGCAAGTAGCGCTTCTATTTCCAAAGCATCGGTCGAACAAGACTAGACGAGTTGTAAGGAAAGGGAACTACCATAATACCCTTGCTAATTTTACTACAAGTAAGTTTATAGTTCTACTAAACAGGGTGAGTTATTCAGGGCTTAGAGACATTGTGCTAGTTTATTTAGTTATAAGGGAAGTTATCTGAAATATAACAAAAAAATGCAGTTAACTCATATTACAAGTTTGGGTTGGCTTGGTTACATGAAATAATGTTCTTGGTTATCTTGCTCAGGTTTAGAAACAAATAAGTAAGGATTGAGGTAAGCTAAATAAATAAACATGATGGTACATTCCTCACACACGGCCGTCTGACCCCAAACTAAGAAAAGCTAGTGCTATGGAAGCCAGATAACTGATATACTACTTTTCTTTTGTTAATATATTCTTATATAGATAATTACACCCAGACTCAGGACAAACAGATATGTTCATCCACAGAAATTTCTGTCCTGAATGGGAATCGAACCCACGATCTGTGCCGTGATAGATATGGTATCTTACCAACCACGCCAACCGGCCCGTCAAACAAAAGGCTGTTAGTCAAATAACAGTTAAAGGAAATAAGACCCACAGGTTAACCACAAATTAGAAGTAAAGTTAATTTTAATTAAATAAAATATTAATCACTTACCGAATCTTACAGCTCCCTATTTATACACAGTGTAATTCCTTAAGCCGGCCAGTATTCAGGTTAAGTTATCTGAACTGGTCCGGGGCAGAATTTAATTAATCCCGGTGAATAGTTGGCGTTATCCACGGACGAGCGGTCACAGGCTATGCGGCTACCTTGCCCCGTACTTGTTGTAGGGCGAGAGACGCTGTTTAAAGCCACGTTGAAGTTGTAAAATGATTAAATGAATTTAAAAATCTTTAAGATAAACTGGCTGACTACCACATTCAGGTTGAAAATTTGTCACCAAGGTGTGTTCTAGCATTTGCACTTTAGATCCAGTTTTCTTCCATAAGTTTTGTTTGCTTATCAACTTTGGCCACATCATCACTTACCTACTGTGAGATTGTGGTGAAACACAAAGCTAACCACATAAAAAAATATAATTATCAGTGTTATTTGAAACATACCGTAGAGGTAACCAGATACAATTGTAATAACGTAATAAAAGATAAAAATAATTAATTTTAATTATAGTAAAAGTTTTTTAGATTTATTTTTATTACGGCTTCAGATTAGCAATATTTTATATCTATAGATATAAAACCAAATTACCACTCTCTGATAAAAAATCATCACAAAAAATCAAATAAGTACCTACTACAAGATTTACAACGCTAAAATTTGGCATATATTATATAGGGCGTAGACACACGCTTAGGTCTTTCGAAATTCAAACCCTAAAGGGATATAATAGGGGATTGCAGATGAAACCATGAGGCAAAAATCAAGTCATAAATATGTTCTATTTTCGTAAAATCTGGTAAATATCACAGTGGCCAATAAAACTCCCTCTCACCCTAACCGTCGGCCGTCTTCGGAACTGTAATTGATTAGTAAGAAAGTGCACAACTTTGATTGGTGGCATCCATCCGCAGACTTGGGACCAGTTCAAGTGTGCATACAATTACAGCACGCGTCTTATGCCAGCATTTCACAAGTCTCCTTAATTAGAAACCCTTTGAGAGTACTTATATGGAATTAAATGTTATTGCTAAGGATATTGACTATGAAAGCAAATCCAGTTCACTGAAATAACCACGCAATCAGCTGATGGATACCTGAATGGATATCCTATATTTTACCGACAGTGGTAAGTCTAGAAAGGAACCAGGACTTGGCTACAGATTTTTTAGCACCATTGCAATTTGCATGGTATGGTTTCCTCACGATGTTTTCCTTCACCGTAAGCTCAATCTCATTATATGGTTCGAATCCACGACCTTTGCCACGGCATTCGACATCACTACCACTGAGCTATCATCACATAGATCAAACGAGGATCAATGTTGCAAAGTATGTAAATAAAATTATAAGTGATCTATAGAAGGGTATAAAAAGTAATCTAGTTAAACGTGTTAGTTAAAGTGGTCCCACCAAGGATGAAGCAGAATAAACAATGTTAGGGCCAAATAATAGGTAAGTAGGTATATGGAATTTGAACTTACAGATACGACAGACATATGTGTCTGACCACAATTTGGCCGTCATTCGTGATAATGTGGACGAATATGCTTAATACATAAAGCATCAGAGGTCTTATTATATACTAATACTAGCTGTCCCCCGCGGTTTCACTCGCGTAGCGATTTAAAAAATAGATAAGAACCTATTCTCAGACCTACCCGATATGTACACAAAATTTCATAAAAATCTGTCGAGCCGTTTCGGAGGAGTATAGTAACTAACATTGTGACACGAGAATTTTATATATAAGATTATAAATGCGAAAGTAACTCTGTATGTTATCTTTTCACGCCTAAACCGGGGAACAGACCGAAATTTAATTTGGTACGCGAATATCCTATGGTATGGAGAGGGACGTCCCCTTATTTTTATTTCACGGGACCGCAAGTGAATCCGTGAGAGACAGCTAGTATTAAATATTTAAGGACATAAATAGAGTACATATGGTAGAGTAATGTAGTAGTAATGGTAGTATGGTGAGGTAGAGCATAGCGATATGTCGCTCAAAGAGCAGCTCGACTGGGGAAGTACCTCCACCTTACAGAATACCGCTGCCAAATAACTTATAGTTGTGTTCCTGCGCGTGAGTAAGGTCGCCAGAGCTCATCAAGGAGGGGGAAGCGTCGGCAACGCGCGAGTGATACCCCTGGTGTTGCAAGCTTGTTTGCCGACAATGTTGTATAAAAAAAACATAATCACCGCACCATGGCCTCATTTATAATACTTAGATAGTAACAACTCAGCCTACACTTATAGCGGTTAGAGCAAATTTTTACTAATAACGCTTATAGAAGCAATTGGATGGTCATTAAGATTTATGAGCGATATAAATCTCAGGGCAAGGTGGAGGCGATTGTTAACGATTGCTTCGTTTCCGTCGCCCACTGGCGCTTATCTATTACTGCACTTAATCGAGCTGTGGGTGCTCAATGTAAAATACATCGATAATTCTTCGCAAGCGGTTTTACACGTGATGCAGCAAAAAATGAAAATTACTCTATGTATATTTTTTTTTTGGTTGACAAGCAGGCAGGTGGTCCGCCTGATGGTAAGTGGCCACCGTCGCCTATGGACAAATAGCCTATTAAGCCTAGAAGGCAAGGCTATTTGTCAATTGTTAATGTTAATTAATAATAATTTAGATAATTTTAATTTAGATATAAGAACTTCATTTTTTTATATTCTTTGTGTGATATGGTATTTTGTTTCATGATGTGATATCCTTTAATTGAAGGAGCACAAGGTGTTAAACCCAACTATTTCATTTACATTGAATAAAAAGTGTATTCTTTGTAGGATATCCAAATTAAATATAAAAATGATTGACAACAAAAATACACGAAAAATTTTGTATTCTACTTCTCACAGTTGAAATGAAATATATTTTACTAGTTTCCATTCCGCGGTAAACTAATGTTACGATAAAACTCTAGAAGTAACGAAAGCTGATGCAAATAAGTATATTTTGGGCAAGCCTGCTGTATTCTTGGCTTCGTCATTACTCATTTCGGAGAGTCAATCATGAGCCCGTTTTAAATTAAATAAGGTAACGTTTGTGTTATTCCGAAACTTTTTCTTAAATTCGTACCATCACTGGAAGTTACCCAATGTGGTTGGGAATACAATGTTTACATAATAAACGTAATTAGTTCATAACAAACAGAATAACCAACAATTACTCACCTCTAATAACCTCTAAATATAGTTACTCGGTTTGTTTTGTTTTTGTATTTAACAGGTAACGCATTAAATAAATAATTCTGTGAATATAATAATGTAATTAATTGTGGTGAAGTTAAAAACACCTTTTAATTCTCGACGCGACGCGGTATATGATTCAACTTTAGAGGTATGAGTAATTTATTGTTTGGGGTATTTAGGTACTAATTTCCGTCTCAATTTTTGTTGAAGAAAATAATGTAAAGGAAGGAAGAATGGTCCTTATTAGATGGTTCAAAATTTGCTTAAAAGTGAAAAAAATTAATAACTGGTGAAAGTGTTAACAAAGCAAAATTATAAAAAAAAGATTTTTGAACAATAGTGTATTATTTCTTTTCGGAGGGGGCCTACAAAGGTTTTGGACAAGACATTTTTTTTTTTTTTTTTTTTTTTTTTTTTTTTTTTTTTTTTTTTTTTTTTTTTTTTTTTTTTTTTTTTTTTTTTTTTTTTTTAACTAAATAATTTTGGGCAACGGTAGCCTGAGGGTGCCCCCTGTGGGGCTCGACCTCGGCTCAGGACGTTGCCTGGGGAATGAGGGAGGACTTAGCATGCAAACAATTATAATTATTTGGGGATCGGTCGGATTGATTATTTGGGGATCGGTCGGATTGAGGACAAGACAGTTTTTTAAAAGCACATAATATATTACAACTAAATAGAAGAACCAAACAGAGCATACACCAGGTCATCATAGTCAAAGAGCATGGCAATAAATGTCACGAAAAATGATCTCAATTTGTAGGTACCACAGGCGCCAGTGACTAAACTAACTAGGTATAACTAACTGAGTAGTGACAACCGGCCTTTGTGCCATAGACCACCAATGATGTCATATTGCTGAAATATTTGGGATACACTTTAACAGCCACCAGTTACATCACCTTGGTACTATTTATATACTCAACTAGGTACTAAGATGTTATTCCAAACGCGGAATTATCTTGAGTGTAGCAGCTTTTGTTTAGGATTAGGATATCAATATACTCTACTAACCTATACTAATATTATAAAGAGGTAAAGTTTGTGAGTTTGTGAGATTGAAGGGGGTAATCTCTGGATCTACTGAACCGATTTTGAAAATTATTTTAGTGTTAAATAGCCTATTTATCGAGGAAGGCTACTTTTTATCCCGGGAAAACATAAGATCCTTCGGGAACATGGGCACTAATAGAAGAGGAGGTATTCGTTTGATAACTTGCATGCCTACTAGTATGTACTAGTTTTATTAATAGGTTAATTAATATAAATACTAGAATAATAGATGTAGAACAGTACAAAAACAAGATGGGGAAATCGTATACATTTTATAATAATATTATATGTAGGCGTAATTAAAGTAGTAAGTTTCAGGCCAACAGTTAATTTATGACTAATATTTTTAACGTGTTGGGTAAGCCCCGGGTAATTGTTTATGGTCAGTCATTTTACTATTACTATAAAGAATACATATTATTATTTACAGTTTATGTTTATTTCTGGATTGGGTGTCGATTAATTTACTGAACAATTATTTGATGTTATTGTCTTTGTTTGAAGGTCCATTATGCGGTTAGTCATATATATGCCTATATATTATAAACCTGCTATATGTATATATCATGAAATACATAATATTAATAGTAATTAAACAATGACATATTTATTAAATCACTAGATTTCGCCCCGCGGTTTCACCCGCACTCCCGTGGGATCTTATGTTTTCCCGGGATAAAAAGTAGCCTATGTGCTGTTCTAGACTATAATCTATCTCTCTGCCAAATTTCATCCAAATCCGTTCAGTAGTTTTTGCATGAAAGAATAACAAACATCCATCCATCCATACTCACATACTTTCGCATTCATAATATTATAGTAAGGATATTAGTAAGGATTTAAAATGTTGCCAGGCTGTCTGATTTACACGGTGAGTAAATAAAATATATGTCATAGTTGCTTTTCAATTGTTTCTATAAGGAGGCAATGGTCTCTTTTAGTAAAAAATTATGTATACCTATATGAAACTATCGCTCGTGACTGTACAAATCCCGCCATAATTCTTTCAAGCTAATCTTTATTCTGTACCTACCCACATTGAAACCATCGGCTTCTTGTGTTCGTCATGTAGTCCCACCTACCTACATAATGTACAAGGTAATTAAAAAGTACGTTCCTGTTGCGCCAATAAAAGAACAAGTGTGTACTCAACACATGCGAACCGTTCTCACGCCGATGTCATGTGCATAGATTAAACAATTTAAAAATACGCAGAAAGGAAAATTTATTTAATTATTCAAACTTACCTGTTGCACGAACGCCAAATTGTACCTGCAAACAAAACAATTTTCAGTTCTTCAAAATTATTTATTTTAGTGGTGGGGTTAAACTACTAATGAAGCAACTCAATCCGTGCGACGAAGACAGAGCGGCGTGAATCGGCTACAGATCGAACAAACATAGTAGGGTTGCCTTATGCATTTCCCCAATGTTTCTACAAAACATTAAACCATAAAAAAAAATCTATAGTATAGGTACTTTCAAAGACTAAGAAAATAATGCAGGAACTGTGCTATGTAAAAAAAATTAAATTCCTTCTCCCAAAGAAAAGCATATAGGTAGGTTGAAACCAGGTGTACGACCACTCTGCCCAAATTAATTATTCTATGGTAAGTCGGTGCGCTCGGTGTATCGAGGTCGCATATGCTCCAGAGCCTGTGAATCACATCACACCGCGTTCATTAGCCACGGACGGTACCTAATGCTGTGCCCACTAGGTACCGGCTTACACATCTGTCTTAATGTATATGTGTTTATATCATTAGCAACGCTATAGGTATCTATATAACGGTTATTATCAACTGATAGTTTAGACAATGTATGCCGCAAACTATATATGAGGATTTATAGAGAGGTGCTCGGGTGCGCATACGATTTTGGTTGACAATTCGATTGAGTTATTTACTAAATCGAATGTCTTCTATTTTGCAATCCAGACTTTTATTTAGAATGAGACAGTCGATCGGTACATCAACGATATTTCTGAAAACTGTTATCTACTAACACAGCATTAGCAAACATAAAATGATATTTTACCTAGTTACCAATTGGGATAGCAACCGAATCTGAATAAGGAGAATTGACTCAAAATATCCCACATAATGTAAGGTATCTCAGTAGATCTAGACAGAGATAGCTGGGAAAGAAAATCAACAATAAGTAGGACAACAAACCGACTGAGAAAAATGAATGAGGAAAGATAGTAACTTGTAATTGAAACAAGAAGATAAGGTTTTAGTAGAATTTTATTCAAGGGAACTGGCGCTCAAGTACAGCTACCGGAATACACAGATTTCGAACATAACCTTACACATGCATTAGTATCTTCAGGCGATATTTTACGTTATTGTAATATTACAATGAAACCTATAGAAAAGCAACAAAAATTCTAGTAATCATACAGGATTTCAAGAGTTAGGATTGTGTTGTATCATACCAAAACTATCTCTTAGTAAGAGCATCTAAAGGAGTCACGCATTTAAAAACATAACGGATCGCTTACGCAACTCCACATGCAAGATCATACATAAAGCCTTGAACAAATCCCCAGTAATAAAGAAGCGACCGATAGCAAGCGTATGATAGTACAATATTAATATCCCTTAATAGATGCAGCGACACCCACTTTAAATCGGCCAGCGGGCAACACTCAGCCACTCGAATTAATTGAACACTATCAGGAGGCAACGACCGACGAGCACCTTGCGACGCTCAGCCTATATCATGTACTTGATATGAGACACATGTGACATAAGGAATCTCTTTATTTGACGCTGGAAGAAAAGTTGTAAAAGAGTTAAACAGATATGGTCGTATAAACCTGAAAGCTTGCAACACTGATAAGCTTTATAAAAGTCTTAACCTAAACAAATTTCAAGTCTAAGTGAAACATATTAACCACGTACAAAGAGATCGTCACCTTTCAGTCTCCAACCAAATTTCAATGCTGAAAATCAGCCTCCTGATCCATTATAAATATGTTTTCATAAATAGCTTAAGTCCTTCGGTTCTGAGTGGCATTAACCAGACCATAAGAGTAGTGAGAAAATTAAGGAATAACGTATTACGTAACTAAGGCATACAAAATTCTGGTTCAAACAACATAATAGTTGTTTCTATATCTCTTAGCAATTGATCCAGTCAGCCAGTAAACAAGCTTTACAATTCGGTGTTACATATTAACCTATGTCCCGGCAGTGGCATGCGCATCAAACATAACAAATTAAACAATAGGTACCTAACACAAGTGGCCAGGCGTATATCATGAGCGTGAGTCAGTCGCTCTCCTGTTATTGTATGAGACATTACATGGGATCGTATCTGGCACGCAGCACGCTACTCGATTATATCGGAACAGTGGAGCTGTGGAGTCGATGTGGATTGTAATATTGATATCATCATCGTCTTTCACGTACTTCAGAGAAGAGAAGTCAAAAAGCAATTCATCAAAAATATTCTTCAAACAAATTTTAATGATGGAATATGACGTTACAGAAAAGATACAATTTATCAACACACCACTGGTAAGAATTTGATTTCTGCCATAAACACTAACTGCTGAGTGGTGGCTTATCTTGTGGCATTAAAATCTTTAATTTTTCGATCGCATCCTGTTTTATTACATATCAAGTAATCTACAAAAAAAATATTACCTCCAAGTCAACTCCACCAATTTATTATAGTTAGGTAGAGGACAATTAACAGTTCGGCGGGGTCAACAACGGCGGCGACGCGCGCATACCGGTCAATTCGAGCAATTGCCCACGCGCAGACGTGGGAACCGTCCCGCTATCTGCTGCACACCACACACTGACTCACCTAGCTTACAATGTAACTATTTATGTACTAAATAATACCTACCTATGATGACTACAGACATCAGGCATGTCTTACTTAGGAATAAGTTATTCTTAATAATGGATGAAACAACATAACATAAACCGTTATTCTCCTGAACGACATTTATCTTTTCTATAAGTTCAGTTTTAACTCAATATGGTTAGCAGGTTGAGGATCTATTATTACATTAGACATTAATCTAATACAGCTTGTATTCAAGAGCATATTAATACTATTTTTTTTTTATCTCCTAATGTATATTTACAAAGTTACCATAAACAACATCGACATTCTAAAATTAAACTAAGATTTAAGAAATCCATGGTTTCATTAGTAGGTAATTGTAATGCACAGGTTTAACAATGTTCACAAAAATTTAAAAGACGGAATTTTCACCCTCACAGACTGGTAAAAAAATTCTAACAAATCGCCTTACCGACGCAATCTGAAGCCCTAGCAATCTGCCAGGTATTCCCAACAAATTGCCCTTAATAAAATAGTCCTTCTAATTAACGAGCCCTTCCCGGAAGAATTCCCCAAGATGGGGGCAGTTTGTAAAACCGGAGAAAAATAACAAGAATCACCTTCTTAGATGGAAAGTGATCTGCCCTTAATTGCGCTGGTGGGGCTTAGAGGTTGTTATTGAAACAATGAAAAAGTTAGGGAAATTATTTATTGAGGAAATTTGAATTAATTTACCTTCTATGTTTTATAATAATGCGAGACGGACATAATTTTATATTGGAATTCCAATACTTATAATCAATTACAATGAAATATAAGAAATAAATATAGACCATGAAAATTCAAACAGGACTATCACTTTAACTCTACCACCATTGAGTTCCGGTAGCTGTAGGAACATTCGAACCATTTATTGCTATTGTGTAACTATAACACATATCGCAATCCACTTGAATTTATAGTGAAACTAGATTCCGCCCCGCGGTTTCACCCGCGTTCCCGAGGGATCTTATTTTTTCCCGGGATAAAAAGTAGCCTATGTTTTTCTCCATATCATAAGCTATCTGCGTACCAAATTTCATCGCAATCGGTTCAGCGGTTTAGGCGTGAAAAGGTAACAAACAAACAAACTCACTTTCGCATTTATAATATAAAGTTAAGTTTTTAGGGTTCCGTAACCAAAGGGTAAAAACGGAACCCTATTACTAAGACTTCGCTGTCTGTCCGTCCGTCTATCTGTCACCAGGCTGTACCTCAAGAACCGCGATAGCTAGACAGTTGAAATTTTCACAACTTATGTATATCTGTTGCCGCTATAACAACAAATACTACAAACAAAATAAAATAAATATTTAAGGGGGCTCCCATACAATAAACGCGTTTTTTTGCCGTTTTTATAGATAATGGTACGGAACCCTTCGTGCGCGAGTCCCACTCGCACTTGGCCGGTTTTTATTGTATAACATGCGTTATATCACGTGATCACAATGTGAACAGAGCCAAAGTAAACTTAACGTCAGTTGACATAAGAAATATTAAACCACTGTTCAATAAAGCGATCTATGTAGGTGATGAAGTTAGACAATACGGGAGTTCCCTTCTAGGTATTGTGAGTTCACTAATTTAGACTATATCATAACTTAACATAGTGATTAAAGTCAAACACAAGCTAACCGAATTTTAATGGGCAAATATTATCAGACTCTTTCCAAAACTCTGACTGCCTTTTGAAGCCCGTTTAAAAGGGACCAGCAATAATGAAACACCCATTAATATTCCCATACAAATAAGAAAACTTTTTATCATCCGACGATCAGCAGGCATCATTCCTGACTTCACCCGGTTAGTTAGTTAGTTGCAAACTGAAAACAAACCTGGTCCAATCTCAGGAGATGGTATCTGATGGGTGTTCAGCTCGGATACGCATCAGGGAGAGTCCGCTTGATTTATGCGATGAGTTAATCCGACTATTTACTAGTTTTAGTGGAAGGTAAAGAGGGCCTTTTTCCTTAGGCCCTTCCGCTTAAAGAGGGTTACGGTGTAAGTTTAGAGAGAAAAGCGACGATAACCGATATGTCTATGAATGTATTTTTTTTAATACTCTACCTACTACTATACTATTTTTTTTAAATTATCTCGACTTCAGAACGGAAATTGAGACGGGTGTATGTTACGCTTCAGGTTTAGATACTTCTGCTTTCGTTGTATCCTTGCACTATGTTCGTATTATTTATCTTTTGTATTTTATGTGTCTGTAAAAATAAATATCTGTCCATTTTCTTTTGTTTATCACTTGAGAGACGGCGACAAGATTCATAGTTTGCTTCCAATTGAATGTCAAGTGAGACATCTCCCGCTCCCCGCTTATAACTTCCACCAGCTGGTCACTAAGGACGGTTATCAGTCAGCCGGTGTGATGTTTGTGGGCATGGAGACGAGGGCCGCGGCCGCCGCGCGCCGCGGCCGCCGCGCGCCGCGGCGCGGTACACACCGATAATTATCTATTTCACTTGGACATGCTCTTGTTTTAGGACGATTTGTCTTTTTGTATTGTTTAAGTAGGTAAATAAGTTATACACTAAGATGAGATACGAACGTAAATGTATGAAATAAGGACTTTCACCAGTAGGTACCTGGGAAAAATAATGTTGAAAGACAGTAAGTAATATGTCTACTCCCTGGTACTGCTAATCTTCATAGACAGTAGCGACTTACCATTAGGTGGGCCGCCTGCTTGTTTGCCTGCTTTCTGACAAAAAATTGTCCTTCATTAAAATCTATCAACAGTACCTACATATAAAAACCTTGCATAACGTATATTTCAAAAATATCTCGGAGACAAAAATTTACTGAAATTCTTAGTGAAATTGCAACTATATTTTGCATCTGAAAATGCTCTTTACTATGAATAATAAAACGTATAACCTCATAAGCAAATTCAAGAATGCTTAATAAGATGCGTACACTCACCTAGGATCTCGTAGAGGGTGGCTGGCTGGCGAGCAGTAGCTTAGATGAAGACGCGCCCAGCCCCGCGGTGTTGCATACAAATCGCTTGCATTTACCAACCATACGCTACCTACTCGTTGTTCAGCTACTGACACGATAGTTAGGTATGATATGAACTTATACAAGGTTGATACTAAATTAAATCTGAAAAGATTCTTCAGTAAAGTCAGCAATCTTTTCTTGGATAATTTTCAAAATATTAAAGATTATTTATAAATAACAACTATACAATAAAAACGTATTTAACGTTACCAAAATATCGTCAAGGTTCGTCAAAAGGTTAAGCGATAACATTAAGTTATAGGAGGTATTTTGCTTGCATATATTTAGTACCTATACGAAGGCAGATGAATGAGATCACCTACGTCAGAAATGTCGTTTCATAACTAGGGTTTATTGCACCGCATAGCATTGAACAACGTGCGCCCGCGTGCCGCGTGCCACGTCCGTCTGTCGCCAGCCTTACTTACATATTAATTATAGAGGTAACAATTGATCGTATGTAGTGAAATATGTGAAACTAGAAAGATTTTTTTATTTTTATTATGACCCTGTTGCTATGTTAGTAAATGATAGATCACATTGGATATCAATGAAACATGGTCCAGATGTAAAAGACATTAAGAAAATATTTCATAATTAAACAAAGATACCAACAAAGATGTCCTAAGTCTCCGTAATCACCTCCAAAAGTCAAAGAACAGTAGCTCTGACATAAGATAGAACCGTGAATGTGTGTGATCAGCAGAGAAGGCGAGTGCACCTCGACATCTGGCGTGGTGTGGAGTCGAGGCGGAGCGAGCTCGCGCGAGGATGTCCGAGTCGAGACATAAATCACTTGCCTTGCGACCGGCAGCGGTATTGGTACGATATGAAAACTGCTTTACGAGTTAAGCGGGTAGGGGTACACTGAGCATTATTTTTAACTAGCTTTTCCCCGGGGTGTCACCCGCGTTACTGAGAAAAAAATGTAGCATATGTCCCTCTCCATACCATAGGCTAATTGCGTACTTTCATCGCGATCAGTTTAGCGGTTAATGCATGAAAAGATAACATAATAATATTAGTGTGGATTAAATCTTCTATTCCAATGAAAATTTAAACATGCAAACGATTTTATTTCAGTTCTCGTATGAAATATAATCGATAATTATGCTTAGTACCTATATATTGGAAGCGCTCGTAGTGAAACTTGATTAGCCGTTCTTAACCGTTCGACAAAGTTAAGCAACGTCCAGTCTGGCCGGTACCTGGATGGGTGACCGCCTAGTAGAGCGAGCGTTTCCGTGCTTCGGAAGGCACGTAAAGCCGTTGGTCCCGGTTATCACTTAATTGTGATAGTCGTTAAGCTAGTTGGAGGCCTCCTGGTGGCTTGAAAACTCCAACAATAGGTTGACCACGAGCCTACCTCCACCAATCCGCAGTGGGCACGCGTGGTGGAGTATTTGCCCATTCCCCTTTCAACCTTATTCGTGAAAGCAGGCCTGTGTGCATCAGCAGTGGGCAGATATAGGCTGTAATTATTATTATTATATATTGGAATTAACTCACATATTTTTATATTGCTTTATCTATGTGAATATTTCCATGTACTTTCCCTCACTTGACGTAAAATTAATCGATCACAGATAGTACGAATTAGAAGAGCTCGGTGTGTCTCACACTTGATGCAGTTATCATTCGGCTGCGATTTTACTGCGGATTGATTGCGTTCGCGCGGCGTGCCGCTGCGGCTTGAGCCGATTCTGCACACGCCGCTTGCACATATTGATTCCTTCATATTGAGCTATTCCGCACTGCCAGCCCACTGAACATGCTCGTGCAAAACACAATTACTGCCAGTTTTAGACAAAACGTTTATAAAATATGATAGCTACCGAAGCCAAGCTAGCAAAGAAGGTAGCGATGCAATTTGTCATATTAGAGTCTATTGCTTATAGGTAATCTTGTCAAACAGTCATTTAGTTCCATACAGCATTTGTACATTAACACTAAGTAATAGCAATCATAATTTTTAATAGGTTTGTACTTGGCCACATTATCTCACTGTTTATAGTTATACGCTTATGAGAGAGGTAGAGCATAGCGATATGTCGCTCAAATAGCAGCTCGAATGGGGAAGTATGTACCTCCACCTTACAGAATACCGCAGCCAAATAACTTATAGTTGTGTTTCTGTGCGTAAAGTCGCCAGAGCTGGGGAGGGAGGAAGGGTCGGCAACGTGTGAGTGATGCCCCTGGTGTTGTAAGCGTTTATAGGCTACGGTAACCGCTTACCATCAGGCGGGCCGTATGCTTGTTTGCCGACAATGTAGTATAAAAAAAAAACAAAAATGCTTGAAATCACCATTACATGCTTGGTGTTAGGTTTTCAGAGGCAGAGGGACAAACAGGCGGATTACATGTACAATATAATGTAGTTTCCTTTACCGAAACATGAACAAACGGCCTGAACTATATCATAAGCATAAAGGCATATAATGTGTATTTATTGAGAAAGATTTTACATCGAGTACTTAAATTGGTCAATAACATCATGTGACAATACTATAAACTACAACAGAAGATCAACCTATTAGAGGAGAGTGGGGGTGGAAAGGAGGTGAGATTAATTACTGAGTAATCAGAACGGACATTTGCCATCGGGGGAGGTCGGGGCAACCCGTACCTAGACGAATATTATAATACGTAGCACCTATTAGCATTTTATTTGCACTTTAGATGAATATTCATAGGACGTCGGCTCAGTCAGTGAATGCAAGAAAGACCACCAAACTGTTTAAATGTTAGTACTTTGTTTGAGCTATAGGTACCTACGTGTAGCATTGCTAATGTATAAATTCGAAAGTGTCTGTTTATAACGTTTCCACGACTAAACAGCTGTACGGATCTTGATGAAATTTGATAAGGGGAAAGATTATATCTTGGGGAACGACATAGGCTTACCCTTTGTCGCAAAAAAAATCTTGAAAGAAAAGGAAAAGTAGATGAAAATTTGTACTAATTCCTCAATTTAGGGATATGTAAATTCATATTTAGGATTTTGGTAAGATATAATGATAGATTCTTTGTACACGCCAATGAAGTCGCAGGCAACAGCTAGTTGGCAATATTTTTAAATACACAATTATTTACGATGTTGCCTATAATTTTACAACCTATTTATCAGTAAAATAATAAAAACATAAATTAAGTCAAACTGAACGAGTATCAAAAAAATATGCCTCACAGCAAATTTTCCAATGGTACCTATCAGAGCGGTCACCTGAAATCGCTTGGCGCCGCATTGTCGCCCGCCCATCCCCAGCTATTGGGGGTCATTCAGGCCCCCGTGGGGGTGAGATTAATTACTGTTTGATCCCACTACAACACACCCCAGGTACGAGGTGAGTGACGGACACTGCATGCGCACTGACACCTTGATTTACTATGTTACTGATGATTGTAAACTGCATGTTTGCTGGAGTTAGGATGACTTAGTATTTGAAACGCTTTGATTGAGGATATAAATGCTTCAGAGATTGGACTCTCATGTTTATGGGAATTAAATGCCTTTTCTTTTCCTTCAAGAAAATATACGAGCATTTTGAGGTTAGCTTCATTATTAATGAGATAAACTAGAGGCAATGGAAATGTTGACCACCAGGATGATAAGTCAAAACTAAAAGAGTCGGCGAGATAAAAACGAATATTTTATTACTTCATAATAGTAACAAAACAAAATATTCATTGTTTTTCAATAGTAGATATAAAAAAAACGACATCATCGGAATATCCCTCGAATTAAGCATGGAACATGTTTCAACAAGTCCAATTTCCTGCAACATGTCAGAGGCAGGCGAAAAGGCAGCGGCCTGACTGCGCGTATATTAATTACTGACGGCCGCTGATAGGCTAAGTAATGACCCTTGTACATTTGACAGCCGTACCCGGACAGGTAGCGCACGGATATCAGGAAATCTGGAACTGTCTGGTTTATGATATTTTTTTATGACTTTTGCTCATATAGGTCAAATTGTCGGTCCATTGACAGAAAACTGAAACAAAGTGATGAAGTTTGCGAAGGTTTTACGCATTCTGATAAAGTTGCCTCTTATTAACTTAAAAATATAATACGGGAGGAAAGAAAGGCAGAAGAAAGAGATTCGACATTATGGTAACATTGACTAATTCGATAATTCATTATTTTAGTTCACGTTATCACATCCAGTACAAGAATCATCAAGCTAAGGTATCAATAGAGAGGTGTAGGTCGGCAGCCACCGGGCGTGTGTCGGGCGGCCATTAGCGAGATATGAAAGAACAGGTCAGCGCCGGCCCTAATCGACGCCGCAATCCATCACCCACGTGAATAGGTGAGCCTGTAACGTGAGCAAAAATGATTGGGACATGCGGAATATAGCAGGCTTTACTTAAAGATTAATATTTTAATGATATAATGCTTATATTAGAGGGTCAGATGTTTGGTGATCTTATACGATGAACAAAATAAAAATAGAATTAATGTGCATGTAAGGAAGACCTGGGACATGCTTCTTGAAATAACTAAAGAAAAATGGACTTATATGGACTTATTGTTTTTCATGTAATAGCTAAGCATTTAACACAACTCACCATGGTGAGTGGTGATGTGACCGAAGGTGAGTTGTGTAAAAAGATACAAAAAGAAGCGCGTGGACAAAAATGTATATTACAATTAACAAAAATCACTTTGAAAGTATGCAAAGATGTCCACCAAAAAGATGCACAAAAATCAAAGCTTAATTTTTCAAACTGAGCAATTGAATGGGCACTTGAAAGTTAAAATTAGCATTCCAACGACCTGCTTAGAAAAACTTTAAGATTTGATCCACATCTCATATATAAAAAACATTTATAGTGGGTAAACGCGAAAAAAAACATACAAAACACATGAATGTCACGTTCTGAGTGTAACGTCATTATGTTGCAGTCGGTACACGTGCACCGGTGGATAGTCGGAGTGACGCGGTACAGACGCGTGCAATTTCACCGCACGTGCACACGCCACGGCCGCGCCACACAACGCTGCAATAATGCTGTAATGTCGCTACTATGATCGATCATCCCCTACCCACCCTTATGAACATCTTCTATTTAGATCTAATATAAATAGTATAGATAAGAATTTAAAGGGAGATAGAAAACACAAAAATTATCAGTCTTTGTGTATTTTTCTTAAATTGGACATGGAATTTTTGCAACTGAAAAAAGCCAGGTACAAATATAGGCAGCGACGCAGACGTGTTCCTTCACCGAAAGCTTAAGCTCAATATTGGATTGGAATCCACTACCTTTGCCGCAACATTCGACATCACTCACTACCACTGAGTTATATGAATATTAATTCAGTTGATAGAGATGATTTAAATTTTTTTAAAGTACCAAAGTTGCAATAATAATAAGGTTTCTATATAATTTAGCTTTTGAGCTAGAAAATTTCATCACCCAGTAAGATATGTTAAAAGAAGGGAAAAAGGAAAGGTATGAAACTTTAAACGATTCCATTTTCATCCGCCAATCCCACGCACTAAGCAAATCACATGCAATGCTTCGCGCGAATCCAATCAGCACTCGTATAAGAGGCGCATCTGCAAACTCTGATTGCGCCATAAGGTGACGCACGAGCTCATCTGCCGTTAATCCATTAGCCACCTCGCGTTCCATATTTAATTCGAAGCATCCCCCTCCCGGCTGCACTCCTCATCTCCTCGCACACCTAAGCAATTGTCCGCGCGCCATCCGCGCACATGTCGCTGCCCTAACAACGTATAAAATTTGATAAATCGCACCGCCAACATGTGAACTACCCTCTTAGCTTAAACGGTTCGTATTCCATAGCCACTGAGCATCTGTCCTTCGAAACTCGACTCAATGATAAACGAGGACAGTTCACTCTTCAATGGTGAGAGAAAATTTAAGTTATCATCGTTTAGTCACGCGAGTTCAGAAAACGACGTAAGTTGAATCAAACACTTTGAACCTCAATGAATCGGAGTTACGGTGGAATTTGGAATGTCTGCAATGAAGAAGATAATTGTAAGGTTTGACGGGCGGAATGGCAAATGCACTTTAGTGAATGCCCGTGCTGTATGATTTCGCGAGGGTTGTTACTGTAGGTAAGATAATGCAGATGTTTCGGCCGAGGGATACTGAAGGTAGCTGTAGCCCCTTCTATAAGAATGCGACCCTAGAATTGATGACAGAAGCAATTTCGTCAGACGTTTTCAATTAATATAAATGTACGTACTTATAGAGCAGCAACGTAAGTATTTCATTCGGTAAATAATTTTGAGAAATGTCTAAATTAACGATCTCGATAACGCAGCCATAAAAGCGAAAGAAGTAGAAACAAGGAAGTAAACACGGAAAACATTACGCTATAATTCCACTGTTTCCAGACTTTCAAAATTAAATTATTCGAACGGTATTCCGTTTCTGTTCATAAAAATTGAATTTGGAAACTTCGTGCATTCGTTTACAGTTTGAAAATGAAATAAAAACGATCTATCAATTCCGTATTGTACGAGCGCACGGCGGAACTTTCACCGGGCTCTGAATCGATACGAAATTAGCTAATGGAAACTTGATAGCCACCAAAAAACTGGATCCCCGCAAACCCCCATAAGCGCATTTTGCAACAATAAATCTGTGCATTGTCCCTTTTGACGACAGATGGCGCTTTATACCACCCTCTCGTACAGGTAACTTTATACGGGGAGCCCTATCGTTCAGCTAAAAGTGCTTTGTATGACGTCAGGGCTGTGATGCAGTTGAATATTAAAGCGATGCAAGCGCTAGTTTGTCAGGTAACTGCATTAGACACGTACAATAGAATATTCAATTATGGTAATGTTAATGCGAGGTGCGTTCGGGACATGTGTGCGATTGTGCGCACGCGGTCGCCGCCGCCATTTTTGTCCGCTCGTGCGTTACCGTGTTTTTGGGATTACGCCACCCATTTGAATCGAAACGGTCGGATTATTGGTATTTGAGCTATTCAGATGGTGTTTTGTATTGAATTTGGAATTAATGCATGTTGTAAATCAAAGAACGTACTGTGCAGTTTTGAATATTACGTTTAATAAAACGAATATTTTTCTTGTTACGTACAATTAACTTTATAATTAAATAGTACAATTAGGTATAATGAATCATTTACAAGAATAGTGGAAGCTTTATAATCTCCGTAAAGTATTCACGTTCACTCGATTATTTCAGACAAACACAGCTTTATTGTCTACTTATTTATTTACCTATTTTCCTGTTAGCGTTATCGCAATTTCACAATATTTTAATACCTTTAAACAACAATTCATTATGATAACACGTTGTCTGTCCGCTTGAGCTCCGCCATTATCAAAAACAAACACGACTTAATGGCTCCTGGTTCAAATGTTTATTTATTTATTATTAATGTCACCTTTGTATGCTCTAATGGAAGGTACGAGTAATCTATGTATTCTAATTAAGCAATTTATAAAGAAATAATTACTAATCGTGTTTATTAACGATAAACTATCGAGTATTAGAGATACCTAATGACATAGTTCTCATGAAAAGACATTGAAAGGTAGAATTTAAAAAAAACTATAGAACTGCTATGTCCTAGGTCAACAGATCACCTAAAGCATCATACCTACCTACGAATTAAACCAGAAGACAATTTATTAAGTTCAAATCAAAAACTATATCGTCCAAATTCGGCAAATAAATAACTTGAAATTATAATATGGTACAACAGTAAATATTTACGAAAACAGGCTCACACTGTCATAATTAAATTTGACTTTAAATTCTAATAAATATGGTAAAAGTATAGTTAAGGTAGTATGGTTAATAAATCTCTTTGTAACAATCCAATATTTATATCATAAAATTATTTCAAGATCTCGATATTTATTTTAATACAAATAAATAACAATGCATAAACATACCTACTGAAACATACTATAGCTTACAGTATGTATAACTCAAAATAAAATACCAAATAACTAGTAAAAACACACATACAATAGCGGTTCAAAGTACAATAGGTACCTATAGTAGGTAGCTAACATTCATTTAATTATCTCCACATAACTGGTAGGCACCATTTGTTCAAATGGCCTCGGATCAAATTTCAATTAAAACTTTACACATTAAGTGTTCACTAAAGTTACTCGAATTAATAAAAATATGCCTTTGGGAGTGCTACGGCACTTATCTGGTGACACTTGGGTTCTCTTGGCTTATTTGTTTTGTTTGTTCTTTGTCACGGGTTGATTGCAAGTGTTTATTTGTCATAGATGTTTTATTATTTTCTGTAAAGATAGGACGTTACGAGACAATAAAATCTTGGTACGTACCTACTAGACTTGGCATATAATGGTTTGTCAGAGTAATTTAGATTTAATAGCATGAGAAATATGTGATATTTTTGATTTTTGTAGGTACATGTTTTAACGTACATGGTTAAGAATTAATAGAGAGTTGGACAATGTATTTCTTATTCTTAAAAATAATTCAGTAGAAAGACATTAATGCAATGAAAGCAAACTTTATGTGTAAAGTGTGATAGGTGTATTTAAGAAATTATCCAAAATCAGGAGGAATTTACTACAGTAGGTATAGTTGCCAAAATGAAGATGGATCCTCTATACCATAACACATCCATGACAACATTACGATGGTGGATAAAATTATGTTTTTACGAGCGATGGCCGCGGACATGCCGTTTATAGCGCTTGTTTTATTGTGAATAATATTTTTTGCGGTTCATGTTATCGTTTTGTTTCCTGCAATTGATTTCTATGCTACCAAACCGTAAATATCAACGTTCAATACGCGTATAACAAATTATTTAGAATAAATATGACTATTGTGCTTCCGCCGATATTCTATAGGTAATTTTGTAAAACCTAACTCGTCCACAGTAAAATATTATTAAAAACGTGTGTTATTTTACCAAATAAACTGACTACAATATGTTTTCATTTATTTATTTACAATGCAGTAACTTTGTTACCTTGGATAAATACAAACATTGAGTAGAAATGCACAAGATTTTTATTAAAAATTTGAAAAAGAATTGCTGAGTTAAGACTATTCATAGGTGCTTGCGAAGACGTATTTGAATAAAAAGTATGTTAATTTCAATTTCATTTAATTTCATTTCAAATCAGCAATGGGATCCATTATGAACTCATCATTAGTCAAATTATTTTTTTTATATTATAATATTTTCAGAAGATACAATATATTGTTATAGATTATATTCTGGTTAGAGAAAAATAAAACGAAACTAAACAAAATTAATGCTTCCTCACTCATGACTACAATTTATCCGAAATAAATCAAACAATATTAGAAACAAAAGAGTATGGGCGTTAGGTGAGGCTAATAGACAATTAATTATTATCTGAGAATTGAACAAACACGTATTATCTGTGGCGGTGCTGGCTCGGCACGTACCTTCCGGACTCTGAAGGCACATGAGTGAATGCTTACCAGAGTCTATACATTTGGATTGGAGGAGGACTTCCAAAACTACGGACTACGTTTATTTAGTTTAGAAAGTTATAGGTTTTTTTTCCGGGAACGGATGAAACCGCAGGGAACAGCTAGTGTGTACATAAAGCATGGATGGTTCAGGCTGTTTTTGAAAGTTAAGTTTTTTTATGAATTACCATGACTTCTTATTAATAAATTATCCTATAACCTTTATCTTGAGGCGATGATAGCTCAGTGGTAGTGACGTCGGACGCCGCGGCGAAGGTCGTGGGTTCGAATCCTACAATGAGCTTGAGCTTTAAGTGAAGGAAAACATCGTGAGGAAACCATAGTACGGTGGTAGGGTACTTTGTAGTACCCGCCTGGCTGGCTACCACCCTCAAGTTGAAAATCTGTCGCCAAACACCTATTGGTGTGTTCCGGCAGCTGCACTTGAGAGCCAGATCCTTCTAGGCTTTGTGTGCTTACCACCTTCGGCCACGTCATCACCTACCATAGTGAGATTGTGGTCAAACACAAGCCTATACAAAGTAAATAAATAAAATGGGTGACAAATAAATCATACGAGTTCCTATATTATCGACTCTGTCGGATATTTACTCATGTGCATGACTGCTAGTTTATTTGTTACTCCTGATCATCCTGATGGGGTAATGAGGCGCGGTAATCAGCCCACTTATCATCATAAAGGATAATAAATATATACATAGACAGGAAAGAAAGAGATAGAAGCGATCAGCGAACGACTACTTATACCAAAATATATAATAAATATGTAGATAAAATAATTTAATTACTTCAGTTTGATTGTATTGTTGAATATAAATTTAGTAGAGTAAATTTCAAGAAAACATTTTATTAACTAAAAATATGTAAATGTTTATAATAATAAACGTATATGTAAATATGAATAGAGAGTAGAAGAAGAAAAGAAGGGGTAGAAGTAATAAGATGGAGGAGAGTAGCTGCTTGTACCAGGCAGGTACTAAGTAGGTACCAACCCAAAATATTTCTACCATATACCTACAGTGGTTTGATTATGATCGTCATTGAAATCTCACTTTTTCATTTATTTATCCCAAAAAGTTGACAAACAGGCAGACAGTGTACATGATGGATGATGGTTAATGGTGACCACTGCCTATGGACATTAGCAACACCAGGGTAATTGTCAATTCATTGCCGAATGTCACATACAAATTGTAAAGAAATCAAATTACATTCATTACGATAAGCATCGTTATCTAAGTTTTTAGTTATTCACCATTAGCCCTACGTTACCTAAATACTAGCTAAATTCTAATGTGTACACGTTAATGTGTCTCTCGGTATACGATTGCAGTGCAGTGGATTTGAGAGCTCTGGTCACTGCGTGCAAAACTAGTGAGGGTCCGTCGACCTGACTGTTTGATCGCGGACTACAAACATATGGAGACGACTCTTGTGTTGAGTTTTTGGGCAAGCATATAGAAATTTATTGAGTAACCAGTTATGTATTAACATAAAAACATGCGTGTTTTCTATATTTATCAAATTATAGAGGAACTTTTCTTCTAAGAACTGCATTCCACTACCGCTTTTCCGCAATTTTTCACATTTTCTTTCGTCAGTCCACAAAAGACGCGTGCCGTGTCCAGCCGGCTATTACAAAAGACATGAGTTTAATTGATAAGAAAGATAGAAGCATGGATACAAGACAGTCCAACTCAAATGTCACCATCAACAAAAAATTTACGATGCACCTTATCTCCACATAACCCTGCAATGCAACATACATCGAGTCAACGCACGCGCTGCGCCACGGCGCAATACAGTGCAGCTCGCGACCGCACCTTGTCAGCTCACAAATTGACGTGGATTGTTGTCGGGCGATCTTTGTCACCACCACGGCACGGCACAGCGCGCAATCAACGAGAGCCCGACTCATCGAAAACAGATGGATATAACAGCTGGAAGAGATAATGAGAGAGTTGTTGAATTTTTCTTCTAAATGTGGGTGTGAGACGAAATACTAAGAGTTCATCTAAAACAATGGAGGAATTTGGAATTGTAAGCCGATTCTAACTAAGAATAAGGTGGGGGATGGTGGCGATAATAATGAGATTTTTAGAGTTAACTACTAAAAAGAGACGAAACAACATTGATTGAAATAGATCAATGTCAAGTAATAACAGCATATTCCAAAGATTATCTAGGACTAGAGAAAGATAGTGAACATAAGTTAATATTAATAAAATAACTCAGTGGTAGTGACGTCGGACGCCGCGGCGAAGGTCGTGGGTACGAATCCTACAATGAGCTTGATCTTTCGGTGAAGCATAACATCGTGAGGAAACCATAGCACGGTGGTAGGGTAGGTACTTTTTAGTACCCGTCTGGCTGGCTACCACCCCCATGTTGAAAATCTGTCGCCTAGGTTTCTTCTAGGCTTTGTGAGATTGTGGTCAAACATAAGCCTATACAAAGTTAAAGAAAAAAAAAAGGAATGAACGACTCCTCGGGGTCAACGATCTTAATAATTACAAGATGTTAGTGGCTGGGTACAATTTTTAAGTTGTCATTCTGCCGCCAAGCAAAAAATGGGATATAAAAGTTATGTAAATTGAAAATTTTAAAGGATATAGGCCGATCAAATTAAATAACCACAAGAAAAAGAAAGAAAAATGCTCCAAAAAGACCTTCGGCATTTAATTTTATGGATGGACCATTCCAGAAAGTTTTTAGTCAACGTCAGCCCACTATTTCACCGGTTCGCTAGCGTCCAACGCACGATCACAACCATGTATTGATGACTGCCCGATTTTACGCCTAATCTCTAATTATACAGCTGTAAATATAACTATCCATATTATTTTCTATCTTTTTATATATAGGTCAATATCCTCTCATGCATAATTTATTTAGATTTTTCTACAATGTACCTACCCTTGGACAATGTGGGTACTATACTTACTTATTTGAGACATTAAAATGGTTTTTTTTAAACTCACAAGCTTAGAATATGTATTGATTTCTGCACTTACATAAGGAGTCACACAATAACTCATTAGAATACGCTTAAGGTACACAAAAGCAGTTATCTCGTGAGGTACAGAGTATAATGGAGTAAAACACGCGGCAATTCTAATTTCTGCAGCGAAGGGGCGACTATGATAATTGCTTTCTTCTGCGGGTGTCTGTTGTATGCCTTAACAATTTTAGGGATGTCACGATACAATTGGCTTATCATGGAAATTGAGAAGGTGAGTCATCCAGTACGTTTTGAGTTAAACCTACATAATGATGTGAATAATCAAATTCAAACAAAACCTACGGAATTAAATACGTTTATAATTAACTACCAATTCTTACGTATTGTAAACCACAGTCACAACGCCTAAGTTTATTTTCATAAATAAATAAACTTACAGTAAACAATTAAAACATGGAAATATTGTTTGGTTACATACAAGAATACTAAATTGATCCGGTAATTCCAGTAATAATTTAATAATTCTTAACACAACCAACATGTTAATTTACCAATGTTACCAGTAGGTATATGAATATTACCTCAAGACAATTAAACTGAAATAATAATGGGGTTATTGAAGTTGACAGCCCTGTTTATAATCGTCACCATATGAAGCGGACAAATGCGTCGATTTGCATACGGAGGTGGTATAAATACCGAGAGCACGTCGCACTCATTAAAACCTTATATTAGGAGTCTGTCTAACTTATTTAAATATCTAGTGCATAATCAAAATAGTTTTTGACTGTCTTGGTTTATTTTATAGAAAGATTTCGGAAACAAATACGATGTTCCTTGTATTTAACGGGACGGTTGGCGTGGTTGATAAGATACCCTACCTATCACGCTATAGCTCGATGGGTTCGATTCCCTGAATGTGCATGTGTGCATGAACGTGTCTGTTTGTCGTGAGTCTGGGTGTAATTTATCTATATAAGTATATATTTGCAAAAAGTATATCAGTTATCTGGTTTCCATAGCACAAGTTCTGCTTAGTTTGGGATCAGATGGCCGTTCGTGAGGAATGTCCCAGGGCATTTATTTATTTTGAGACGCTTTTACTCGATTATACCAAACTTATTATTTATTACCTATGTCAATATATTTGATACACGCAGCATTTTAAAATATCAGCATTATTAATATCAGCTTGTTAGACAAGTTTGTTAAAACATGAAACTATTTTATGAAACATCCAAGCATCCATATAATCTAAAACAGCACACATAAGACATTCCCAAGCAAATGTCTCTGTTTGAGCATTCTGTCCAAACGACCGGACAGACAGATCTGCGAGACGATACACAAGCAATAATCCGTTTACTTTTATCTCTACCCCTTGTATTACCGACCAATTTAAACAAGTACCTAACACCAGCTTTATTTCTATACTGGTAAGGTTTAAAATAACAGTTCTGGAATGTATAAGGTTATTGTAGAGATTGTCCGTCAAAGAGGTTATTACCTGAAGGATATAAAGTCCTCAGAGCAGTGGAGGAGGTACGGGACAGAGGACGGCCCCGGGCGAATAAAATGCAAATATCTGTAGCGAAGCGTGTGCCTTAGCCAGCTACGTAAAGATGGAGCATTTGAGGAATAGTGATGAGCTGGTGCAAATATCGATGTACAATCGACAAAGTTCAAGCATGACCACCATAAGGCTACTTTTTGTGTGCAGCAACCAGCGACTACCTGGTTGTCGACAATACAAGTGGACAATGCGCTTATCATAAAACTAGTCAAAACAAATGAAATTACACAATAGCGGCTTTTGTCTTGATAGTGGGCGGGGCGAGCTATGATGACTGCTTGCAAGCGAAAAGGTTAAAAAATTGATCATGCTTGAAGTTTGTCGATGGTACATAATATTAAGTCTTAACAATGCCACTTAAACTCTTAATAAAACTAAAATCATATTATACTATCTGCATATATTTTGATTTGTACGTAGGAACGTATGTTATAAAAAGACAGGACGGACATTCCGTTCCTTGGACATAGACCAAAACTATGTAAGAGCACCTACTGCTTTAGAGTGGTATTGAGTCTAATAAATTGATGATGATAAAGATCCAGTCCTTTATTTTTCTATGAAAGGGTGAATAGTGAATTAAAATTATACCCGTACGCACTAGGTAACGAATTAAAAAATCGATATTAAAATGATTTGTTAAGAGACATCACTAGGCGAACAAAACGCTGATTCGGTGTGGCTTGTTGGCCGCGTTTACGAGGGTCGCTGTAAACTGTAAAAAGCGCAAACTGTTTGTTTATGCGCAAACGATTGAAGGCGAACGCCGATACCGAGCGGTGGTGGCGGTGGGCGGATCGCCGATTGAAAACTTCGCCAAGCGTTAGCGGACCTAATAAACTCGACCTGCACTTTTACTGCCGATGGATTCGAACGTCGAATTCCTTTTATAAAAGACGTTTGGTTTTACGTCTATATCCGATTTGTTTCAGTCAGCGAAAATTAAATTGTTTTCAAAAAGAGAAACAATAAATCTGAATATTTTTAACCAATAGATAATAAAAAAAAACTAAATTTAAATACAATTTAAGATAATTCAATAGATTCATCGATATCCTTAACATCCCTTACAAATATTTTTTTAGATTCTTTGAGAAATTCGAAACATAGGTTCTATTAGGTGCATTTACTTATTATTTAATTGTAATTAATAGCTGATCTTCCAGACAGATTTCTCGTACCATTCAAGAATTGTAACAAAGTTTTAAGATAACGTTCAATTAGCTTGTAAAACATTCTGAAAGTAAATTGAATGTTATTTAATTACAGCGAGTGCGGTACACATGCAGTCGACAATTTTGTGCGCAATTGGTACATGGAGTGTTTTGCGGAGTTGGGACCACTATGCACCAGCCATTGCCCCGTGTCAGTGCTAAAATATGTTACAAAATGTACACTGATTTTTGTTTAGATTGCGGTTTTCTACATACATATAATCCTACTACGTTTTAACTTAAAATTAAAGCGTTTCTTCAACTTCATAGCTAGTGATTCAATTAGAATATTAATTAATGGTCTATTTTTAGGAAAGTTAAGTTCATTCAACTAAAACATAACCTACATAGTTTTTTTTATTGAGTATTTAATTTTATTTACATATTTACAATCAATGTATAAAATACAAACTATGATATATAGAAAACATCCTCAAAGCCCTCGCTGCCGTCGATAGGCAAGGTTCCCAACAGGCTGGCAGCGGAAAAAGCTCCCAGCCTGTCGATCTCCCGAAGCCTCGATGAGCTTGGATGATAAAATCCGAGCAAATCGGCGAGCCTCGAACCCCCGTTATTAAACTTAACTAAAGTTTTCTTATAAGAGTTATGATGAATATTCGAAGGGGTTTATAAAAAAGGTATGAAAAGATTTTGTAAGTTTCGTAGTGCCTTCGATATTTCTGGTGGTTATATTGTGTAGTGACAGAGACGTTCTTTCATCACAGTAAGCAGTTGTGCTTGGAGTGTCTCCTAAAAAATACTTTTGATGCTCGACTATTTGTGACTTAAGAATCTTATCTTTAAGCACTAACTTTTTATGCTGGACGAGTCAGTGAGCAAATTGATCGCTTTATTACCAATAAAATAATGCAAATAAAATTTTACTAAAATGAATATAGCGATTAGGGCGTCGGCAACATGAAACAAGTTATGATAACCCTATAAAACTGTATACTAGGCATGGTTACACAAATACCCTAGTTCTATGGAGTATATTATATTGTTTTATGTTGGTTTTATGTTATTGGCGTAATGCGGACAGTTGGGGACTCGCGGCATACGAATGGGCCCAGATTGCGGTACCAGACGTAAAAAACTTCAAGGTCTTGACGTAACAAATTATTTAGAGTCCCATGTGATATGGAGAACTATTGAAAGAATATTTAAAAAATGTTTTGTATATACATAGATTAAATAAAGGCTCTAATTTGGATCTTGATAACACATTTATTACTGCATAATCACCTCATGACTTAAACACCAAGCATATTAAGTCAAGTCAAAGTCAAAGCCATTTATTCAGTTTAGGTCCTAGGAGGGCACTTATGAACGTCGAAACTACTGAAGTTACCACCGATTCGGATGTCGCCTTCAACTGAGAAGAATCGTCAAGAAACTCAGCAAGGTTACATCTTTTGTTTTCTTTTTTTGGACAATCTGACAATGTTGGTTTTTTTCCATTATTTTTTTACAATAATTGTTATTAAAGAAATACAAAATACAAAAATGAAAAAATAACAAGTAAAATAAATAATATACTGAACATGTTCAAATTTTATCTAAAAATTATCTCTAATACTAAGTACTGGCTTTTGTATTATAAGTATGTACAAGATGCACTTGTGCAGAGTGCAGTAACCTAAGTATTATCACTGTCTACGAGTAGGTACGTAAAGTTCATAAATACTAGGTATATTCATCTCATTTTTCTAGTTTTTTACAGTATCTTAGCTCAGTCCCTTCAAATAGTATAAACTTATTTGTATTAGAATTAAAAACTAAATCTTTCAGATTATGAAACTTAGTAGGTATGCTTTGAATTTTTAAGTGAAAGTAGATTAATTATCATACCCATGCACAAAGACTTATATAAATCATAAGCCAGCTCCTACTTCTAAATAACTTGCTCAATGTCATAGAGACGTTGCCTCACGATTTGTATTCAATACACTACGTGGACTGTCGTTGCTGGCAATCACAAAATTGGATCGCCGCTGCGCACTTATTCAAATTGTATGCCCTTTTTAATGCCCACAATTTTATCCTAGCGCGTACACAATACGACAACCAAAACCACAGATTGACACGTCTCTGTGACTCTACATTGATCATCTGTGTCTTTAGGATATGTACGTTTTAGGTATTTTTTAGGCTGTGGTTTGAAATGAAGTTGTCTGTGGGTACATTTTCAGTTTACGATCGTCCAAAACTGACGTTTACTCGTGTTTTGATTTACGAGAACTCCCGCGGATTCACTTTGTCTTGCACTTGATTATTGGATGGTTTGTGGAGTCACGCTACACGCGCCCATCTTGCCTTTTTATTCGTTAACTTTATTTGCCTCAATGGATATATTTTATCTGGTCCGAAATGAGTTCTGTTTATGTTTTTTCGTAAATAACTAGACGGCTTTGGATAATTTGATCGTAAAAGTTTTTGTCTAATCTGACTCTAGAGACTCTAGACTATAAAACGATATTTGGTATCTTTAATATCATAATCTTGGTATCTTAAACAGTTCTGAGGTAACAAACATAAAAAAAAAGTTAAAAAGTAACATTGACATGCAGTAACTGTATACCTAGTACCATGCTTCATACAGGATGAGTGTAAGGCAGGCAATTGTGATACAGGATGAGTGTAAGGCAGGCAATTGTGATTTCGAGTGGTGTCTCAAGCACGTCCTCGGTAGGTAGAGTATGTACCGTCGCAGGCGGTGGTTAATCCGTAGTGTCCGCCTGTCAGCGAGACTGATTTATTGTAATAAACAACAGATACGCGAGCATTGGCGACACATATCGCCATCGATGTAGACTTGAGTATAGACAGACTTGGGAAAATTATGAATTTTGTAAAGTCAAAGTCAAAGCCAATTTAGTGCCCACTTATGAAGGTCGAAGCTACTGAACTGAAGCTACTAGGTTACCATAGTCTGGTCAGCAACATATTGACAATGCTCATGTCAACGCTAACATTTATAGGCGACGCCACATTCGTCTGTACAATGCCAAATGTAGGTTTGTATTTTTTTTATACAACACTGTCGGCAAACAAGCATACGGTCCGCCTGATGGATGAAAGAATGAATTCAACGGTATAAATAATTACCTGTATTTTCACCTTTCTCTGGAATCCGTTATGTATTATGTAGATACCTTACTACTTAGGTACTGGTTGAAAATACAACTCTTCGTTGTATGTAGCTTAAAGGTTGATTTACAAATAACCATAAACGTGTCGTTCAAATAGAA
Source organism: Tetheella fluctuosa (assembly GCA_951216915.1). Classification (NCBI taxonomy): domain Eukaryota; kingdom Metazoa; phylum Arthropoda; class Insecta; order Lepidoptera; family Drepanidae; genus Tetheella; species Tetheella fluctuosa. The sequence continues at coordinate 12,927,190 of OX578222.1, forward strand.
TATTCGAATTTAATCCCATATGGAGAAGGTATGATTCAATGTTTCTCTTCATTGTAGGTACATGCCAAATCTTCAAGCTGATGCAAAACTTCTTCCTTTGCGTATCACTCTTGATAGAGTGGTGGTGGTCGTCATGACGTGTGATTTGGGGCTCGCTTTACAATACTCCGCCATTCTTCCCTAATTGCTGCCCTTAAAGTGCTATTGCGGCCTGAATTTGGTTGGTCCATCTCAACCACGATCTACCACGTGCGCTGGTGCCTTCAACTTTACTCCGCACCACCAATCGCTCTATGGAGGCCTCTCCTCACTGCGACACGTGCCCAAACAGGGTAAGGATGTGATTCTATACTACGGACGATAGGCGCTGTATAATTCCGAGTACCTGAGGTTTATTACTACGGAATTCTGTCCAAGATTCCAAGATTTCTTTTCCAACACCATATTTCGAAAGCGTCTATTTTCTTCTTCTCTCTTTCCCTTAGTCGTCAAAACTAGCTGTGATTGAAGTTTGTATCGTCAAAAATGAAAACCTAATGCCAATTCTACAAATTGTAAAGACACTAGTAAGTTCACTCAATATACGTGGCTAATTGAGACAGTATCGCAGGCCCGCCGCACAAGACGCGGCGCGACGCGAGATACCGCGGGCTACACTCAATAGTCAGTCGGGCCCTTTTACATGGAGTAAATACTATTAATGCCTCATTGGATGTGGCTTAAGAGGACATTACCACGAGCCAACTCCAAATTGAAATTAATTATATTCCTATTTTAGGTATAAGTATACGAATGAAACTCGATTAAATTTTGTGAAACATTCTGTGGAAAGTCATATTTATTCTTAAGCTATAAAGGAAGGATAGGAAGTAAAGTCTTTAGAGACAATTATTAATAATTTATGAAACTATATCTCAGTTTCCAGAAGCCTGATCAAAATTAATTTTTTGTTGAAAGTATAACCTATATGTATATACCTGTCCTTGACGTATATAATGACAAAGACGGTAATAGTTTTGATAAGGCTTTCAGAACCTAGCGGTAGGTATAGCTGCGACTTTAATCAGGTACAATAGAGAATCACTGAGACATTGCCGCATCCAAACACTTTCACTAAGCTTCACATATTCCGGGCACGTATCGGCGAGTCAGCGCACATAAATAACTTATAAAACTAATCCGATACGGGGCGGTGATTTGTTAGCCTATTTACTTATTTATTTAACCCACTTGCTCTGATAACGTAGTCAAAGAAAATTATAAATAACATCTTACGGACAGTATTCATTGTCCAGAGCGGTTTGGGACACAGTTTGTCCAGTACAGAATGTACCTTCTGACATTTACATAAATATTATCTTACATTATTAAACTAAGGTCTCCGTACATGTGGCAAAAGGTGCCAAGCATATCCAGACAGTAGAGATACCCATCACATCAAAAGGGCTATCAAACCATAATATAGTTCTATGAGAGACATAAAAGTGTAAGTAATCATATTACAAATCTATGTCAAAATATCCTTTCGTTCTGTATTTTAGATTAGTCAAAGTTAAAAAGTCATTTCTTGGAAGTAGTGTACGCTTTTATAATAAAACTAGCTTCCGCCCCGCGGTTTCACCAGCGGTCCCAAGTGCTCCGATCGCCACCAAACCTTACAGGATTACCCGCGGGGCTAATATGAAGATTGTCTGAAAATTTCATCGCAATCGGTTAAGCGGTTTCGGAGTCTATAAGGAACATACATAAATACATACTTTCTCTTTTATATATATAGATACCTCTCGCAGTTACCAAGATGACTGATTTTAATTTCAAATCACACTTACTTAAAGAAAGTTTTGAAAGAAAAAGCCTATTTATTTTAAGGTAGCTCATTACATTGAAGATGACTGGAAGTAGCTGCAACTTGCACAAGTGCATCTTGTTCATACTTATATGAAAGCCTTTATAGTATTAGCACAGTCTATGTAACTCTTTCTTACAGTCGGCCATCGGACACGTCTAGACAGAGCAATCGTGCGGGGCTTGCGGGGTGAGAGAGGGGCGGTAGCGAGCCCAAGCTGCCATACACTCGCTTGGGACACAATGGAGCAATTACGAATGCCTATACAAAGCGGCATTTCGCGTGACTTCAAACGCGATAAACGATGTATGTAATTAAGCTGTGGTATTAGAGATACTAATTTTTAGATAACATTCGAACCTGTTCTGGTTATTATTTTTTATTTATTTTTCTTGTTCTCATTTTCTTTCTTTTTTGTGTTTATGCGTATTGTATTTCTTTAAAAATTGTTAAACATGTAACGGAAAAAAGCCAACATTGTCAGACGGTCCAAAAAAAACAAAATATATAAAAAATGTAACCTTGTTGAGTTTCTTGCCGGTTCTTCTAGATGAAGGCAACTTCCGAATCGATGGTAACTTCAGTAGTTTCGACGTTCATAAGTGCCCTCCTAGGGTCATAGGTTATAGGCTAGTATTTATATATTTCTGTAATACAGTTTTTAGTAGCTTGCATAGATATTATCCACAGATATAAAACTAAACAGTTGTTTATTCCAGTACCAGTACATCCCACACTCCCGCAAGTCAATCAACAGATATATTTTATCTGCTATCCCATTTAACGCCCGATAAATAACTTATTTATAATACAAATAAAATTTATAACCTCCATAATCCTCTCGAAGCACTCCATGTAAGACAATCCCCTATTAACAATTCCCCAACATCACGTCTTAGCTTGATGTTTTTTCGTCAACCTGTCATAAGTAACAAAGAATTTGGAAACTATTTTCATCCCTTTAGTTAGAGGAATAAGTTCGGTATTTGCATGGATTTTTTCGAGGGTGAAAGTAAATAGTAATGCTCAATAACCATCGGCATAAATAGTATTAACAACAATTGATTTACATACAAATTGCTTTAGACAATATTGCTGACGGAATGGCGCGCGTGACGCGTAGCACACATGTCGTGGGGCCACGAAGTAAGCGGTCGATAGCGGCTAAATAAATAAATACAAATATCCATACAAAAAGTCCTTATTGCCATGTAGGTAGGTACCTAACTGTAATTTATTAAGGAGTTATTTAAATGGCATTTTTTGCGCACAATTAGATAACACAAATAATTATACATATTATCTAAACTAAAAACAAATCAAAATTAAATTATATTAATATTTGTTAATATTAAATTCTTATCATTTGTATTTGGACATTAAACAAGACATTTTTATGAAAAAAAATAAGAATCATCGTTTACGTGACACAGATGACAAAGCTAATAAAAACGACATGAAATTGCAATCACATTTTAAACCTAATAGTTTTTTTTTTAATTCTTAAAAACTCTTATTTAAAGGCCTCATCACAAAGCGCGCAACGACTCCGACACTGGCATGGCGGGGCGGGGGTGTATCTCACTCACCATACATTCATATTTATATGTATTTATGTATGTATGGCCGTGCAGGAGAATAAGAGCACCTGATTGCGTCTGATTGCGACGATGCTGTTTATTTTTATTAGTAGTGAGCTAGATGGAATTACCTTCGAGGGAGACTTGCATTGCTTTACTTTGCTCTTCAATTTCTAGTCGTAAATACCTCTTCTTTTATATAAATATTAAATTTGGTACATAGACAAAATTCGTTATGAATAGAACCTTAAAAAACATGAGATTGGATATTGATATTCCAACATATGTTTTTACGACATACGGCTGACGGTCCACTTAATGCTATGTGCCTAAGGTCACCAAATACTAGGTTGAATCCCTTTGTGTTGCCGACCTTTATAAAGCCTGGGACAGGTTCACAAGTGCAACTGTCAGAACACACCGATTCTTGCCTATAGATTTCCAACATGAGAGTGGTAGCCAGCTAGGTGGGTACCACATATCTCCAACCACCGTTCAGGATTGCATGCTAGAACATACTTTAAGTGATTTTAATAAAATAATTAAAATGGAAACCAATTACAAAACGGACTACACGTCGAGCTAGTTATTTGGTAATACCTATAGCAAAAACAAACTATGGCAAAAAAAAATCTCTTTTGAAGGCGCACAGCTTTACAACAAATTACCACCAACTATTAAAACTGTAAGTTAATGCATTCAAATTGAAACTGTCACAACATGTTATGGTAAAATACTCATAAATAACTATCAGTGGAATGCATTAAATGAGTAAGTATATAAACAATTTAGACGAACGACAAACTTGTTATTAATTAATGTTAACTCTGTTCTCATCTAAGTGACGATTGTCTAATTTATTTTTTGAGAAAAAAATTCTTTAATCCTAATTCACTACAAGCCGCATAGAGAAAAATCAGTCAATGCAACGTCTTATTGAAGCAAATTCAATTATAAAGAACAATTTACTATACACTAGTATTTGGGCATGTACCAAAATGATCGACGAGCACACTCAAGGCGGCTATATAGAAATATTCGTTTTACTATCAGCTATATTTGTATCAGCTTATATTCAGATTTGAGGTCTAAGAACGCCGTCTCTCGACTGTTTAATCTTATAAAACTAGCTGGTTGTGGACAAATACAACAATAAATATGACAAGTGGTCGAGATCGCCGGCGAGCGCTCTCTATGCAAATATTATATGCCTTATCTGCTATCTACCAAATACGTACTTACCGTCATTTCGGGAAAAACCGCGGCGCACGACCTTCCTTTATTAGTACGAGTAGAGACTACAAAAAACTACAAGACATTGGAAACATTATATTGTCATTTTTGGATTAAAAAAACTTTAATAGTATTGTTATTGTCATGTTTTGAATTGTAAATATATTGTACACTAGCGGTTTTTACCAGCATTCCCGAGAAAAAGTAACGTATGTTCCTCTCCATACCATAGACTATCTGCGGTTTAAGCGTGAAAAAGTAACAGAGTTACTTTCGCATTTATAATATTACTATATGCAGGGTGACTTTTTATCACTGGCAATACTTGCAGGGGTGGAAGTACTCATCAATATGAACAACTTTTATTATGGGACTAACTCTGAGATCGCGTAAAATAAAATGGTAGCTTCATACATTTTGGTCGAGTAGGTATTGAACTTTTGTATGGAACAGTTGATACTTTTTTCGTGATTTCACACTTAGTCTAACATAATTTTTGATAACAACTTAACAAGGTAAGGTAACATAATTTAGTTTCTTCTTTCAACATTTATATGAATTAGTTGTACAATATACAAAAATATATTGCCACAAACACAGGGTATCGTGGGTACCAAAGCAAAGAGGTAACTTCGGTTTGTATAAACAAGCAAATAAGTGACATCAGACTACTTTATACAGGGTGATTTTGTTATCACTGGCAATATTTGCAGGGGTGGACGTACTCATCAATGTGAACAACTTTTATTATAGGGCTAACTCTGATATCGCGTAAAATAATATGGTTGCTTCATACATGTTGGTCGAGTAGGTATTGAACTTTTGTATGGAACAGCTGATAATTTTTTCATGATTTCACAGTTAGTCCCATAATAAAAGTTGTTCATTTTGATGAGTTCTTCCACCCTTGCAAGTATTGCCAGTGATAACAAAATCACCCAGTATAGGTATTTATATAATACATTATCTTACATTACAATTGGAATGAAATAACAGAAACCACATAAAAATATGTCGTTTTTACTTTTCTACCTTTTTTTTGCTAACGTTAATAATATAAACCTGACGTATCCCAGACCACATTATTTTTTTCCTAGTTATTATATTAGCATACAGTTAACTTACAAACGTAATTCCATAGTCCAGTCTTTTCTATTAACATAAAGAAATACAAAAATATCTGTTTAGTTAGCAAACATTTTCATCAATTTTCTTTTTTCATAGTCAAAGAATGTTTGTTAAAACGCGCGTCCCAAAACTACATATAAAAAACATGAATCGCAGATTATTATTAAATATAAGTAGTTAAATATTTTTTTTTCATTTTTTTAAGTACTACAACATTTTATTTTAATTATATATCGACCATACCATATAATCTTGCTCTCTTGTATTATTTATTATGCTTCATACCTAAACCACAAAATAAGTACCTAATACTCATAAAAAAAAAACAAAGCCCGTCATCGCCCCCCTACCCCCCAACCCCTCACAAATCAAGCGGATCTCGTTTATTTAATATTTCCCTTCAATTAATTTGCATAATCCTTGTCAAGCTCAGGTTCGCAGAGACTTTGCCGACAAAAAATCTTATAAAACTATGTACTCGTCCGGGGGCAATATTTAAATTGACTCAAGATTTACGAGTACAGTCAGGATACGGGGAAAACAATGACGGGAAATTGACAGATGGAATCTTTACTGACGAACTTGATGCTTACTATTATCTTTCGGAGTTTTTTTACCCCAAAATAATTAGCCTACATCCGCAGTAATAATACTTACATCATAAACCAACATACTTAGATTTAAGTTATAGTTCCATACTAAGATCATGTAAATATATTCCTGTGGGTGCAAAAATAGAAATAATACCTAGAAAATATTATCGAAAATTCGAAAAATCTAGTTAGATCTTCTACTAATCTTATAGATTTGTGTGCTCACTACCTTTGGCCATACCATATTATATAACCATTGTGATATAGATGAAATAGTGGTCAAACATAAGCTTAAACATAATGAAAAACTGGCCAAGTGCGAGTCAGACTCGCGCACGAAGAGTTCCGTACCATTATTATAAAAACGACAAAAAATCACGATTGTTGTATGTACCCATAATTTATTTTCTGTTTTTTAGTATTTGTTGTTATTGCGGCAACAGAAATACATCATGTGTGAAAATTTCAACTATCTAATTATCACGGTTCATGAGATACAGCCTGGTGACAGACGGACAGACAGACAGACGGACGGACAGCGGAGTCTTCGTAATAGGGTCCCGTTTTACCCTTTGGGTACGGATCCCTAAAAACAAGGTATGTAAGTAACTAGTAGCTTATGTAGGTACTTACATTGTTCCAAATAAATAATTATAAATGCGTGTGTTTGTAAGAATGTTTTTACTGAATCACGTCATAATGGCTAAACATGATGGTATTTGACACATAGATAGATACAATATACGATAGGTACTTTTAATTCCGGGAAAAACTTAAATCTCAGACTAGTAAACAATATTAAATTAAGAGAAAAAGGTTAAATGATTTATTTTCTCAGTAGGCAGGTTTGAACAACCAGGAACACATTAAAATTAATAAATCGATTGGACAGTAGGGATCCACGCTTTCAAGGTTACAGTAAGACAAACTCAAGTAAAACATTATGCAGGAGCACACGAATGAAACAATGTCCTTTCAGTTCTGAACAAATAATGAATATTAAGGTGTGCAGCGGTGTGTGAACTGGTCGCGCCCCCCGCCCCCGCCCGCTTCATAAATATACATTAACATTTCTTTTCGTTATCGGAAGCTCTGAGGTGGATAGTGGTATTCAAATTGAGATTTAATGAGGAAAATAATTCTGTGAACTCGAAGAAGTAAGTTGGTTTTGTAAGAATACATAAATTGTTGCGTTACTTTTTTTACCTACCTGTAGACAAAATCCTTGCATGTTGCATTATGGAGCAGAGTTAGATAGTTAGCTTTTACCTTCAGGTGTCCCTAAATTTTTTTTTGTTATGATAGAAATGTTCAGAAATATATTTTTTATGAGAACTCGATCTTCGAACTCGTTTTGAAAAGAGTAATAACTTAGTTTATAGCTGTTAGCTTAGCTTACTTAGCAACCTCTCAAACCGTGCGTATGAGTCCGACAAAACTAATCGAGAAACTAAATTATGTAATATTTTCAAGACAATGCATACTCATATGTTTGTGGAACCCAAAAGTGGAAATACAAATGAACATAGGTAGGTACCTATACCATTATAATGAAATAACATTAAAGTTGGAATAAGTGATTCCATTAATCGCTCAGCGAGGCGGCGGAGGACAATAAATTAGTGTGGGGCCATAAATCCGGCGGCTTCAGCGCCAGTTACGCGCGCGAGCGGCCGCTGTCCGCCCACCGCGGCACCGCTCGCTACGCTGCACTCTCAGAGATGCACTTACTTGTAAAACATGGTATCTGCTCTTCAATGTATGAGCCCTACCTACATGCAAATCCCTTTTTGAGTTTTGTAAGAACGAAATTATTACAGCCCTTTTCAGATAACATTGATACAGAATCGATTAGGTAGGTACTTAATATTTTTTTCGGGAAGAATCCAGATTATTTAGTGATATGACGAATAATTTAGTAATCGAACTGTTTTTAGGTCAAAAAACAGACTATACGATCCTCAACATTTTTATGAAATGGATCTTGGTGGAAGTATAAAATTAGTAAATACTTAGAAGAAGGAAAACAGACGCAAAAGTTCTTATCTGATCGTAAGTTGCTGCAAATTCAAATATTTTTTTAATGTCTAAACATAATAAAATGAATGATAAACCTTCTGACATTTTCATTCATGCAATTTCTATGAATATTTGAAGCACATACTGCGTTACTCCTCATGGCAGAGTATTAGGTTTTAATATTAATTGCTTCTCGGTGGAAGCCAAGACGGTGGCCGGCGCAGCGGTAAATAAAACTCAAATGTTTCCTGTCAATTTACCTAAATCAAACGTGAACTAACGGATTGCTTCTACTAAACCGATCCCACTGGATAATTCCTTTTCTTAATCTTCTCCGCAGTTTGTCTGGATCTTTCTTAAAACTTGGCGTTAGTTTAACTAAATATTTTATTAAATTTAGTATTCTTTTAATAAACATAAAATTTGGGTTTATGTCTCAAAATGCCTGATTTGTGACAACTTTCTTATCTAAACCTAGTCAAATATGATTAAAAATTGAAATACGTAATATATATTAACGTATTTTGAAATTAATGAAGAATCAACATAAGTTTATCTCAAAGCACCAGAAGTTCTAAGAAAACCTAAAGTTTTGAAAACTTGGTTGATAATTCATTATTTTGTTATTCAAATACTAAATCAGATACCATACCAATATGCAACCCAAATAGCAATTCCTTCCATTACATACCAGTGTATTTTGACGGGCAGCTATTTAGGTGCTTAGATAACTAAGTGACAGGTAACAGTGACGAGTTACCTGCGAGCAATGCGCGGCCTACGCCCCGCCAGTTAACTTTGTCACCACTCCGAATCATCGGCGCACATTAATGACTTCCGGCATGTCTAACGACCGCTCACACTTGACATTAGGTTTTCTCTTTTTAGCATTTGAAACCAGATCTCGATTCAACCTATTTATATCATTTTAGCGAGGCAGTAAATAATAGGTTAGGTTACAGTAACAATGCGATGGACAGATTTATAATAATGACTGCATTAGATGGTTCGAGAATGGGTATCAGGTGGGCAGCAGAGAAAGGTAGTGATGAATCGTGAGCGACGCATATCTACCTATAACTAGGTCTACTCCGTTAGAACCATAACGAGAAGGTTTCTTATAGGATATATACCTACTAGGCAGGTAGGATAAAAAAAAACTTAAAATTCTACTAATATTATAAATGCGATAGCTTGTTACTCAACCACGCTGTACCTACTCGTATGTTGTGTGTGATTCTTTTGTTATCCCGGGAAAACATTAAGTCCCCGGGGAACGCGGGCGTATTGCCCCGGTATTGAAGCGTTTCCTGACTACTTCTAGGTACTATAGTAAATTAATATTAATTTATTATCCTAACAATTTATTTAGACTGATATTTTATATAATCAGATTTTAAACCATTACAAATTAACCTACATAATAGAAAAAAACATAAACTATTGTCTAAAAAATGGCTTAATATAAAATTTACGCAATATTTTATTAGTGAACAGGCAAATAAAATGCGAATAACATTATCAGTGGGACAGCACTGGCACCGCTGCGCTGCCGCTGCTGGCCCGTTGCGTTCCCACTGCGGCGGAGGAGCCGCTCGCGTCCACTGTATAAATTACACGGTACAGAATAATAACGGTACAACAGCTACACACAATAAAGATATGTACAGAGAGTGTGAACTTGACTCAAAGTAACATAACAAAGACCTTAGCTGAATTTTCGAAGACTCAAAATTATTAATGCTTTTTAACACCCGTCAATTTCCAAGCAATCAACGTGTTGCACTACGCTATAACGGTATAGCCTGTCAAAATAGGTAGATAAATTTGGTAGGCATTGATTTCACAAAACAAACAGTCGGAGTCAATACTTTACGTAAAATGTTATTCCTTGAAAATGTTAGTGTCCTTGGTGTCTTTAAATATTAAATACTAATATATTGTATGATCTGCGCAAGTTCACAGTATAGGAGTGCAGTAAGCAAGAGGTCCACCCGAGCCGAACAAATCCGATGTGAAAATTAAAACTGCATTTTGCTGCGGGTGTCTTTGTTACTGTACCACGCTGGAAATGTAGAAATTTCCCGCCCACTGTAAAGCTTTCATTACTTTCAAAGTGAAAGAAAAAAAGTTCTAATACCTACCAACCAACACACTTTTATTATAATGTGGAAATTTTATCAGTAGATGGTACGATTTCGTAGATGTAATTTAATTAAATTGAATTTTATGATGAAACTTTATCATAACGAGCTTAAATTGACGCATTATAATCTCACTAGTTTTCGCCCCGCGTTCCCGTGTTAAAAAGTAGCCTATATCACTCTACGGTCCATAAACTATCTATCTATCACGTCTATCCGTTGGTCCGTTGCAGCATGAGAGACGGACAAACCAACACACACTTTCACATTTATAAGTAAGGGAAAGGGATAGTGATAGAGAAGCCAAGAAGTATGACAATGACGATGAACACAACACTAAGCATTCCGACCCAAACTTAAAAAAAAACATTTCCTACAGTAGAGTAAGTAGGTATGTACTGTACTACTGGTACAGCAGCTGCAGTAGAAGAATATGTACAGCGTCAAAAGTAGATTCGCACTTTAGTACCCTTTCATAATAATCTATTGACATTTTGTTTTGACTAGTTTGCATGAAAATTATGAATTCTGTAATGTGACACGGTACTTAAGTGCCAATCTACTTTCGACGCTAATTTGCGTGGGTTGGAACATGGTGTGTACTTAGGTACATTGTACTGTACATTGGGTACCTACATTTATTGCTAATATCTATACTAATAATATCTATAAAAAAGCTGATGAGTTTTTATTTTTTTGTTTGTTTGAAAGCGCTAATCCCTTGAACTACCTTGAACTAAATTATTCTTGTATTTGACTGCTCGATTCTTGAGGAAGGTTATAGGGTACTTTTTATCTCGGGAATGCGAGTGAAACCGCGGGGGATAGATAGTACTGTAATATTCTGTATATTTTGAGGGTGAAGGTTTTCTTTTACTAAGTAAACCTTAGTAGATCGCAGATAATGAATTAGATACTTAAAAACATACTTAAGGACAGTCCATCTAATACTTTAGATAAATGTCCTAAATCTACATTGGACTCAATAATAATTGGACCTCCAAAGTTGTTAATTGAACATTGCTACCAGCACTCGTACCAGGTGGGCAGCTGCCTCTCTTCTAATTTATGTAAAGGCTAAATGAAGCAAAATGCCTTAAATCAAAGACTGCCACTGTCCCCAATCCTATTTAAACAACTGTAGGGTACCCTTTAACTGCGACGTCAATTTGACTAATTGGTGACCTCTTAACAACTCTAAGAAACTTCCTCGATAAGGTTTAGGACACAATGTGGCTTTACAAGATTCGGCTAGAATAAAAATATCAATATAAACTGAAACTGGTAATACCGTAAATAATAATTATTAACGAATCAAATCAGTTGAATAAACGGTACATATTGTGAGAATTAACACCGAAAAATTCGCAGTAAAGGGATAAATGGTGGTAGAGAGAAATATCGACATTTATTAACTGTTGATATTCAATGAAGATGTTTTACTACATCTAAAATAGAGTTTAGACAAATCAAGAAATGTATTTTGATGACATTTTTATTCCGGTGTGTCTTCACCCTGCAAATCCAACTGACTTTCAGTAAGTTGCGAGTACAATTAGCAAGTGAGGGTCGAGGCGGGGCGAGTCCAGTAGTCAAGTCAAGTCCACTCGACGTATTTGCATATGTCGCCGTCGCCTGACCATCGTCTTATGACTTATTCAAAGCACTTCTGTAGGAGTTCACTTATGAAGACATAATGAAATAAATTGTGGTGAAAAACAGGTATTATCATGACAGGGTTCTGTATGAGAACAAAAGTCACCGAAATAGCTCGTGGCGTCTCTAAGTTAAGAGGCAGTGGTCAGGTCACGTTACTCAAATTTAGGAGGAAGGAATGATTTTGGAAAGCTGGTAACCTATTACGGTTATGTTTATTTGAAATTAAAGGTACTTATTATACTCGTACAATTTCTATTACTGGCAACACTGATAAATAATATAGATAGAACGGAATCCAAACCTAAAAAAGTATCATGGATAAGATAGAACCATCGTATTTGATTGAAACTGTATTTCTATATTTAGTATCAAATGATATCGATTAACATGGCTTAGTAGCGCACCTATTTAATTGAGCGATAAACTGCCGGTCTACAAACGGTAACCTAGGTTACAGTGTCTCGTATATAAATCACTAACTATCACTTCGATTAACGATAAATTAGACACATGATAAATTTAAATAAGGTTATTCTGTTTCTGGGTTATGATTTCCTACTACAGTTTGATCGTTGGTGCTGTGCCGCGCATTGGTGGATGAGCCGCGGAGGTAGAGATGGCTGCTCCACTCTTCTTTTCCTACACACACACACTCTCGCGGACAAACTATAACTGTCTCAATGTTAGTCAAGTTAAGAGAATTAATGTTTCTACATACAATGGTTTGTGAAGACTTGGCGGTCTTTACAAAAGAAGAAGGCATCACAATAGGTACATTATAGCAAGTCTTCCTTCTGGTTTATGTTCAAGTAGAGCAGACTACATGGTAAAGTTGTAAGTGTGCGGACACGTAGAGAGAGCTCGTGAAAGTCAATCATGTACACGTAGCTTTAATACGGTGAAGTAATCAAAGTTTCCTCATTCATATGTAGATATTGATGACCAAACTAGCGGCCCTACATGTAAACAACTGTATACATAGTAAGTACCATTAACAAACTTCAAGTATGATTAGATTTGAAACGTTTTCGCTTGCAAGCTTGCCCCAGCCATTGTTAAGACAAAAACTCTTATTTTTGTAAAACCATCTAATATTTTCAAACCCAATGTAGCTGCTTGTAGCTGGCCGTTGGTCACAAAATATACCCTTATGGTGGTCATGTTTGAAGTTTTTTGACTGTACATATGTATTCATGAATACTATATAACATTTGTATCATTATATATTACAAATTACATATTTTGTAATGTTACATATGTATGACATAAATATTGAAATGGCAATGTAAAAACTAATAACGAAAAATATTATTATGATGTTATTAAAGGTAGAATCTTTAGTCAGTAAAAAGTGGCAATTGGGAAAAAAGGCTCTCGAGAGGTGACCTTGGTGCCGGAGAGTGCATTATTAAATAGGACCAAAACTTTAATCGCAGGTATTTCCTAGTGACAGCACATGTATATCTATAGCATGTGTAAATCCAATCCCATAACTATTTCATGAAGAATTCAACATCAGCATAGCGCAGTAGACAGTCGACTGTTCACATTACCCTTCGGCAATCATTAGCGGCACGTAACCAAACAATCGTTCTATCAATCACTCGCGAGATCCTTCGGCAGACGCAGACGGCATCGGCACAATAACCCATACTACACCCACCACACCGGCGCGGGCGGCGGCGCGGCGGCGGCGGCTACCTCGCCTCGTATTCAAATAGACGATCACTTATTCCCTACGGAGCGACACGACGCGACGCCGAGGTCAGCACGACGACGACATGGGACTCACAAATTCACATTCACTTATTAACGAATGAGATAATAAGTGAATATGAATTTGCATCATCAAAAATAGAGCTGACTCGAATAGCTAGGCAGGGCTAGCTCTGTAGGGACAGATATCGGGCAGATTAATCCAATGATTTGGTATGTAAATACTTATAGTAATAGAGTAGGTTGTATAGCTATTCAGTGTCTACATAGCAAGAGCAAAAGAAAACTGTAGGATCCCGAAGTAATGAAAACTCGAAATGTATGGTATCGTGTCGTCGTAATGTTGTCGTCTATTGTAAAAATGATCCAGAGATAGAGAAACAATCCTTCATCCGAATGCCGTGACGTGACTTGTAAGAATACACACTTTTTGCGCACCTAATGTACGTATCGTTTATCGTTTATGTAATACGGTAACGATTAAGTGGATCGCAATGAAAAGGTATGGTAATGATACTAATATTGAACAGAATATGAATTAGGTATGTTCGGATGTGCTTAGTAAGAAGATTATTATATTATGTAACTTATGAAAATAAAATTAATAGTGTGCTTTGAAACAAACAATGCTCACATACATGTTTATCAATTAATGACGGGCCCGTTTGGTAAAAAACCCTAACTATCACGCCGCAGGTCGTGGGTTCGATTCCCACTCAGGACAGACATTTTTGTGCATGAACATGTTTGTTTGTCCTGAGTCTGGGTGTAATTATCTATATCATTATGTATTTACAAAAGAAAAGTAAATAGTATATGTATTATATCAGTTATCTGGCTTCCATAGTACAAGCTCTGCATAGTTTGGGGTCAGATGGCCGTGCGTGAGGAATAGTGTCCCAGAATATTCTTGGCCAATCCTACTAATGTTACTAAGTGTACGTGGGCAACAAACAATCACAACGTAACATCCTAAATGCATTGATATTTATTCAGCGCAGTGCCACGGCACGCCACGCGGCGCGGCGCGGCGCGTCGCGTCGCGGTGGACGAGCGGCGGCGGGAAGCAATCAGTGCGAGTTACGACTGCTCGGAGTTTTTAATCCCCGCTTCGGAGAGAGAAACTTTTTAATTCGGCCGGTGTGGAACCGCCACGGGACACGTGTAGTGTGGGAGTTGGGACCTCATTTTGTAACTAAATGTGGTAGATACAATTATTTAATTTGCCTCGCTTGTGAATTGATTATAGGGAATGTCAGAAGTTTATAATTTAGTTCTCTCTATAAGTCTTGTACAAATCAACCTGAAATCTAAAATATGGTAGAAGTTATTGTGTGTATCATTGAGACTCACCAACTTATTTAATATCCTTTCACTAACATCGATCGAAACAATAGTACCCTACCTACTATTTTAAGTACTTACAATTGAAGAGAATTGGTTGCGATTGATTAGTCATTGTTAAATTGACATCGTCGCCGTGCTCAATTGATGGATACCTGGAAATTATCTATCTGTAGTTTACTGACTGTCATATCACCCGCACCGTAGTAACGCGGAATTTTGCATTTGCTGCGAAGAACCGGCCATATCAGCATTCTGCTCAAACACAGCACCACCTATTCACAAGTAGGTATACTTACCATATTAGAGAGAAGTAGGAAACCTGTCACACGATACTACCGCAAGCAGTCTTTAAAGCAAATATAATATATGTATAAACTTAGATTTAGAGATTAGCACTACACCTACAAGAGAACTGGCTCCCAAATATAGAACACCTCAGAAGATTTCCAACCCGAGAGTGGTAGATAACTTTGCCTAGGTTCAACAAACATCAGTCTATGATAGATAAGTTGATCTTATTGACATATCTTCAAAAATGTATGTTAGTAGAAAGTTCAACAAATATTTTGGTAGAGCTCCCAAGCTACAGTATGACACGGGACATCGGGGACGACACGGCCGGGGGGAGGGGCGGTCCACTCACTGTTTACGGGCACACAATCGTTTTTAATCTAACACCCTTCACCGCCGCATTAGCGGACGACAACTTTTCACTTTTCAGCGCATACTCGCCAGAATTTATCGCTACTGTCGCTTTGCGGTACTGAGTCACTTGTGTGCACGACTGTTTTCATATTATTACAACAGATAAATGTTTTTGAAACAAATTTATTTATTTTTGAAAATTAGAAGGAAACAGTATTCACTTCATATCAATACCATTAAATGTTGTATGTTTCTATCACTACTAATGCTTATAACGGTTTTCCGAAACTACCTACCTATGTAATAAAAGTTTCTTAGTCACTTACAGACTGGCTGACATCAAACCGTCCACAGAGACCAAAGCTGTTTCAAACTCCTTTCAGAAGTTCTTTAAGTAACGTCAAATTACAAAGAAAGAATCTTGTTGAATGAATAGAAAACTATGAGGAGCAAAAGATACTTGATTCTTAATAATACGTTACTCCGCATGAAAATTGACAGATATAATGAAAACTAGTGGCGCTAGAGAAGGCGATAGTAAATCCACAATTTCCTCAATGATCGCGACAATCTCGACACGATGAAGGTCGAGGTCACCTCGTGCATGACCCCACTGTTCCTTATTAGGTACTATTACTTACTATCTGTTAACTAATTAGGTATTTATTGTTGACGCGTGTAACCTAATGAATAGCGCCGTTATCACAAATTCTAGCGTGAAATTGTCACATTGTAGTAGCGAAGAAGAATAAGTCGAGTTAGTTACTAATTAACGATTAATGTTGTGTTATTATATAATATAGTAAAACAAACATATTTAATGTATATTATATTAGATTATGTCACAAAAATGTGATACCTACTATAGGAGCAACTCCGAAATCGCACAAAACAGCTGTTTGATTTCAAACAAGTACCTAGGTAAGATATGTTTGTGCATGAATATGTCTGTGTATCCTGAGTCAGGGAAACTTAGTTTTTAAATATCGATAAAAATAAACATTCATAATTTTATGTATAAAATAATATATAATATAATAGCATCCATACGCCAGCGGCATCGGATACAGGGTCAATTATTGTTACTAGGATCATAAAGACATTAGAATAAGTTAAATATTACTATAAAAAATTGAATTATTTAATACGAAGCTTTACAATACATTAATTTTGTTTATTGAATGTGGGAAATTCAATAAAAATAAAAGTTTGATTACTTTTTTGTCAGCTCAGGTTTTCCTCGTAAAATTCATAATCACGCAATAAAATTTCCGCGAAGGAACAATTCAAGTAATATCAACCGACGAAGAAAATTAAAATTTTGATTACTTGTTTACACGGCTCTACGGCCGGGCGCTTTAGAGCACCGAACAAATCAACTGTTAGTTTCTTCTGTATTACAAAACAAGAACATAATAGTGGTTGTAAAATGATCATAAAAATGAGCGACGAAAAACGCGGCGGAGAAACAGAAAGTTTTGCAGCTAACAACAGGAGGGTAAGTGTTGGTAAATAAACAATTTGGTGGTAGACGGATCCTGTTGAAACAAAAAACATGCTATACCTATTCGTTGAGAGAGCACAATCAAATGACGACACAAGACAAGACGAGATGTACTTATACATTAGGTAACTATATCAGAGGAAAATAAACTTCCTAATGCTGAATAGCTTTGAATGTATTAATAAAATCAGTTGGAAAATTAATTCAAAAACAAAGTTGAATACTAAGTGGTTGTTGACATAACAGTTGGTATTTCCACTATTAAATTTATACATAATATTATCTTAATGCTCTATTAACGAGATACCTAGTACATGAAACATAACTTGACTGCAAATCCCATTATCATTGACAGCTAGGTATATCAATCTCATACCTTTGACTAGTTATTGAATTAACAAACTAGGTATCGTGTGAGCATAAAGCGGCCCACCGAGGCGCGAACACAACCCGGTGTATTACGGCGTGCGTGGGCAAATGTCGGCATGTTGTGTCGATGAACAGACGAGCTCCGGGATTATGTAATAAATCCAATTTGCAACACACGCCAGGTTAATAAAGTCTGCGATCAGAGTGTATCGTTGCTTTTCATATTGCTATAGATACGTCAATTTGATATGAGAGGTGAAAAGGCTAAAGAATCAATTATTTTCAAATACATAGAGACAAATAAAATCAAAAAAAATACGCACATTAATAAAACGGGCATAGCAAAGGAGATTTTTTAAAACAATAAAAAAAAAAAAAAATTTAAGCATAAGAAATAATGTAAAATACAGATAAAGAATATTTTAAGTTTGAGTGTCTCTAACGATTGAAAATACAAATATATAACACGATCTTAAATGAAAAATAAGTCTAAAAGACAGCAAATCAAATCCATAAAATCCACAATTTATAGAAATCTCCTTCAAAAGATAATATTTTGATCAAAATATTATAATTCCCAGAACATATTGATGTGCTACAGACGAGGTGGATGTTGGTAACTGGCTGGATGGAGGGAGACGGTGCAAATATTTGTTGAAGCGTAATAAAATCATATCAGATACCTGCCGACGTGCCGAACGCTGCCAAACATTTATTAAATCAGACAGCTGGCATGGGACATTAGCTGAGCGATTTAGCATAAGATGTACTAGCATACCTATGTTTTTTTCTAATGTCAAAAGCGGTCCACCTGATGGTAAGTGGCTACCGTCACCTATAGACACTAGCAATACCAGAGGGAATTCCAATGTGTTACCGACCCTTATAAAGGCTAGAATCCAACGGAGTAATAAAATGAAAAAAAAACTAAGTATGGTAATTTCGGAAGCACTTGTTTAGCGATCGATATGAAAATAATTTTGTTATATTTTAAATTACTTAAGCTTTAAAAAGAAAATTAAAGACACGTAAGAGTAATTCTAAAAGATTCACAGATATTGTAAACCATGTTCATGTAAAACAAACTGCACTTTTTCTCAAAATAATACAAAACCGCTTTCCTATTCATGATAGGAGCACTCTTACCTTCGTTCATTTATACGTTTAGCTTTGTTAGTAATATCGATATTGAATGATTCATGCACTAAAATTTGGTGAAAATCGATTACAGCGTCGGAAATACCGTTCATTGACTTCAGCCAAACCATCATAATTGAGATCAACACCTACATCCAGAAAGACTTCATACTCATTCGTCATTTACTCACACAGACTTTTTATATAAATTACACACAAAAACTACAAATTTAAGTATTTTTTTTTCAATTTTGCTGAATTTGCCATGCTAGCCTGACGCAGCTACACAAAAAAAATATAACATTACAAGAAGACAGTGCATTAATAACCTGTCATCTCTAATTAACGATATTTCTTGGTTCATATTCAATACAGTTATATGTATAATATTGCATAATAAAAAAAAGCATGTAAACATGTACATCAGCGGGTGCTTGCATCAAATTAAGGGTAAGAAATACTTCCCACGTGTTCGTCACTCTGGCTTCAATCAAGCGTCTTCCACGTGCAAACAAAATATCAGCGAGCATTGTTGATTGCGCACCGACGGAACCTGCCCTAATCAAATTTATGTTTGTTCGTCTTGAGAACACCCCCAACTCCCCCTGTCGGTAGATGGATGAAAATTACCCCATTTGCACTTCAATCCAGGTTCTTTGCCGGCGGCCATTTTTGCCTTCACAGTTTTCACTGTGTTGTTACGGTGTGTAGGGCTGGTTTGATTGGAATTGAGATAAATATCAACACTGGTTGCTTATTAAAAGTTTAATGTAGACCGAGAATATACTTCAACACAGTTCTTTGCTCTTTTATCATTCCATTATTACCAAAAATGCAACAATATGAAACTTTGATAGCTTCTCAATATCTGTCTCTCGTTTAGCAGGTCAGTGTTTTTTTTTTTACGAACTGATGGCTTTTTATAAACGTTTTATATCTTCCTATCTATAACTCCAAACAACAATAGCTCCACTCCGCACATAAACGTAGCAAAATGACTACTTGACGACACGACGCGACGCGACACACGTCTCACACACACCTGTTTCCATTAAAATTTCAATTACATTCGCCACTCGGCAGTCGACGGTGGCGGCGCACTGCGGGATTAGTTGGTAAACACTAGGTGCGCCGTATTTATTTATCTGTACTTACGTTTTGTTTGCTTTACATCATCGCCTACGAGTAGGCACTCTATGATACAGAAACGGGGAGCCTAGTTGATTTACTGGTGGGTTTTGTAGTACATCTCATTGTGGGGAAATGTGAGTGACACGTCCCGACTTCAGTGGAATTTACGAATTATATTCACAATTCGGGCATGTATGTGATGAATTGTAGTAGCTGATTAGCTTAGATAAATACTTTAACTTCTTCTTCTTCTTAACTTCGATAACATTTTATGCATTTTTGCATCATTCTTAGAGAGGTAGACTTCATCGATGCCAAAAATTTAAGCAAATCGACATCATATTTCAAAAGTTACTAATTCAATCACTCCATTCTTTTAAATCTGAGTGATTTCATCCATTATCTTCACCATCAGCACATATAATGATTAAATCCATTTGTGTGAATAACCGCAGTAAATTTAGATTCACCTTTTTTAAGATTATTTAACCCTTACAATGCGAGTGGATATTTTTAACCCAGGGGCCACCTGTCCACACAAGAGCACATAAATGTAACCCTGCAAAAGCCACGGTGTCACGTGACTTCACGACACGGCGACACGGCGGCGCCGCAGGGCCAACGTGTAATTAAGGGAGCCGCGAGTAAACACAGCGATGTGTCCTCAATCGAGTGCTAATGTTCTGTTCTGATAACTACGGGACTTGTTTAATAGATTACAATAAAAACCGGCCAAGTGCGAGTCGGACTCGCGCACCGAGGGTTCCGTACAAACTTCGTCCATCGTTCGCCCATCACGGGAAATCGCGTTTGGTGTATGGGAGCCCCCCTTAAATATTTATTTTATTTTGTTTTTAGTATTTGTTGTTATAGCGGCAACAGAAATATATAATTTGTGAAAATTTCAACTGTCTAGCTATAGCGGTTCTTGAGATACAGCCTGGAGACAGACAGACGGACGGACAGACAGCGAAGTCTTAGTAATAGTATAGGAACCCTAAAAACTGGCCTTAAATTCTAAATCAAGTCCAACTCATACAGCCAGCTGAACTATTATCGCGCGTAAGGTTTTTATAAATAAAAAATACCAAGTTGAAGCCAAGGCCTAGTAATTTATAATTATTTTTAAATTTGTTTCACCAGAATAAAATATGTGGGAGTGTGAAAAGTCCTCGAACGTGTTTATGTAGATACGTAAATATAACGGTCACGGTTCTACACCAAGAGTAGAGGTTTTCTTCCGAACTTGGTCTGTACGATATTATCTACTGTGTGTATGTAGGTATGTGTAATATGACTATTCAGTAAATTTGACAATAAATTTGTGTCCGCGAAAGGGTGTCAAAGGCATCCGAGTGTAACACATTCGAATCTATATAAAATGTTTAAAAAAAAATTTTTTATGAATGCTTTTATCGTGCCGTGGGCTAATGATAATGATTTTGTAAGAAATCATAGAATTTCGTTTTCAAGGAAAATTTCAAATTATATATTTTATTATAAAGCTTGTTAAATTGCATCATTTGATCTTGATTGAGAAAGTGACTCACAAAGTGAAAGTAAACTACCTATATCTTAACTATAATAGGTAGGTACAGACATTCAAATACGTTGACAAAAAAGGGTATTATTGTAAATTATGCTAAATATATTTGGGTCACCTACGATCAGACCGGAAGCATCCACACACACATGGACAAACCTCGAAAATGTAAAAAGTGTTCGCGATACAAAACACAACTTAACAGATTATTCTATACTTCTTCTATTTTATTTTTTATTATAACTTTCGATAAACAATCCTACTGTAAATTGAATATGTACGGATACAGATTGAAAACAATTTTATCTAAGTTATACGTTTCCTGGTAAAGTACAGAAATTGAAATTCTGGCTAGAAAGTTTCATGAACTAGAAATTGGTTCCAACAATTAATTACTGCTGACTTATTAATTACTTCCGAAAACTTTACGATAACACTCTCAGTTCTAAAATAATTTCATCTGAAATTTAACAGTACCATTTTATAGCTTTAGCTTTCATGGATACCTACAATACTTAAATGAAATTTCATCTCAAAATGCACTTCATCTTTCAGCAAATGAAGAATATTTAGGTACGTTACAATAGGTATGTATAATATAATTTATTAATTGTACTTCACACAAGCCTACATCTTATCAAAAACACGGCGTAAATTGATATTAAATTTCTCAAAAAAATAAATAAATAAAATAAAAAGTCGAGTTATGAACAAATCCGCTACACTTGGGTCAGCACAACGAGGTCAACCCTTCAACGCGTGCCTAAGACGGCACCTCCTTTTCCATGTCGAGAGAGCGCGGGCGGCCGAGGGTTAAGAGCGCAAAAAATTTATGCCCCACGAAGGTGTCGCGAGTAGTGGAGGGTTGAGTGCCGCGGTCGAGTTTCTTTTGTTTAGGACCAATTTATTGTTTATGGACGCTACTTTACGGTAAAGTTTGGGACTCTATAATGTGTTATTATTTGATGTGGGTCCTACAATAGGTAGGAAAATATATTCTACCAACTGTAGGCGTCATTCATGGTAAGGTAAGGGGATAGTTACCATATTATCCTAACACATACATAATAGACATATATTTATGAGTTTAGTTCGGTGAATAGTTTAGCAACGTATTTGAAAATCTCCATTTAAAAGATATTCACTGCAAGTATCACATTTGCTGTGGAGATTTAATTAGCATAAGTATCTAGGAAAAAATATATTAAGAAAATGGTTTCATAAATTAAGTTATTAATCATTTAATCACCAATAGGTGGATATCAGAAAAATCATGATTACGCAAAAATTCGATCAAATCATCAGGCTTCTAACTAAAGGCACTCATCTACAGTAAGCTTATTTCTACATACCTTAGAGCACCTGAAGGTGCGCCGAGTAGGTACTTAACAGGTAAATAGCGATGCAGGTACGGTACGGGGCAGGTGTAGGCGTGTACCTGTGCCGCCCACCGCGCTGCGCAGGTGCGGGGCGGAGTTACCTGTACCTGGGCTGCACCTGGCACGCCCACCTTGCGTCACGCACGATACGACATTACACCTTGACGTTGGTTATGTATACGTGTTCTCATTATTTATACATACCTATATGTGGCAAGGTGAGGTTTGTTAGATAATGAATTGTGATTTTTATGGCACGGTACTAGAATGTTTTTTCTCTGGTAGATAAAATTGAGGAAATTCTTGAGCTACCCATATAGAATGTACCTAAATACCTATATAATTAAAAATATTGTTGACTATTTTGCTAACGTTATGAAAATTAAAGAAACAGCCTAGCTCAATTCTTTTGAGAATAACGAGTTGTGGATATCGTATAATATATTTTGTAAAAGCTTTGTATGTGTGCTAGTAATAATCCTACTAATATTGTAAAAGTGACAGTTTGGATGGATGGATGGATGGATGTTTGTTACTCAATCACGCCAGAACGACTGAACGGATCAGAATGAAATTTGGCACAGAGATAGATTATAGTCTGGAATAGCACATTGGCTCCCTTCTATCCCGGAAAAACAAGATCTCTTGGGACCGCGGGTGAAACCGCGGGGCGAAAGTTAGTAACTTATATGTATAACGGAGATCCGTTTGGTTACCGATTATAAACTAAAAACTATAACAAAAGTAGAAACTAACTGTCAGATCAACGCACAGCTCAAACCGTTGCGTTTAGAAACTTCAAAATTTTGCGCATAGGTTTCTTATATAGGTATACGAGTATATAGGTATATGTTATACATAACGTAGGGCATCTATTAAGAAACAATTTTCCGAAAAATCCAACTCTAATGGGAGCAAAAAAGGGGATCACGAGTGAAACTGCGAAGCGGAAAGCTAGTCTAATTATAGTCTAACTAGCTTCCGCCCCGCGGTTTTGCCTGCGTTCCCGAGGGATCTTTTGTTTTCCCGGGATAAATTAAAAGTAGCCTATAGCCTTACTCGATAAATGGGCTATCCAACACTGAAAGAATTGTTCAAATCGAACCAGTAGTTCCTGAGATTAGCGCGTTCAAAAAAACAAACATACAAACTCTTCAGCTTTATAATATTAGTATAGATTATAGTCTTACTAGATGAAACCCCGGCTTCGCTCGGGTGAAATGTGTGTGACTCATAATACACAATCTTTTACAAAATGTAGGTAGATATTTTTGTAGTTATCGGTAGTGGTTTGTATTAGTTCGCCGTATCAGACTATCGGATCCGACTTTCAGATGAAAAAATCTGACGTATATTCTCGCGCCAGTTTTAGGTGCGTTCAATTTGGATACGTTCGTAAACTGTTTGCAATAAAAATCTAGTATTACAAATCTCGTTGTTCTCAAAAGATACGAAAATTGCCTTAAATATAAAAATTACTTACATGTTACGCGAGGGGGTCAAAAGTTACGAAAAATGTAAGAAATGTAACCTTCTGGCAACACTGTCTGACAGCTCAATCCAATTCCAATTTATTGTTTATGTCTCCATTGTGTCAACGATGACTGCCAGTGTCATGGTTAGAAAAAACAACGGGAAACAAAAATAATAGGCTGTCAATAAAGGCTCATTTACACACTGGGAACACTGTGTCATCTCATGATTAGGCTGTATGGGCTAGAACCCTTTGCCTTCCCGAAATAAGGGAAAACAAAAGAAAAAACTGATACTGACTGACAGGGATGCGTTCACTTAAAATATGGCGGTACTGTGCTCGGCCAATATGGCGACTGCCATTTGCACCATTAGAATTTAACAAAATACTCGACAATCCGAATTTTCCGGATATATGTTGTCGACTCGTTTTTTTTTTTTGATGTTTTATTATTCAGGTATGGTTTCAATCGAGTCTACCGTACTCCTTGACGGAATTATTAATATAGATTATAATTAAACATAACACACTGAATAAAAAAAATCATCATCATCATCATCTCAGCCGCAAGACGTCCACTACAAAGATATAATTATGTATTCATTATGTTAAATTATTATTTATATAAATTATATCTTTTTGTTTGCTAACTAGGTACCTACTTACCTACTTTCTGGTGAAGAATTGCAAAATGCTGATTTGCTTAGATCGCGGAGATGGAAAAATAACAATTTGTATACTGAATGACCGAGTAAATCCGCTGTACGACAGCTACCTATTCAAGTAATGGAGTAAACACGAGTTTATCTAGGTAAGTGGGTGATCAGCGGAGTAGGTATCGGCCACTCTGCCTAATTAGCCAACATGGGACAAACAAGCGACAACTTTTATAAACAACACCCCTCCCGCCCCACTCCTCACCCCCCGCCCCCCCTCGCCCAAGACAAATTGGATTATGTCCCAGCACCTAATTACCTTAATGGCCTACTCCGAGGGACACCGTAACTATCACTTTTAGTGAAGATTAAATAATAATTAACAACTTTGGTAAGGTAAATAACATTATAAATTCTAATTATGTAAAGATAAGACATTTTATTAATTAGTTCACCAATTTACCTCAAACTCATTTATTCAGTTTGGCCCTGAACGCTACAATTGATTCTACCACTTATTCAGAATACACTTAAACTGAGAAAACTCCAGCAAGAAGCTCAGCAAGGCACCCCATAGCTAAATCAGAATGGAAAACTATGACCGCCCCGCGGTTTCACCCGTGTTCCCGAGAAAAAAAGTAGCCCATGTTCTTCTCCATAATACCATAGGCTATCTGCGTATCAAATTTCATCGCAATCGGTTCAGCGGTTTAGGCGTGATAAGGTAACAAACAAATAAATAAACAAACTCACATTCGCATTTATAATATTATAATAGAAAGTTAGGATGTGTATTGTGTAGTCAAAGAGGAAAACAATATCATGACCCAGTCCCCCAGTTTAAGTCAAAACAAACAATAATACCTACGCACCTACAACATAAAATAAGAATGAAGCTACTGTTACGTAGGTACGGTGTGGCGTGTGTATAATTGTAGCAGAGAGAAGCCATTAGCAGTTAGTACCTGTGGGTAATGGGTCTGCGAGTGATCTCGACTCTAATGAGTATAAACAAGATCGTGCAGTGCAGCCAGCCCCGCGGGTTATTGCATCCGCCGACCACCTCGCCTCTGAGCCACGTTTAATTACTACCGAGCCATCTGGCGGATCGCGCACCTCACTCAACCCTTCCACCCAAAAATTATATAATAATAAAACGAATCATTACTTAAGAAATTCTGCCAATAAAGGCAAGACGGCGTTCCGCTTGAAAAATAATAAAATTAATTAATTAAAAACAAGAACGACCGCGCTTTACCTTGCATACTTTCTCCACTAGCCACCCTATCTCTCTTTCTACTAGTTGCTCGAGAGCCGACGACTCTCGATAAGCGTGATATTACAAACGGCCTCGCGACAATCGTTCTCGATAAATATTTGCAAAAGATTTTCGTCTTCCTCTCGATATAATCAGTTGAAAACGAGAAAAGTTTTTCAATTTCCACACAATACAAAGATTCCGAGTTTTAGAACTGGCGCACGGATTAGTTACGATTTTAATTAAATAATCCGTGAAATTTGTAATAAAACAAAACTCTTAAGTGAAGACTGGTGTCAATTCATGGCAAAGTAGCTCTTTAAAAATGTGAGTGCAATCCTGAAAAATTCAGCTGAACATATTTTCAAAGAGTTTGTACGTAGGTACCTAATTCTATTTAAAAATGTCAAGTGTAGCTGAAGAAATCGTTTCCGAGGCGCCGGACCGGACCGCTTCGTGGCGCCGAAGCGAAGCGTAGGGGAGATAATCTCAATTGTAAATTCAATAAAATCTTAAACAATAACCGGCTTAAGGCAGTTTATACAACATTAGCATTCAGCGGCGACGGGTTAAAAAGAATTAGTTAGTACGAAACAAAAGGGAGTGCTTCTCACCGCAGGAGATACTGTGTAATGCAACTCGGTTCACAAAACAACAACCTGGAAATAAAAATTCCATTGCAAATAAAAAAACATTATGTTAATATTAATCAAAGTAAAATTTTAAATAAAATACTTGGAAGTTAATTACTTAATTATTATTATAGCGGCTAACCAACGCTCTAAAAAGGTTGGATAATTTCGGTAAGCCATGTCATGTGTTCTAAATTAAAAACACCGAATTATTTTGACAAATTTATGTTAAATCTCGCAGTGACATTCACATTGCATCGTATTATAAGTTCACTGAAGTAAAATCTCCAACTTGGTCGTTTTTCTCCTTTCATCCCACAGACGGCACCTACTATACTTGATTCTCTTCACAAAAGGACTTTTGTCTTAAGGTGCTTCTTGTAACGTTGCATTCCTTTTGCACAACTTTATAAAGAATATTGTAAAGCTACGTTGTTACTAAGATGCACTAAGCAAGCTAACAAAGACATCTTTTCATCAGTAATTTTCTGGAATCTTTTTTCATATAAAATATTCAGACTTTTTATTAACCACGTCAGTGAATGGGTATTTTTTTCTGTACGTTTTTAGAGGTTTTTTCCTGAAAGGGTATGTCAGCCTTATCCTACCCTAAACTAAATTATTACATTAAACCTATCTCAATATTATTATCTACCTTACAACATGCACCTACGGAGTAGATGGACTAATCTTGTCAAATAAATATTTTGCAGCTTCCGTTTGAGACTCAGATGATACTAACTTTTATTTTTTAATCTTATAAATGCGAATGTGAGTTCGTTTGTTTGTTTGTTTCTTACCTTTTCACGCCTAAGCAACTGAACTGATTGCAATGAAATTTGGTACGCAGATAGCCTAGTAGTATGGAGAGGGACATAGGCTGCTTTTATATTTCTCTGGATCGCGGGTGAAACCGCGAGGGACATCTTGCTATCGATATCTTGCATCGGCTAGTGATTAGTAGGTCATGGCAACATATAGTGTTTAAGATAAAATTGGTTTCTCTTCAAAAATATTATAATTGAAAGCATTACTTGTGATCTTAACAAGGCAACTTCATTATTGTTAAGCCTATTGAAAATATTCTTTGAATCGAATCGAGTCGCTAACAACGCTCTACTTCAATTAAAAACAAAAATCGTTTACAATCCCCTCGGAAGACATACAAAAACTTCGGGCCAAGATCAATAATCGGGAATAGAATGAGCAACCTGGCTGTAAAGGCAATTAACAGACTTATCTTGCGAAATAACGCGATCAAACAGGGCCGAGAGGAGGCAGAGGGGAGGGGAGAGGCATTTGAAGGAACTTGTAGTTAGAATCGGTTGAGAAAGAGAAATCAATCTTTGAGCCAAACCTGCCGGACAAAGAGGCTCTTTATAGCTTCAGACTTGGTAACAAAAACTTATGACTGAAAAGTAACAAAAAGTAAACATTTTTTTGTTAATCTGCAAAAAATTTGGAAAATTTGTGATCTAAGTCAAAAAATCAAATCTTCTTACTTTACACAAAGGGCTTTAAAAATATTTTATTTCACACTTCACCCAATAAGTATCTACCCGAAATAACTAGAGCCGTCATAGATAGGTTTTATCGAAATGTGTAAACGACGATTTGGCGATTGCCAGCGGCGAGAGTAATTAAAATATCAAAACTAATTTGTCGAGTGGCAGCAGTTTGATTGTGGGCCGAATTAGGTGAGGCATTCTTCCGTCCTCTAACGCCGCGGTTATATTGAGAAGGGGTGTAAGGAGGAAAAATTCAAATAACTTCCGCAGATTGCAGAGGCACTGACAAAGGGTTGCGGATGATAGATTGTGGCTACAAGATGGTATTTGAAGAAGTAAATAATTAAAAACAATATTGTGCATCTTTTTTTTAATACCGTAAATAAGATTTTACAGTAACATAATGAAATAACTATATTAATAGAAGCTAATTCAAGTCCTCATTAAATCCCCTACATGTTACCTTACTAAGTAAGTGTAGCACTGAAACTAAGTTTATAAAAGCCACTGTAGTTAAAAAGTAAAAATACCCTATTAATCACAAAAATAGTCCGCAGAAGACATTATAATAATTCTAAAATCATAATAACAATCATCCTTTCGAAGGAATTACCTCGCAATTCAGATAGGGTTGCCAATTGCCCACCATCCCCCCTTTAATTAGTAAAAATCACGCGACATTTCATCCGACCTGTCAAACTTCCGGAATCGCGGCCATTACGCAAATGGCGGGCGGAAACCTCCGTCTCCAGTTAATTTGTTTTCCTCCAAATGACCGTCGTTTAATGAGAATTAAGGTGTTTATTGAAAGGGCGCCGATAATACGAACGAAAGTTGATTTCATTTCAGAAAATTAATGAAAACTCAGTTAATTGTTGAGAGTATTCGATTTATAACTCTCGAGTCCAGTGTTGCCAGTTTAACTTTCACTTAATAATTTATTGGATTCCACTGAAGTGAACTAGTTACTTTCTATTTTAATTTAAGTTCTACTGTAAGTCCACTTAAGTACTATCATAACAATCTGGGTTACTACTACTCCCTACTTATATCACGCATACAATAATCAAATACACTGTATAAACATACCTAATAACAGTCTAAAACGTAAAAGACATGCTAATTAACAAACCATAACATTTAATGCTCCAAATGCTATCTATTATTTCCAAACCGAGTTATTTCACTCAATCCTCTCCGCAGTCTAAACAATTAAAGGTAAAAGGAAGTAACGGTGGGCAAACGTTTAAAAACTCGGACAAACAGAATAATTCATCCGTTGATTCAATAAAACCTCCTTCGCCCTTCAAAGTGAATCTTTACTCTCACTCTGCGATTTTCCTGGACGTCTTGAGCGAGTGGGTACAAGGTGTAAACGTGCAGCGAATTAACGAGATTGTCCGAGGAGCTATTTAACAAAATAATATCAGTGCAATCTATAAAATTCTATCATAATTATTTTGGATGTAAATCATACTAAAATAAAACAACTCCTTATTGCGTAACTTAATTGGCCTGCAATTAAGTTAAGTAAGTATAGTATATATTTTTTTTACTTTTAAATACATATTAACAAATAAGTAATAGTAATGATATGTAATGATTTTTTGGGACAAATAAAGATTTAGGATTAATTAATTTATTCGAAATCCTGTTTGAATATACTTAATAGAGCTTGAAATCAAAATTATTTATTTCTTATGAATGTACATATTCGAGAACGGCAAGCTAGCACACACGTATAACACCACATGCAAAGGAATGCATATAAGGAATATCACTTTAAACTTGCACCATAAATTGTTTTATATTTGAAACCGTGGAACGGCAATTACTCGCCGAACTGGAATCATTGCTTCTGCCCTCCACTAATTAATTCCGCCCCTCTTTTAATGTTCAAAAATCGTGGCGTCTAATTAGGTTTTAATTCGTTTTATTGGGCCAAGTAATGAAATAATGGTCGGCTCTCGAGTTGTTACAAAGTCGCAGAGCGCGGCCTGCCGTGCCGGTCGCTGGTCGCCGCTGCACAGCCCTATTTTATTACTTCAAAACCTTTCAAATATTTAAAGTTCACTCTTTAATAGGTAATTTTAGAAATCATTGCCAGAGTAACTCTAAGGTTATTTCAAAATAACGCAAATTATATTCTCTATCATAACTAATTCAGCCGGTTGGTACTAACACACAACACATATATCCCAACAAATCGTTATGTAATTACTTTTTTAATGTCGATAAAGTTAGGCAATTCAGTGGTAGCGGTAGGCGTGCCTGCGGCCGGGCGACGACACCGACGGCCGAAGTGAGCCGATTTTTTCCGATGATTGGTAATCGGCGAAGTCATTAGGAAAGACTCGCATTGTTTTTTATCTGGTGCGGGTAATGGCGCGAGAAATGTCGTTAGCTGCCGCGATCGCACACTGAACTATGAAAAAAGATTTTCAGGTGAAGAGGTCTTACAATGACCATCGCTAACGTAACTTATTTGGTTAGTCTGGTTTTAGGCGAAGCAAACATCCAACACTACTAAAAGTATGGACAATTTGCTCTAAAATACAATCAAGTGAAAGTTCGGAAAGCGTAGCGAACACGGAGCTTCAACTCAAACAAAGTTGTTGTAAATCTGCGCAAGAACACGATCAAAAAGCAACAAATCAGGAATACGCCGGAGAGATATCTATTGCTCCTAACTAGACAGACACTGAAACTTCGCAAATTAAATATTATTTTTTCCTTTGCAATGTTTATAAGTTACCGAGCTTGTTATTAGCACTACGCTCGTGTACGGGGAGGTTAACTATTTATATAAGGCTGGCTGAACACGAGCCACTTTAATATTCGCCACTGGACGTCTACAATTAACGCTTGAACAATTTCATAACTCGAGTTCGCCTTTGAGCGCTCACAAACTCCCCGAAAAAAATATTTAAAAAAAATATCAGCTTCCGAGGCAAAGGAAATAAACAAACAGGCTCCCGAGGAACGGTAGCGGCACAAAGAGACGGTGGACCGAGGTCCGTAATTAGATTAGTGGAGCCGAGATCTCGATTGGATCGAGACTCCTATTGAACTTCTTTATAATCTGTCGTGAATCCAACTCGACAACTAAGTTCCAATTATTGTTTCGTGTATTGCATTTTAAAGACGAAGTGGAAGAACATACTACTTAAACCGTAACAACAATATGCTGAGCTAAGAAAACAACGGTTTTGAAATATCCTTATACTGATAGAAAATGCTGCTTGTTCATAAAACTGAAAGATCATAATTACGTACCGATTTTACATTTGGATTGAAACAAAAAATATGTTTTTTTAACAAGGATAGACTTGTGTTTAATAATCAAGGCATGAAAAGAAAAATTCTCATACCTAAACGAAGAAGCAAACTCTATCAATCGTAGAATAAAGCTACTGAAGCTTCTGTACACATGTATTATGACTAAGTAATGCATTCAACTGGGGTGCTTTACGACGACTCTTAAAAAAAACGTCTGCATGCATCTCACTCACGGCGCGGCGTCATACGCGATCATCGGCTAGATCGGTCGTCTACCCTCAAGTAATCCCTGGTGGGTGCCTATCGCTGGCTATTTTCAAAATCACCGTCCCGAGGCCTCAGGCGACACCCTATCGATGCCTGAAATCTCGCACCAACCACTATACCACATGTGAACCTTAAATTACTACTTTATTTTGTCAATTTTGATGTAGGTATAATTCGATTCGACTGCAATAAAGATACAAATCCCTAATTTACAATACGGTATTATCGACGATATTGTAAAACGATAGGTAATATCCCGCTCCCGCCGTTGTCGAATATAGCATGTGGCGATAAGATTGAGTTTTTGTGTAACGACACACCTCGCGGCGACCGTTCGACTCTCGCATTTTATGTGTTCGCCCGGGGGCGAGCGGGAGATTTGAAAATTTTGCTGTCACCGGTTTTTTCTAGATTGCCTTTATCCGACGAAATAATCTTCAAATCTAACTGGCCGTAAAGAGAAAATAAGTTTTGAAGAATGGCACTTCTCGTAGATTTTATATTATGAAGTCAATGTACCTTATTTTAGATAAATTTTGTATTCGCTTTCAAAACCTGGTGAATTTAAGATGAGCACGTTTTAGCTCCAAACTTACTTTTAAATCGTTCTCAATGTTACAGTTATGTTCTAGTATATGGTCTAACAACGGGACATGACTAGTGTTATCTTGCAAGGGACGTAAGGGTCGCGTTATCTTGAGACGATGGCAACTGACCGCAAGCACTTCTGCTTGTCTAAGTTGTATAATACCTACATGAACAATTGCTTCAGTAAGTACCTACTCTTCATACGCACTGTATGTAAAAGCTGCGACGGTTGTTATAACACATTGAAATAATGATGATAATCAAAAACTCAATGGGCCTGTAGGATATAAAATTGATCAGATGATATACCCCGCGGGTATTCGAAAGTGTGGTAATTTTTATTTACTATATTATTATATTGACCACAATCTCACTATGGTAAGTGATGATGTAGCCGGAAGGATCTGGCTCTCAGGTGCAGCTGCCGGAACACACCGGTATAGTGACTAAATACCCCTAAAACATATTAATTACGTTTCCATTAATTGCAATTCATATATATCCTACATCCAAGCATCAAGGGTAAGTAACTACTGATAGCCAAGTCACATTTTACACAGGGTTGTCAGGGTAGCTTTTTAAAAGTGCATAAAGAGTACACATGTTTTTATGTATAATAAAGATTATTGTTGTTATTATACCTTCGAGATCGTAGGAGATTACATTTACACTCTGCCCCACTATTGCTGCGGCGTTTTAGACTGTGCAAAAATCTCTATATGTGCAAAATTTTCTATATATGCAAAAAAACGCTTTTAAGGAAAAACTCGCGTTTTCCTACTTCAGTGCGAAGCAAGCGGGCGAGGCGCCATCGGCCCCACACACTTATCCGCTGATTACACGCGGATAAATAAACAAGTTCGTCTGTTCGGATACTGCCGCCATTTATCGATACTGATTTATTGCACACATGACACATGTTTTCGTAAGATTTAGATTCAATTTAATTAAGCATTGTATCAGTTTGAAAGCATGTGTTATTTGTAATTTATATTTAGTTGTATGTTACATACGCTTAATTTAAAACCTATTTTGAAAATGCAAACGATAAATCAAATATAAGTAATTACCAAAATAATTAAGTAGGTACACCGTATTACAATTAAGCCAGTAGATATTTTGCTGCGCAGTTATAACAGAATTATAATAAAAATATTACAGTTGCGAAACAAGTCTAACACCTCTTTATTGCCAGATGGTAAAGAAAAATTACTACTTACATAAGCGTTTGTAACACAAAGGCATGCATTGTGCTATGAGGCAGATGAAACTCCGAAAGATTTTGACGGGCCGGTTGGCGTGGTTGGTAAGCTACCCTATCTATCACGCCACAGGTCGTGGATTCGATTCCCACTTAGGACAAACATTTGTGTGCATGAACATGTCTGTTTGTCCTGAGTCTGGCTGTAATTATCTATATATGTATGTATTTACAAAAGAAAAGTAGTATATGTAGTATATCAGTTATCTGGCTTCCATAGTACAGGCTCTGCTTAGTTTGAGGTCAGATGGTCGTGTTTGAGAAATAATGTCCTAGAATATTTATATTTACTCCAGTACATCTCTTGTATGAGTGCCTAAACTAAATACTCATCTGGGGAAACTCTAATTACATCCAGATGATAAAAAATCCATTCTTGTCCAAAATATCGATCAGTGTATCGTAACATGGTCTTGGAAGTTAAATATAATATGGGTGGCGATCTCAATAGACTTAGTCTAGTCGCACCTCTTTATAAGATGATGGTTTGATTTTCCCATAAGTACTAATCTACAATAATGTTCGCCGCTCGTATTCCGGATTGAATCACTTTGCCCACCTACCTACATAAAAATAAATAGACATAAATTTATCATGTTTTCATTTTGACTGACAATGAGCCGTGAATCATTTAAACGGTAGGTAACTGACTCACATTTTATCTTTTCTGTAAATTCATTATTCATGAAAAATATAATCTATTTATTTAGGATATACCTTCAAAAGCATGCGGGCTGTAAGTGACCACCACCACCTATAGTAAGCCTATGAACGCTTGCAACACCAGGGGTATCACTCACGCGATGCCGACCCTTCCCCCCTCCCCGATGAGCTCTGGCGACCTTACTCACGCGCAGGAACACAACTATAAGTTATTTGGCTGCGGTATTCTGTAAGGTGGAGGTACTTCTCCAGTCGAGCTGCTCTTTGAGCGACATATTGCTATGCTCTACCTAGGTATATCACAGAATAGTAGCTACATTGTAATTATTCTAAAAAGCAATAGGGAGAGAAGATGCGAACGAAGAAAAAAAACCGGCCAAGTGCGAGTCGGACTCGCACTTTGTCGGTTCCGTACAAACTTCGCCCTTCGTTCGTCCATCACGGGAAATGCACAATTTTATTTGAGGTATGTGCGAATTAAGCTAGACCTCTAAATTGTATGAGCGCCCATACAACTCAGAGGTCTTTATTAATTGGCATAATTATGTATGTATGGACACCCTTTAATTTTCAACTTTTTTATTTTTTGGAATTCCTTTATTTGTGCTGTAAGACCTTGCTTTTTGCCATTTTTTTTATTTTATTTGAGTTGATTGAATGAAAGGTAAATTGCGTTTTACGATTTATGACGTATTAAAAAAAACTACTTACTAGATCTCGTTCAAACCAATTTTCGGTGGAAGTTTGCATGGTAATGTACATCATATATTTTTTTTAGTTTTATCATTCTCTTATTTTAGAAGTTACAGGGGGGATACACATTTTACCACTTTGGAAGTGTCTCTCGCGATATTAGAAACCTCAATATCATTTTTAAAGACCTATCCATAGATACCCCACACGTATGGGTTTAATGGGAGACAAGCAAGGGACATTTTTTTTATAGATCTTTGTTTTTTTTAATTTAATTTATGTAACAATTTAATTACAAATAACAAAGTTTATAAAATATAAAACTAAAAAAAACATATCGACGCTTGAAAGGCAATAATTACCTAGCGACATTTTGGGCGATATTGAGTTATATATACCATTGAAATCAGAAAAAAAAACTGCGTCGATTAATCCTACTCTCATGCCGCTAGGACAAACTTTGTTGTCGCTTGGTAACTTAAAAAAAAACACATTTTCACAGTTTTCGGCGTCCAAGTGACTATAATTTTACCGATTTATGAATAACCTTCACATAGTATGTATTCGATTTTTACAGTTTACACTT
Source organism: Tetheella fluctuosa (assembly GCA_951216915.1). Classification (NCBI taxonomy): domain Eukaryota; kingdom Metazoa; phylum Arthropoda; class Insecta; order Lepidoptera; family Drepanidae; genus Tetheella; species Tetheella fluctuosa. The sequence continues at coordinate 12,963,028 of OX578222.1, forward strand.
AGTAATTTTTGCCTAGACTCGAAATAATGCGTTTAAAAATTAAGTATTTTCTGCCTTGCGGTACCTAGGGTATAAACATTGCTTAAGAAATGTTACCTGATATATATTTTTTTCTCTCGTAATGTAAGACTCTTTAACACAACTTAATTATGTATTCATTGTCATTTAGTACTTTTTACCTAAATGCAATTGACTAAAAAACGTAAATTAGTAATATTTACTGATTTTGAATTTTCTAATAAATACTATGTATAAAAATAAAATGCCTTAGTTATTCACAACGACAGCTCATGTTCTTTATTACTATCCACTTTGCGAGAGGTTTGATTGTACTAAAACCTAAATTCTTTGTTACTTGGCTAAATGGTTGGTTATTTTTATTTCGATCATTTTACCTATGTGTCAAACATCTGTTGCTTCTGGATGCAACATTTTGCTTCAAACTCAATTATTAAATACTGGGGCATAGTTAATTTTACATGTTTTATAATAAAATTTTGTTGTCGGTAAGTCTTGTAATTTAGACTGTTTGTGATTTTGATTAAAATTTTACTAACCGACACTATTTCTTAAAGTATTGAGAAAATCCATCTTTAAATGCCAGTTTATAAAGCTTTTAAGCTGCGTTTAAAATTCGTTGGAATCGAGTAGAAATGACTAATAGGCGATTTTTGATTTTTTTTCCAAAAAAAAAAAAAACTTTAAAATGCTCAAGTGTTAAGTTGCCAACATGTCGCTTAGTCATTATTGCCTTTCAAGCGTCGATATGCAAACTTCCACCGAAAATTGGTTTGAACGAGATCTAGTAAGTAGTTTTTTACTAGATCTCGTTCGTAAATCGTAAACCGCAATTTACCTTTCATTCAATCAACTCAAATATAAAAAAAATATTGGCAAAAATAAAGGGAAAATTCAAAAAAATAAAAAAGTTGAAAATTAAAGGGTGTCTCCATACATACATAGTTACGCCAATTAATAAAGACCTCTGAGTTGTATCGGCGCTCATACAATTTAGAGGTCTAGCTAAATTGGCACCAACCTCAAATAAGGTAAATAAATAAAATTGTGCATTTCCCGTGATGGACGAACGATGGACGAAGTTTGTACGGAACCCTCAGTGCGCGAGTCGGACTCACACTTGGCCGGTTTTTTACATAACTTTTGTTTAACAATTTTTTTTAATCTATACACAGATAGTTCTTGAATTTCTTTGTTATAGAAACGTATACATTGCCCCTTGAATGAGTCCCTCACTTTGCTGAGCCGAGTTACGGGTACAGCAAGTTTGTGCTTATTTCTAGTGTTCAAGCTATGAGTATCGCTGTTCTTAGGAAAATTATAGTCATAATATTGATGGAATCTAATTTATCTTTAAGAGAATCTCTAGGACATAATTTATAAATTGCGCGAATAGCCCTTTTCTGCAGAATAAAAATTCTATTGATGTCGGCACCACTACCCCAAAGGAGGATGCCATATGACATCAAGACATTGTGTCAAAATCTTAATGCGGTTCACAGAATACATCTACTTACCAAGTTTCAACAGTATAGTTCTTATAGTTTCGGAAAAAAGTGGATGTGACATACAGACGGATAGACAGACAGACATGACGAATCCATAAGGGTTCCGTTTTTTGCCATTTGGCTAGGGAACCCTAAAAAGATTACGGCGAAACATTTTTTTTTATTCATTCAAATTGGGAGATCAAAAATCAGTTTACGCGGCGGTGAGCTATTTCGGCTTTTAAGATTGTTAACTTACTTCGGGGGAAATATTTCTGCGACAAATAGAAACGATCGAGCACTTTTAGAACTAAAATTGACCAGGTTCAGATTCTAACGACTGTTTGAAAAACATTTAATAAAATAATGCGTAATATATATATATACTTAATACAAGTACCTACTAGTTGTAGTTGTGTTGATGTAACCTACACAATAGTTTAGTTACAAACATGTTTACTTCCCCTTTCGTAACCTTTGCACACGAACGTAGGTGCCCATTCAACTGATTACAGATTACACTCGTCATTGAAATGATTACGTATCTTCTATATTCAATAGTGTAACAGAAAAATAAAACTGAGGATATTATTATATCGTCAGATCGGTCATCGTGGTTGGTCATTGGTCAAGGCAAACTATTTTTGGTTTTTAAATCACACGTGTAAGGAAATACCTACTTAAGGCTCCAGTCTCCAAGAAATAAATTTACCGAGACTACGCGTGGAACGTAAATAGAGGTATGTTTAAAGCCTCACAAAGCTAATAAAAGTGGCGTCAAATTAAAAAATAAAATATGTATTGGAAACTTCGAATCTCACACTTTAAAATAACGTAAAATATATTTCATTTATTGCTTTTCTGATGACTAAAAAACAATTTATTTTCTGATAAATTCCGCAAGAACACTGATTTTAGGGATACTGGAGCCTTAAGTGATTTTCAATAACAAAAATATTAATTTTGACCTTAAAAGACACCGATTTCAAAGTTCAAGTAGCTATGTATAACACAAGATGGTACACAGAGGTGGTTTTGGTACAAGAAATGTATTTTCAGTTTTAAAAAAATAGTTGAAAAGACATCGTAAATAAATAACGCTATTTACATCCCAACGGCCACATCAGCTATCTGCAACGCCTGTCATAACGGTCTTACCAATATTATCTGCTACCCTTTACATCCTTTATGTCCGAGATTCACCTTCCACCGAGGACGACGCGAATAAAACTTATCCCATTTTTGTTCTTACCTACCTCACTGATACAACGCGCCAACTTTTATTTGTCACTATTACAACCTTACTGCAACTATATAAAGTCTGAAATATAACAAACTTCGAGCAAATACGAAACATGGTTTGTTTCAAAATGTGAGGAGACACGGACAGCTAAGACGATCTAAATAGGCGGATCCCATTTTATGGAGGCAGTTGATTGCCAGAATTCTCCTAGTTTTCGCCCGTCCTGCATGTGCCTCGGGCGATATTGTACTTTGGGGACCGAACGTTTAGTTTTTAGATACACCTATCCTTATGGGATCGGTAAAATAATCCTTTAATGGGTAATTTTCAACCCCATTAAATCTATCTATCATGTCGCAGTAAGATAGGTAACGCCGTGATATAATTATATCCCTAATAATTGATTGCATGATACGTATATATCCGAAAACTATCTCATTACTAGAGTATAACTATGACACTGTCTCAATGTAATATTTATCTAAGCTAATCTTACAGTAATATAATAAATAGAATATAATAACTACATAATCAGACATACGTCACTCGTACATCAGATACCTACACGAACCGTGTTATAGGTAGGTATAATCCCTAGTAAAATAGTAAGGAAATGATTTCGTATAACTACCATCCGGCATATCATTACATCACTAGGTTTATAATTATATTACGTTTTATATTATTACTAGCTGTTCGGTACGGTTTCACCCGCATTCCCGGGATAAAATACCCTATAACCTTCCTCAAGAATTGGGCTATCAAATGCAAAAATATTTTTTCAAATCCGACTGGTAGTTTCAGAGATTAGCGCCTTTAAACAAACAAACAAAAAAACTCTTCTCCTTTATTATATTAGTATAGATTATTGACACAATGAATAAAACACGTATTTTGACGTTTTACAAAATGTAGCAGTACAAAGTTTAAAAGAAAAGATTATTTCATGACACTTTCATGAATACAGTTAGCATGATAAAAATACACTTTATTAATACGGATTGGGGTGGATTTGTTTTTGTATTAACATCGTTTTAGATATAAAAACATTTGATAATATAGGTACTGTGCGCTACGGCAGGCGCATAGCGGGACACGGGTGCGAGAGGTATTCCGTCCGCCGCCACTCCCCACGGCCCACAAAGCACCTAGAGAGGGTAAAACAGGTGATTGCAGGTGAAACCGAGGAGAAATATTATAGTGGTTAACATTGTGCTTCTTCAAAAAAGTTTCTCATGAAAAAAATTACAAATATTTCAATGTGGCGATAGATAAAGATAGATTCTGATTTCCATATCTTTTATCTAACAGCGCAAATGGAGCATAAATTAAAATAAAGCATAAAGGTAGGTAATTTGACCCTCGAGTTGTTCTTGCAAGGATAAGATAAATGCGTGCATACGGGGGATGTGATGCGATGCCGCCACCCGCACCGCGGCGCGAGTGTGCCGCAGGTGCGCGCGACCGCAGCATATCTCATCTTGTTGCCACACCGCGCACTCCCGCGCTGTGGTCAATGGGGTGAAGGCAGGGGACTAATTACTGCTTTTAGATATGGATCTATTTATTGATTGTATACAAAATTAATATCTTTAACTAGCACCAAAGTTACTATCATACTGCCTACGTATAAAACTTTTTCCGTATTTTGAGAAGCAATTTGATTTAATAAAATTTTAACATAAATTAACATTGTGGTTATTTGATTTTTTAAAATTACCAATTCATAACAAAAAGTAATCATATAAAACACGTGTAATGCGAGTGTCTGCCCGAGCTGCCACCACACAATGCGTCGCGACAACTTTCCGTGTCACCCTCGCTAATTGTTGTTCGCAATTTGTTCACAACCTCGTCCGTGCGACGCAAGGTGATATTTTAACGTGTCCGCATTTATATGTAAATGTTCAAACTTCCAACGTACCCCGAGTTTTGACGGCTATCTACGCACATAATTTTCGTTTGTCCAAGTTATAAATTATACCTCCTCACTCCATGTCCCCGTGTTATGATTTGAATCTGAGATAACAACCAAACTTCATCTTGCTGGATGTTTTATTATGAATAAAAAAAATATTACAATTTAAGGTCGGAAGAAAATAAATCTCGATTTGTATCTATTTTTTTTTTTATTATAAAAATATACTGTCAGTAACTATTATGAATGCAATGTATTGTATTTAAAAAAGTAGGTAAGTATTCTTTTATTAAACCTGTACAGCTTTTAATCACAAATAAACTTACTTCTGCGTAATGTAATGTATTCGGAAACGGAGGTAGAGCCTTTAATAGCCATTGAAACTGAACAGAAACGTGAGTGGACAAATTGGACCGGCCTGGGGTCACGATAAGGGTGGCCACATCGCGCCCAAGGAAAGGGAAATGTCCATAAACAACAGGCGACTCGGTCCCAATTAATAAAGCAGCCAACACTGAAGTAGTGCAATTAATTCTGTGCCTTCGTAGATTTTAATAGTTCACATAAATCAGAGCGTGAGCGGCCGGTGGGTTAATCGTCGTTTAATATGCCGGACCGGAGTATTGCGACCCCGAAACTATCTTATAACAAATATATTGTTCACTATCAACTGATAAAGCACGATACGTGATTCGGAAGTCTTCTATCTGGACAGATTGCTTTGTGGACTGTAATTGTTAAGCAACACGTATTTTAGCGCCCAACGTGGGGCCACTTGTTTATTTTTCCTACTAAAAGCAGTAAGCATTAAATAATTAAATATTAATATACCTTTGTATTTTATAAAATAACTATTATCACTTTCAAATACAATAAGTATCATAATTTATAATCATTTCATTTATAAATTCGACACACATACCGTACTTACTACCTACCTAAGTAATTTAGCCTTCGATGGGAGTAAACAATAATCTCATTTATTCAGAATCAAAGGCAAGAGAACCTATTCAATTACCTTCGCATTTAATACACGGACAGTTTGGAAATTCAATTCAAGCCAGACTTCACTTCTCGTTAAGTGGTTATATCCCCTCTAACACTGGACAGAGGACGGGTAGTGGACACTAAACACAAGGTGCTTGGTAGTGGAGGGCGGAGGGAAAGGGGGGGGCAGGGCGAGGCGACGACACCTCTGGATATTGAATTTGCGGCGGCGAGCGACTCTCAATTGTTATCTGCCGCTGCAAGGTCGTCCCTGAATAGCCCCCTGCCAGGTACTACAGCCCTTTCTTTTACAGTAGGGTTGGCACTATTTAAATTATTATTGAATTTGTGTAAATATTCTCTAGAAATTTCTAATCGTAGCTAATAATAATGATTTATTTTAATCAAATACAGTCCCAAATTATTTCACGGATAAACGCACTGACTTATTACTTTTGTTAAACTTACATATTTTAAGCCAATATTTAAGTCAGTAAAATTTGTTGTTTTTTTTTATTTGAATACTTCGTGTTATTTTAGTAGGAGTTATCTTGGGAGTTAATTAGTCATCACTCCTTTCCTTTACCTTTTCTTTGGTCGTGTCGTCTCTCTTTTCTAACAAATTCAACTCCGTACATGGTAATAAATCTCGTGGAGTAACAGTTCAGAGATTTAAAAAATGTATGTATGATTGAACTGAGAAGTGATGTGTAAGCCCTGGGTGCGTTGGCTCGCAACAGCGGTCATTGGTCAATTTATTTCTTGCGCCTGCCCGGGACCGCAGTTATCATGATTGAATTAAGTAACTCCGGTCGAAATTGCACCCGCGTCGCGGCCTCCCGTGATTTAGGGTCCAACCAGCCCCATTGTGAGGAACACCTCTAGGAGAAATTGCCAGCAAAAAGGGTATTTGGAATTTTAATCGTGGGAAATGTACGGCTGCGGTACGGATCCGAATCGTTTGCCCGATGCCCAGCAAAGTTTATTTAAGGTTAATTTCAATGAGTTGATTTGAGCGGTCAGTTTTAGTTTGTGACCGCATTTGATTGAGGTTAGCATTTACCGCGGTTGTTTGACCTATTGGCCGTTGATGGAGCTCGATTTTGAATATTAATTTGATTACATTGAAACCCATTCTGGATACTTTATTAATAAATTGAATAGGTATACAAATACTGTTCACAATTTACATAATTATAATCAATTTTCAAACTAAAAATCAAATCGTAGTGGCAAATTCCCGATCACGTAGCCCCGTAGCACCGTAACTCGTAGCCGCGTAGCTAAGCACCGTAGCGGCGACTTCGTAGCTGTCACGTACTATGGAGGCTGTTAATTGAATTGCACCGGCTGATGAGAGGTGGCTTAGCTCCGTAACGTTTTGCCGTAGTTATAAACTTTTCACTTAAATAATTTTGCTGCAAGTTTGCGCTTGACCCACGTTAATATTGTAACTAAATTAACATCGCTTGTTGTAGCCTCGGCTGTAGTATCGATCTGCAATATTATTATTAAAGTTATGTTGCTAATAAATATCTCTTACAAAAATTAACACAGAATTTATTTAAAATAAATTCGTTATAAACACTTCGTTATCATGATTAAAATGTTTGACAATCATAATTCTTCTTATACATTACGCTGACAAAATAGCCTTTTACGATAATGTAGCAATCTCCACATTGCTATTCAAGACCAGAACCTATATTTATAGGGAACTGCCGCTAAGTAAGTATAAATAATCCATAATTTATTGAAGTAAGTAGGAACATCGGGCTAGGAGCATTTGCATACAATATCAATAGCTAGAGGAACAGAGCTGGGCATAAAAGTGAAGCATCCAATCCGGCCCACGTCAATGGCAGCGTTACATCAAATTATTCCATTCCATTTTAGACGAAATGTATACAGAGCAAACATGAAAAGAGAACAAAATTAAGCATTACAACGGTACGCAAGCTATAGGCGGTAGCGGTTAAATTATAAACAAATTAACTGTAACAGTAAATATTTCTCAATATTACTTGTATCAATGCATTGAATATCCAACTTAATGGTTTATAATATGAATGATTACCAATGAAGACTAATTTGACAGTGGCTGGTTTCTTTTTGAGGTTAACCTCTATTAAGGTTCTTCATCCTCCATCGCCTATAGCCCCGCACCACACTTCTATGATCCGTCAGGGTCGGTACGCGGCGACGGCGGGGGGCGGGGCGGGTGCGCGGGGGGCGACATCAATAATCCTCCTTGTTATTCTTATGCAAATGCCCACGGTACGATAATAAGTGGAACGCGAATCACCAGACGTTATACAGATTGGAAGAATTCGCTGACAGCACTCGCGACTCAAACTAGGTGATTTTTCTCGGAGGGAAGCTGTGTTGGAAAAAATTATACAACTTTGGTGAATCGTTTCTTATTATCGATTTCTACAGTATTAATAAAGCAAAGCGTTCGCAGAGCTGATAGTTTAAAATAAATAGCGAATAGCAATTTCATACAAACATGACAAAAAACGAAGGTAGTCGTTTCGTAGTACATTGTTGTTAGTCCAAGACGTGTCTTCTTACAAAACGTCATTAGTTAAAATAGTATAGTTTATATCATTTATGTATGTTTGTACTACTACTAGACTATAATAATAATATGCCAGGCTAGTTTTAAGAATCTTACAAGTCGCAAATCGGAAAGTAAAAAATAGTAAGGGTTGCAATGCAAAAATGAAACTTTCGTTCACGGCAGACTCGACACAAAAACGACTAGTGTGGTCAGTGCGCATGCGAACGTGCGTACAAAATGTTGTCTCCTTGTAATGTACGAGCAATACTTATTTGGTTTAATCAGTTACACGACGTCACGCACAACTATAACGGGCCTCTTGTACATATTTCTTTTTTACCGCCGATAATACGACGGAACGAAATCGGCTCACTTTATTGTGTAACCTATGATCCGACGAGTAAATAGGCCATGTAAGTAGGACAGTCATTAAAAATCTGGTGCGCTACGTGCGCCACTATAAATGACTAATACTCTATTAGTGCTGCTGGTATTAAATATTATGATACCGATGTTTTATAAAGGTGTTTTTTGTACCTACCATTTTTTTATATTATACAGAAAAAAAAACTCTTCTGCTATCTTATGTAAGTTTCAATCGTTTGTTTCAAAATGGTCTCCAACATCGTCAGTGTGCAATTTTATAATAAATAGCTGATAATTATGATAGACTTATTTCACGATAGTTTAAATACTATTAGATAAGAATTATTAATTTGGAGGTAGGTGTTACGTATTTTATTACCAAACAAGTTCTTTATTATGTAGATACTCAGATTTTTCATAACATTTAAATGGCTTATCTATATATGAATTAGCCATATGTTTCAATTAAAATTATTAAAACAAAACAAAATTAAACAACTTCAACGAAATTCACAGGTTGTTCTTCTTGAGACTTTAAGAACATATTTTATATACGTAGCAAAGGTGTGAAGTAAACCTTGAATAGTTAATATAAGACAGCACAAATAATACATAGAAATATTAATTGCCTAATTCAAAATTTATTAAAACTATAATATGCATTTGAAGTAAAGGCAAATGTACATCATTAGACATTAAATATTAAAACATTAGCCTACTACGACAACTAAATCCCGACACAGTAGGTAGAACAGTATGTGGAAGGAAATGCCCACAGAATAAAATACATACACACATAGACGAGGGCAGGTCGCGTTATCTGTGCGCAAAGTGGTGGACGATACGAATGGTCAGAGGCCAAGGCGCGGCCGCACTACCGACATCATGTAGCCATGATTTCTATCCCCATCTTATTCGATAAAGGAAACAAATAAACAGAATATTAGTTTTTGCTTAGGAACTTCGATTTTAGAATACGTCAGAAGCTTTGTAAAGTTAGAACTAATAGTCAAGCTACTTTTGAAGTAAATGCAGAAGCGACTTAGCATATAAGAATATTATTATCATCTCCTCTATTCAGCATCTTATTGGAAGGTATAAATTACAATCTTCAAATTGGGATGAATACCTATTGTTTTTAAATTGCCAATATAGTCAGATTGTCCAATAAATAGTAATAGTAGTTTCTTGCCGGTTATCCTTAGTTGAAGGCCGACTTCTGGAGCGGTGGAACTTCAGTAGCTTCGACGTTCATAAGTACCCTCCTAGAACCTAAAGTGTTAGAAAATATCAAGCGGATAGAAGTAATGAGCATTCAGATGTAGACAATATTGGCAAGAAAGACCTAGATTGAAGTAGCACGAGACGGAGGAGGTCTATTATTCGACAGTGAGTGTAAATTAAATAATTTATGAATATGAGAATGTCTCAATCATGTCAATTTTTGACTGGCAAGATTCTTATTACCTCTTATTACAGTGAGAATATTTAAACCAAACAACAGGGGAATAAATGTACTTAAATCTGCATATATAAAAAATACTAATTAATAATGGTGCCCCTAGAAATGAATGGTGCAGGTCACGCCGCCGTGTGCGTACCGACCGAGTACGAGTACTGAGATAAACAACACGTCTGTATGAATGAGTGATAACACACACGCACACATACATAGTAGACGAACGAACACAGGCGATCTCTGACCGGAATTTTACCTTATATGATAGATGTTGGATATACTAGTAGCTACTAGTTTAGAGCAATCAAATATGAACTAAAATATAGCTAACGGAACGGTTATAAAAAAGAAATTGCTACATGAAGCTTTTATGAAAGCTCATAAATATTTCAAGTGTTTTTTAAATATTCAATACTTATATATTTATTTGTACACAAGCGATAAATACTTAAGTCTTTGTAATACATAATGTGGTTAGTTCGTTTTTCAAAAATTTCACAAAATGGCTACATTTTGTGAAATAATGTTAAGAGAAAAGAGACCATTAAATTCAGGAGAAAAATCAAGAATTTCTAAATATGGTTCCGCAAATAATGTGTATCGCACTATAGTTATTGTATACATGTAGTTTCAGTAAATCCACCTGTTACACTAAATCGCCACGATACTAAGAATAAAATAACATTTATGCCGCTTTTAAAACTAGTTGAATGTTTGTATAAAGCTGTCGCATTGAAGAGTTTATCTGATGTCAGGGCACATAACAAGGTAAACAGATCCGGGCGCTGGACAATAACTCGCGGCGGCGGCGGCACTCGTCACATCAATAACCACCGCGTTGCATAACACTCAGTACATTGCGTGCCATATAGTAAATAGCGCGCGCGCATCGACGCAATTATACTAATTGAGATAAGCTGAACATTCGAGCGAAGTCGCAAAACAGCGTCCTGAAGTAAACAGTCGGCAAAGCAATGAGCATCAGTCGCAAAGCAGGATGCGAAGTAAACATAATAATCCTAGAGAAAAGCCACTCAGCCATTCCAAGGAAGCATACGTTGCATAAAGAAAAAGAAAGTTACCAATATGAATAAATGAGTTGGGTTTGCGTTACAATAATAAAATATATAACCATGTATCAAATTTACCTACCGGCTTCTTTGCTAATATTTGATATAAAATATACATTACTAGTCAATCCCCGGCGAGTGTTGCAATGTCTCTTTATTTTCTTTTTATTGTCAGAAACCATAGCAAGCGTGCCCACAATAAGTCGCCAAAGTTTCATCACAATCGAATGAATGGTACAGGAGCGCAAACGTTACAGACAGACAGACATTGATTTTTATATATTAGATTATGTCAAAAATCGAAAGCAGTATCACTGACTTGATATATTACAAAGTAATTGATATATTTCAGTCGCATGATTCAGTCTGACCGTGAATGGCTCTCTTTTCACGCCCACAATGTATACTGTGAAGTAAGAGCATTGTTTGATAACTTATAAAAGTAGCACATGCATTTACCTTATACCTAGGCTACGTCATAATAAACTCCACTATTTTACTTTCTACGTGTGTTGGAGGGGCAGTTTTTTTTTTGTAAGTCTTGTTTATCTACTAGGTACTTAGTGACTATCAACGAAAAATAAATAAATAAAATAAATAAATAAGGCTGGCGGCGCTGCGTTATCAGCAGAGAACCTCAAGCGGCGTAAATATAGTAACATAGATACAAGCTATATATTTGAGCCGTTTGGGGTTGAAACTCTGGGTCCGTGGGGGTCGAGAGCTCACCATCTTTTTCGCGAAATATCCAAACGCCTGGTCGAAGCAACTTGTGACCAGAATGCTGGCTTATATCTTGGTCAGAGAATCAGCATTGCCATCCAACGTGGCAATGCCGCCAGCATTCTGGGTACGCTGCCTTCTGATAGCGACTTTTTTAATTTAGACTATTTTATTTAAGTTTCTTAGTTTAGTAAGTTGGTCTTCAACGAAATTATGTAATTAAATTATATGATGTTTAATTTCAAAATTGTGACTGGTCTTCCACCCTTTTTATAAAGCGAACTGACAAAAAATATTAATATATTTACTGATCTATCAACGCACAGCCGGGGTTAGACTTAAAATTTTGCAACACAAGTTCCTTATATAACGCAAGCACTAAGAAAGGATTGTCACAGTAAACAAAAATGCATTAAATATTATAAACATTCAGAGAATATCATACGCATTTTTAAATAATTAATTAAATGTATTATACAGTAATACTTCATAATAAGCCTGTGATGTGTGAGGTCACCTTATTAGACACAATTCAATAGCAATATGCTGCGCACAAAGCACACGTGCTGTTCCGTGAAACAAACATAAATATTGCGCATATTGTGTAAGCACTAGGTACCTAACCTACCTACCAGAGCTCGTGAACAACAAATCCAGTATTTACCTGTAACAAAGGACAAATCATTAATAATAATAAATTAATTAACTATTCTTATATTTATATTGATCGCTTGTTTATTCATACTCTAGGGCAAACTAAACATGATCTGAATAAAATTTGAATCAAAAGGATGCAATATTATCAATATTCGGGTTGTTCAGACCTGCTCGGTTGTGGTCCCAACCGGGTAGACAAACCGATTAAGTAGTCTACTGTATAGGATGGCTCCTATTTTCTCGTTTTAGACTTCCATTTGGCATAAGGCAGTCAATAGCTACAAGATCGCGGCAAATGAATTCTACGACTAACACAGCATCAGCCTAAATTTAACTAAATAAAATATACCTTTCCGATCGGAATGGTACTGAATGAGTCTTAATAAGGAGGGTGGGTTTAACTGATAATAAAGTGTACAAGACAACACTTTAAAACGAAATTATTAGAAAATTTTAAATATATTATGCTAATCTATTCGAAATTGGTTATTGTAGGTATTCTTCTATAAGTACATATAAAAAGAAAAGTCCTGAGCTAACGCCCAGCCCAAATCATTGGACTACTTATAAGACTGAAATTTTGCCCAGTGTCCCTGTATGATTTAGACAAGGAATAAGCCAGGAATTTCGAAATTGTACCTCTAAGGATGTAAAATATGTAACTGTCGGTGAAACCGCAGGGCGGCAAGTTAGTGTTGTGTTAAATTTGATCATCCGAGCAACTTATTGTTGCACCTAGTTTGCGACCTATATTGGGATGCAATTTTTTTTTTTACATAATAAATTCGAACATAATTATTTTGTGATTATAGACTTAAGTATATGTACCTACATTGTTATATTAATATATAATAATCTTGAATTTCCTAAATCTAGCCTTGTTAATTCGGTTTTAATTTCATCCCAAATCACGAAAAACAGGTGAAATAAGAATTGGGCCGCATATAAATAAAAGTGACCGAAAGTGTTTCAAAGTAAATAATTTAGTGAATAATAAATAAGAAGAAATAGACGCTATCATTAAATTAGAGTGAAATCATGTAACGAGCTCAGTCGCACTCGCCACCGATGTAAGTGTCGTTTAATGCGACTCGTGACGTCACCACACGACACGCATCTCAGGAAAACATCTCGTTAATAGTTAATACAAACATGTTTATATACCTACCTGTACTTTGGAGTTATGTTGATTGATGGAAATTTTAGATTATCTTTACACGTCATTGCGATCTAATTAGAAATAGATTATAAAAATTTGTATATTTTTTTTTATATATACCTATATCTTCTGTATATATAAAAGGAAAAGGTGACTGACTGATCTATCAACGCACAGCTCAAACCACTGGACGGATCGTGCTAATATTTTTCATGCATATAGCTATTATGATGTAGGCATCCGCTAAGAAAGGATTTTTGAAAATTCCACTCCTAAGGGGTTAAAATAGGGGTTCGCGGGTGAAACCGCGGGGCGGTTAGCTAGTTCGGATATAAATAAGTGTGAGGATTAATTACTTCGATATAAAAAAGACACCAGCAGAAGATCTTTTGAGTAAAGTTGGCCAGTTTGCTACGAACTAATAAATTTTATATTTACTTTGAAAAATATTTATTAGGTATTGCATTTATGAACTTTAACTCTACCACATGGGTGGAAGGTTGCTTTTGCTGAGTAGGGTAAGTCAGCGATTATACTATATATCGTTGCCTATATGTATTATATACGATGATACGATTTAAGGCGATGGTAGCTCAGTGGTAGTCGGATTACGTGGGAGTACGTCGGATGCCGCTGCGAAGATCATAGGTTCGAATCCTACAATGAGCTTGAGCTTTCGGTGAAGGATAACATCGTAAGGAAATCATCGCACGGTGGTAGGGTATTTTGTAGTACCTGCCTGGTTGGCTACCACCCTCAAGTTGAAAATCTGTCGCCAAATACCTATTGATGTGTTTCGCCAGCTGCACTTTAGAGCCAGTTCCTTCTAGGCATTGAGTGCTTACCACCTGCGGCCACATCATCACTTACCATAGAGAGATTGTAGTCAAACACAGACCTATAAATAGTAAAAACATCTATGATTCAAGCTCGCCAAATATATTCATAGCACGTCGGGCTATATCTTTGGTAACTACGATACGATATGATATGAATATTTGAAAACAACATAAGTAGGTAGAAGGTAGTTACACGAGAACCTCAGTAGCAGCTAGCCAATGGCGAGTAACCGGGAAAGGTAAAACCCCGCGATAACACAGTGGTTCTTCACAACTACCTACCTACCTACATTAGGTTGTTCATAACAAACTATATACCTAAGTATATGTAAAACAATAAAGTGGATGTGCGTGGATTGAGGACCATGGCACATTTACAATGACAGTGATAAGACCACAGGAAGAGTCTTGTGGTTTACCTACTTATCAAATTTATATGTGTACCTAGTAATTTATATAATTCTATTTTATTCTATCGGAGGTTTAATTTTATAGTTATATAGGTTCAACAGGTCACCTGGGTCAATAGAATATTCGGTGAAATATTAATAATATAGATTTTATAATATCAACATTGTGCCGACAATTTTAGACAGTTGGTAGTAGCAATCTATAGCGAACAAATATTATTATTTTCATCACTACTTATACTTTACACATATTAATGAGGTGATGACTTATATAGTATGTAAGCGTAATTCTAAAAGTAGTTTTTAAGCGTATACGAATACTCGTATGGTACTCTGATAACCTATTTTCATTACACAATGACTTTAACAACACCGAAAAAAGATAAAAACAACAACAACAAGCGTCAAACATATAATATTAACTCCAGCCGATTATAGTAAGGTTATTGCCTTACACTGGCGTGGCAATATTGCGTCGTAATTTAATTTGTGAACCTTGCTGAACGAGGCCGCGGCCCGCGAGCAGGCCGAGGCTGTGCCGATGCCACCTAGGTACGATACGATGTCTAACTTATATCTGCTGAACGTTCAATAACAGCTTCTATTGCTCGGCAATAAGGACGAGGAATATATCACGATAAGGTTGTTACCTCCGCATGCGGTGTAAGCGCTCTGACGTCAATCGGTAGCCTATTTGTGTGAGCATTATCTGTGCTGATAATGGGTCGCCGAGGTGAAGGATCGGATCGGAGACGCAACGTTCACGTGTTGCCGATCATATCACCGTATTTCTAGGAAGATGTTCGATAGCGTTTGATTGATTGCTCTTTGTTCTGTGATTGCTGACTATAATGCTGGAAAGCCAAATTATAAGCAAAAGTTCATGATGACAATGTTGAGTTGTATGACATCATCCTGGTAAGTAAACTTATCTCCACTACTAAAACCCACCAAATAAAGTAGGCCTAAAAATAAAAGACAGCTCTATAAAAAAGATAACACATTGAGAAGTCAAGGAGGTTAGACATTTGTTATCATTATTATCCAGATTCCAGGTATTTCATGACGCTTACGAAAGTTTTCAAAAAAGTAAAATTTAATTTATATGCATACAAGCCCTTAGGAATAATGTCTAGACCGGGGATTTAGCAACCTTACACAATTGAGTATGGTTTTGCATACTCTCAAGTTGTAAAATATAAACAATAAGGTTTTAAAAACGTAAGTTAACTTCTTTGAAAATTCTGTAGCAATTAAGTACTACTGCTGATATGAAAATAACTTAACTGAAAAACATCGCTAAGTGCTTGATTATTTTACAAAATACGACATGATGCAATAGTAAGGTGTCATTAGCAAGTAATCATTATTATTGTGGTTAAGTGTTGTACCTACCAACTTAATTATTCCCATTGTCATAAAGGTAGGACACTACCATTCAGTAAATTATACAGCTTTATTTGACTCTTTCCATATTGTTTCATTTACATACTTTGCGTAAGTATTAAAATTAGGTACAGCTTCATTCGAATTTAATTTCTGAAATGAAACAACAACCTATCCCTTATCAAGTCTAAACGCGATACGTGTGATTTATTGGTAGGTAGATAGATATTATAAACGGGTGGTATAAATTTTTCACCTTTGCCTCAGTTGGCCAGCGTCCAACTTCACGCCGCTCCGCGCTGCCCCGCTTACCCACTGAACCGAGCGATTTGTGACCAATGCGCTGAACATGTGTGATTGCTTCATGACTTTCTCTCTCTCCGCCTTACTTCTATCCATTGCTTTAACTTGAATACAAGCGATAAGTTTCAACATCTAAGACTCTACTATCTATTACCAATCCCTTATTTATCAATCATAAATTATCTAAGATGAACCTTGACACATGACGAAGTACATATATACTGATTGTGATGTCTTTTTATGTAAATGCTTTTAAAAAAATACCTAACAGGTTGTTTATGTTATATGAACACTTGTTATTTTAGGAAATCCTCATCTAAAAGTAGAAATATCCACATAAAATAGGTACAAAGCATATTATTATGAATATCATTCATAGTAAATAAGATGGATGTGGAAAATCCTTTAATGAACCAACCAACAGTTAATGTAACTAAATATAAGTTATAATTGCATGGTCCCGTCAATACAACAATGGTGGCCATTACACGAAGATAATGTTGTTACAAAAGCACAGAGAATTCCTTCCGTAATTAACAAGCCTTTACCGAATAAACAATGTCGTATTTATTGATAAAAACAGTTTGAATAAACTCATTTAACAATGGACCATTAAATCAAACTCGCCTTATTACAAGGGTATCGCATTTTTGTACGCAACATACGTATTGGGAAATCTGAAATAGGCGTTGATCCTATTTTAACAACTTTGAATACAATCTACAAACTATGTATAAAATATAAAAAAAAACAATAAGTACGAAAGTGTTTATATAAGTTTCTTCTACCTCTCTAAATAGCGCAAGCATTCAATCATCAAAAACGAAATTAAAATAAGCACAAGTGAGCAAGAACATAACCTGTAAACTATGAGCAAGACTCAAACTCCATCTGAATCACGCAAATTAATAAAACCGCTACGAACTGTGTGGCATAGTTATACCTTTTGGGAACTATTATGGGCGTTTTGGTTACTGGTATTGTGAACTATTAATACACTTCGACGTTCATAAGTGCCCTTCTAGGGCCTAAACTGAATTAATGGCTTTGACTTTAAATTTGATTTGACTATTTCCATGAGATGGAATATGGTAGCTGAGAGGTTATGATAGACTTTCCAACCCTGTTCCTTCACGCTGCCACCATGTATTCATGTCATCTAGTGAAACAAAAAAAGAAAACATCTCCTATTACATGATTAGAATGTTATTGCAGTTTTTCTCTAAAGCTCGCCTTCATCTAACTTAACATTATTTAGTTAGTTATATTACCTCCTCCATTGGGGGCGTTTGAATTTTATGTAACTAAACGTCTTCCCGTAAATAAAAATAAAAAATTGCAAAATAATAAAAGAAACAAGCAATTGTAAATTTCAAAGAGTATAGTGGCAAGAGTCATAATGAGTGGTGGTGGGCCAACATCTCTCGAAGGCAGGCGGGCGTGAACGCCGGAAACCTGGCGCAATAAAGGTTCGCATCGGCGCATTGTTTTTATGTTCACGCCGCTGTTCCGGAAGCGATGTCGCGCCAACTCGCGGCATGTCGCGTTTTCATTGCACACCTCTACTGCCGCCCCCGGCCGGGAAAAACTACTCTATGCAGCCCATAAAACCGATTGAGTTCCGTTCCGCATAATTTGATTTTTTTTAGGTACTAAATAATAGATATGTATCATTATGTATCTACATTTTATGTGAAGTGTCCAGAACATGGTTATTCAAATTCAAATTCAAAATTCAAAAATCATTTATTCAGTTTAGGCCCTAATAAGGCACTTATGAACGTTACAAATGATTCTACCACCGGTTCGGAATACACTTGGACTGAGAAGACTCCGGCAAGAAACTCAGCAAGGGACATTTTTTATAGATCTTTGTTCTTTTTTATTTATGAATAATTACTAATACAAAGTTTATAAAATTTTAATGAAATAGTTTGTGTAGCGAACATTTCATTTAAATGCATTCTTGTCTTCTATAAAATCAGAAACTTTATAGTACCCTTTCTTACATAACTTTTGTTTAACTAATTTTTTAAATCTATACACAGATAGTTCTTGAATTTCTTTGGGTACTTTGTTATAGAAACGTATACATTGCCCCTTGAATGAGTCCCTCACTTTGCTGAGCCGAGTTACAGGTACAGCGAGTTTGTGCTTATTTCTAGTGTTCAAGCTATGAGTATCGCTGTTCTTAGGAAAATTTTGTATATTTTTCCGAACATAAATTAAATTTTCATAAATGTACTGTGACGACACAGTCATAATATTTATGGATTTGAATTTATCTTTAAGAGAATCTCTAGGACATAATTTATAAATTGCGCGAATAGCCCTCTTCTGCAGAATAAAAATTCTATTGATGTCGGCACCACTGCCCCAAAGGAGGATGCCGTAAGACATCAAGCTGTGAAAATAACTAAAATAAACTAATCTTGCCGTAGATTCGTCAGTGAGAGAACGAATTTTTCTCACTGCATAAGCTGCAGAACTAAGTCTATTCACTAAATTACAAATATGTGGGCTCCATTGTAGCTTATCATCTAAAGTGATACCTAAAAATACGGTTGTTTCAACAAGATCCAGTTTTTCGCCTTTAATAACAATGTCTGTGTTCAAATGTCTTACATTGGGTTGACTGAATCTGATACATTTGGTTTTTTTCTCATTGAGCAATAAATTATTAATAGTAAACCAATCAACGACTACTGAAATAGCATTGTTTACGTCGTCAGAAGAATTAAAATCATGTCTATTCACTTTGTAAAGAAGTGAAGTGTCATCAGCAAACAATACTATCTCATGTTTTTTTTCTACAAGGTAAGGCAAGTCGTTGATGTAAATCAGAAAAAGAAAAGGTCCCAGGATAGAACCTTGTGGGACGCCCATCGTTACCGAAGACCCAGAGGAAACTTTACCATTTACATCAACCCTTTGAATTCTATCACTCAAGTATGAATTCAAAAGACTGAGTGCAATGTCTCTAATACCATAGTGGTGTAATTGTATTCATATGCTTATGAATATGAATGACTCAAATCTTAACTATTTATGTAATACGCTATTAAGACCTCCATTAATTAATAAACAACAAAAAAAAAACAAATAGGCGGTAGTTTTAGTTGTAATATAAAGTACTTTACTGTACATAGTTAGTTAAGTTGACCTTACAACACAACTCTTTAAGGTTTCTGGTGTGTACGACCTAGATTATTTTCTCTGCAGGGCTTTATCACACCGACATGAATAAGATGCCAAGTTTTTTAACAGTCTGAAGGTTATTGTGCGTCTGTTTGAACTAAAATAAAAAAATTGAAGTGTTTATGACACTATTTAAAAACTTCATAAGTCTTAAATATACTCGTATAAGCTTATTTATATCGCACGTCGGCAGCCAACAACTAAATATGGTTTTTAAGTTTCATCAAATTCTCTACCTCATGATTATTTAATTTACCTATATAAATTGGGAATTGTAATGGAAATAAGTTAGGTAAAACCCAGATAAAACACAAATTCTGGTTAATCCTAAATTTTAAGCGAAAATGATATCAAAAACTAAAATGAAGTCTCCTTTATAGGTAGTGACCGTGACAATCTATTACCTGCAGGAAAACAATACATATACCTACGTATGTAGTATCACAGCATCCTTATCATTTCGTTAAACTTTTCCTTCCCTGTGCTAACTAGATTGAAATGAAACTAACGAAACGAGATAAATGATATTTTTGAGTTGAAGACTGACAAGCAGGCAGACGGTCCACCTGATGGTAAGTGGCTACCGTCTCGTATAGACATAAGAAATACCAGCGACATTGCCAATGTGTTGTCGATCTTTATAAAGCCTAGAAGGCAACTGAGAATTTTAGATGTAAATTATTTGATTGTTCAGTAGATATAATACTTAGCTAATGTATATATTTACATACATAATTATCAAATGCATGCTGTGGTAACCTATAATTGGGGCAGCATTTAGAATTAATGTTTTGTAGTAAATAAGGTAATTTAAGTAAGTGTATGTCACGTTGGTTGCCCTAATAACATAAACTGGCTCTCGAGTCCAGCTGCCGGAACACACTAGTAGGTGTTTGGCGACAGATTTTCAACTTGAGGGTGGTAGCCAGCCAGGCGGGTACTACAAAGTAAGTAAACGAGAAATTCTTATGAGGCCCCATTATCTTGAAGTAACATAGGCGACGTAAAAACCAGCAAATGAACCGAAATAGAATCTCGATAGGAACTTGTCATATGTTGTGAACTTGTGACATTAACTAAATGAAACGAAGCAACATTTGCTATTTGAGATTTACCTACATCAAAAACTTCAGCATGCTCTAATTTTATTTCGATTGTAGGTAACTAAATTTTAAGGAAACAAAGATAACGCCCTTCCTGTAGCTAAATGAAGAAAATATCAAATTGTATAAATGTTTTATTCCTAACGTTACTTACTACGTTATTTACCTTACGATCCCTAAATATTATTATAATTATTGGGTATGTAAAGTTTAACGAAAGTTTCTATTGTAAACCAGTCAGTCGTATTCACATTTTGACTCGCGCCATGACTAAGGGCGACTATAGAAGCGAACTTTATAATTAATTAACAAATAATAACAATAGTGGGGAGGGCAGTTTTTACGAATAGCATTTCCCGAACAGTGGCGTCGCATAAAGTAACTTTCGCCACGGTAATATGGCCGTGGTGTGTGTATAATGTTCTATTCTTTAGGGCTGCCAACCATATATTTATTTATTTTGGAATTATCCCAAGGCACAATTTATCCTCAAAGTTTTATGCGATTGAAAAATTAGCGATGTCACTGTGACTTTCTTGTAAATTATAACATTGCGATACCCAAGTAGGTATGTTAGGTAGGGTAGGTTACATTTGGTAAGTACCCTCCATAAATTCCTTCATATAGGTAAAACGATAAGTAGGGAATAGGTATACGTAATTGGATTCATTTAAGCTTAGAGGAAGTGCACATGCCGCTTGCTTTTAAACATTACGCAAAACATGATTTGGCCGCTCTCACACAGTTGCGAGAATCATCTAACTCAGGTATTTCCGATTTCCGCCTATGGTTTGTTTTCCTCATTTAATTACTCAATGTTCTAATGGATATTAATTAGCAAAGAATAAGTATATTTTCAAATAGGTATTAAGTATAATTATTTGCTTAGATAGGTATATGTATGATAAGTTAACTATATTAGTAAGTTACAATATAAACTATTATTTCTATTGGTTCATTAACCAATAATTAATGGAAATTATTTTAAATCATTGTTTTATTAAACAAACAATAGTTACTAACAATGTTGCAAACAAATACTTTGATTATTTTCAAATGACTTTAGCTTTTTTGACAAACAATGTAATTTATGTGTTTCGCATCCTGGTGTTATCTGCGTGGCACAAGCCAAGTACAATAGCCATTACATTGACACTTCCAACAAAATATAACGCATCCTGTTAGGTTAGACCATCTGGCACCGCCTTGTTCTTCGCAAACTACTTTTAAACACTAAAATATATAATATCGATCTTATTCACGGAGCTATAAGAATGTTTGTTTCGGTACGACTACATTGGTGATAGTTTAGGACAAAACAGGCAATAGTTAGAACAATTAGCGAGTGTTGGTTGTCCGAGACGTGACCGTTGTTGGACCAGGAGGTCGACGGATGGTCGCCATATGGGCGCGACACCGTACGGACTCGAAACAATAGCAAAGAGAATTTGACAGTTTCAAACAAAACCATACCTCTCCGGTGGTTTAGCTCGTTGTTTCATATTATCACAAACTCAGACCTATAATGGGTTCCATACACCTTCCGATATCGGACATCCGATCATCGGAAGTGCTATTTATAATTTATTTAAAATATTTGCGATACATTTTATGCGTTACGATCGCATAATAACTTCGGACGAACCTATACCTCGTGATCAGCATAAAATTCATTGATATGATGAAACTCTGGGAATTATGTTGTAGGTACTATGAGTCATAAATAGGTAAGTATCCGAACGTCATAAAAAATATTATATAGTACCTAATATATTAACTTTGATCTAAACACCTAATATTTTAATACATTTCTACCGAAAGCCACGAATGTGCAATCGGGAGCTTATACTGAATAAACTCAACATTTACCTACCACGGTGGAACTAACCTCAAAAGCGTTTGTCATAATAATAATAATATTATTTATTATAGAAGCGACACAAAGTTATATCTGTGCCGTAACCATTTTATCTGTCACTATGTTCGTTCATATCTGTCATTTTTTGTAAGTTTCAGGTCGCTAGATTAGGCAGCTCTGTGACAGCGGCTCCACAGATAACCTCCAAGGGCAGGCCTCTGTAAGCTGATTACAATGTTTTTACTCTCACGGCATTGTTTATCGCATCTCAAATGGTATAGTGATAGTTTTAAAGGAATATAATTCCATTAGCGATAAGCTTGAGTGACACTTTTTTTTATAGCACAGATGCTTATACGTTAGTATTTAATTACAGTACATTACAGCATCAATACACATAATATAGGTTTACTCGATATTAGGAAAAATACCTTGACTACACTATTAGTAATATAACCGTGATTACCCAAACTCCCACAGAACAGAACTCAAAAGTCCGTTACACATAACAATAGGTAATAAGTACCTACATATGCGGGCGATAGGAAACTTATCGGTAAGTATTCATTCACGTTTGGTATCGGTATATTATCGATTATAGATCGACGCGATATCGCTGCAAGTCGATCAATAATGCTGCGGTTTAGAGCCCATTCAATAAACTAAACGTAATTTGGGAGCAAAGTTGAACAATATACCTACATGATACGACATGATGCAGCGATTGTAATTTGTGAAAAAAAATAACTAGTTTGTATAAATAAATAAGGGTGGTTACCCAATGTATACTAATAAAAATAATATAATAGCAAGCTTTAAAAAATCACTACGATAATTAATTTTTAATTAATCTTCGTCAGATTTCATCATACTGTCAACGAACTGCAAAATTAAAAACTTTTATAACTATAAAGAGCCATAGAGAATTATATGAAACAACATAAATTACGACCATGATAATAAATTATTATATACAACTTAGTGACATTTACGTTTTTACAGAACATTGTAAAACAATAAAGTTACCTGTCCCCAAGCGGTGCGTACTTCTGGCCACCAGATGTTCGCATTCGTCCATTAAACAAACGATAGTACCTACACAGCTCCGTGAGAAAATCACTTGCGTAACATCTCTTCCGTACTATTGCTCTTATAACATTTGTAACAAAAAATAAACAAAATCGTCTTTGATCTACGTGTACTTAATAAAATTAAAATACTACGAAATGATTGCTTGACATTTGTGAAAAAAAATACTTCATGTGGGGTTTGTATGTTCATCATATCCCGTATTTGCAAATATGGTGAAATGTAATTTGATGTACTTAAGGTGATTTAATGTACGTATGCGACAAAATGGTTTTTAATGTTTAATTTAAAAACTACAAATTATTTCATAAAACCTATGTACAAATTATAGTATCAGTTTCAATTAATATTATGTAGAAATTTTGGAACCTCAAATCGATCCTCAATGTCGGTAAAATTGGAATCCCTTATTTTAAAGAGGTCTTTTTGATTAATTATTTTGTTTTATAAAAGTTAACCAATCGTGTTTTGCAATGGACAAAATAAAGTCAAATACATGATGAATTCTTACAATAAATTTCATTTCGTTCGCTTTAGTCATTGTTGAGTAAAATCAGTATCCTTGCAACTAAAATCTTCAAGGCGTCGCCTTAAGAATACATGTAAAGATTTACGTCTAGATGTCCCCCGCGTTCCCGAGAAAAAAAAGGCAGCCTATGCCCTCTCCATACTATAGGCTATCTGCGTACCAAATTTCATAGCGATCGGTTCAGCGGTTTAGGCGTGAAAAGTTCACAAACAAACAAACTCACATTCGCATTTATAATATTATAAGTAGTTATGATTAGTTAGGATATTTAAATTATTTAATCAAATAGATCTTCATGCACTTCCGCATTAGCTGAAATATAATCTTTTTGGCCTCACTACCTACTTTTGTTTCATGTGTATTATGTGCAAGTCTAAAATAAATGTTGTTCATTTTTTTTTTGCTGATTTTACTGGTAGAAGATTAATCCGAGTTTTTTTTATCTATGGATGGATACCTTCCTGGAGATACTTAATATATAATCTATAATCTTCTATAATTTAGTTAGTTTTGCCAATTAATTCACAACATAAATACAAAATACATAGAAAAATTCCTCGAGCCTGCAGCCGATGCCGATGGTTACGATGGAATTGTTTCCTCTATGGTTTTACCTAGATATTTCATATTCTTTGGTATAAGTAGGTACAAGTTATCATCATGGGCTGATGTATATAATTACTAGTACACATAAACAACATAGTACCTACCGACTACATGCTTCTAAAGTATACATAGATAGGTATAGCAGACAGATTTGGAATTCCCATCAGCACTCGGTTTACTTAATAGCTTTATTAAATAACTAATCATACTAACAACAAATATTGACATAGTTTTTATGCATTTTGCGGCTAAAACGTTAGCTAATGGGAAATATTCCATCCATTTGTAACATCACGTAAAACTATTAATGCTTCTTACACAACCATAGATTTTTTTTATAACAATTGCCTTGCTTAATTTCTTGCTAGCGTCTTCTCGAAGGTTTGCTTCAAATCAATAAGGATACCATTAATATATAATGTATATTATAAAACTAATCTCCATTAAAAAGCCGGTGCACATGATCGTAGTCCCTCGCACTTAATGCACGGTGCACACTTGTCCAAAACGCGACACCACACGTGGCGCGATCGTTACGTGTGGTCTCTACTCTATCGATATTCATTTACACACCTAAGCAACTTAGACAGGGTATTGTACAGTCACGGACATAAATAGGTACACTCTGCGGCATAGAATTAAGGCTAAGTACGAAATTTCATACAAAACAATTGTTTTCACAAAAGATTTTCTCTTCTCTATCATGAACTTAGTCCACTGCATTTGGGTATCGTTTAAAAGTTAAAAATATCAGATCGTAGACGGTATTTTCATCTAATTTCTAACTTCTTATAAAATTATCGAACTCAGTATTGTCAATTATAATCAACATTTATACCGTATACGAAAAATTGCATAGTAAAATTGATTGTATTTTCAAAATGTGGACTTTATTATTTTTAATGGTAGCGAATACAGTGCATTTCAACTTAGCAACTTTGAGATTCGTAATAGTATTGGTCCGAAAATACTATGTTCGTAACACCATACAATGTCGAGCAATAACAGAAAATCCCTTTTGAAGTGGCTTATAATATCAACATAGATAGTCGTAACTTTTTTGTGTTGGCCAAACTGTAGTGGCAAATTTATTACATGCCTACTTAACAAAATATAATGTCCTACATATTCAGATACCTATAAGTTTGGTATTTTTTTTGCTAACTCAGCGATTACAGTTTTCAGAAAAATATAATTTAGGAATTCGTATTGAATAACCCGTCAATAAATTTTCTACAGGCAGCTAAAATAATGCACATAGCTCACTAACTCAGTGCAGTATGTGCATAGTTTTAAGAGTTAGTGACTAGTGTGCAGATAATGTAAGTTTAAAAAGTTTATTTATATTTATTTATTTATGACGGACCGGTTGGCGTAGTTGGTAAGTTACCCTATCTATCACGCCGCAGGCCGTGGGTTCGATTCCCACTTAGGACAAACATTTGTGTGCATGAACATGTCTGTTTGTCTTATGTCTGGGTGTAATTATCCATATATGTACTTATGTATATATAAAAGAAAAGTAGTATATGTAGTATATCAGTTATCTGGCTTCCATAGTAAAAGCTCTGCTTAGTTTGGGGTCAGGTGGCCGTGTGTGAGGAATAATGTCCCAGAATATTTTTTAAACTATGAAAAGGTGTGTACATTTATTTTCATATATTATAAATAATTATGTGTAGGTAGTAATGTAGGTTAGTAAAATCATCTTAGGGCGCACCATGTTATTGTGTTAGTCATATGTTTATTAGCTACATTATCACAACCTGAAACGATAAGTCAAACATTGCCATTGCGGTCGCTTACTAACTATACCTATGGATGTGTTAAATAGGTAGGCAAGATAGATAATTACTCATAGAGCTATTATAAAATTCAGCATCATAATATGGGGTCCTTGTGATATAGCTGGCATTATCAACACATACCGGATTCCTCTGTGTGACCACGAATTAGTCATTACTGTGCAATTAAATCACAACCACGTGCCACTTAAATAATCCAAATAAAGCATTGAGGAAAATAAGGAAAAAATATACAATATAAACTGTCTATTACTTTGATTCACAGGACGCAAATAGAGCTGTACTCAGACGGCGCTAAGGTGAAAAAAGTAGCTAATAAATAGACGTGATACATAGAGCTACCGTATTCCTTTGGACTTTGAAAATGCCTTTGAAATCATACAAGTGCGCTGTTGTTTGTACACTACGATCTACAATTTACAAATGATGGCTGGTGATCTAAATAAATCCTAGATTTAAAAATATTATAAAATATAATGAGTTGGCCATGAGCGTGTTGGAGCATGCACAATGGAGGGTTCCGTAGTCTTTCTTTAAGATAATGACAAACCAAGTCATTTCTGCGATCACTTAAGTCATAATAATGACGGCCCGTTCTGCGTGGTTGGTATACCCTATCTATCACGCCGCAGGTCGTGGGTTCGATTTTCACTCGGGACAGACATTTGTTTGTCCTGAGTCTGGGTGTAATTATCAATATAATTATTATTTACAAAAGAAAAGTAGTATGTAGTAGATATACTACAGATAACTGATAAGTCACATGGCTTCCATAGTACAAGCTCTGCTTAGTTTGGGGCCAGGTGGCCGTGTGTAAGGAATAATGTCCCAGAATATCGTTTTCAAACCAATTTTCGTTGATGAAGTGTTTTTATATGGTGGAAGTGTTTTTGAAGTTAGTAGAAATTGATTTCATCCCTTACTACATACGTATGGAGTTCTAAATTTTATAGAAAACACACCTTCCACCATTAAGTCCGAAGTGCCAATAGTCTCAAAGTACCTACTGTACAAGGCTGTGACCTACGGACATGACGAAATTCATGCAATTTCGTTGCATTTTTTGCTATTTGGCTACGGAACCCTAATAAAAATGGTATCACGAAAGAAGTGCATCTGATTAGACTTGACACTTTTCCAAACATTGCAACTCTCTATACATGGGATATAGAGATATCAATTCCTTCGTTGAAACAATACGTTTGCGGACAAAGCTCTAGGTGTGGGCATTGTGTAGTCAGTTTGCTCTGCGCATACGCATGCACGTGTCGCACACGTGTGCACAAGGTGCTATTGTCCACGTTACACAACACGTATAATTTACAACTAATTAACAACCGAAACGACGAAAAATAGAATTTAATGCATGGATATAAAATTCAATTTTGCGACCGATAACTTTTCGTCCTAGGAGGTAAAGTTATGGCGGTAGTATAACCTTACCAACTCAATGGGCTTTGCCTCGATCAGCGAAAGATTTACAATGGACATTTAAAATGGCAGGAAGGATGCAAAGTCATGAGGTAAAATTATTTTTATTCAATTGGACTCAATTAAAAGTAAGAATCAGTGACGCTAGTAAGGTCGCCAGAGCTCATCGGGGAGGGGGGAAGGGTCGGCAACACGTGAGTGATACCCCTGGTATTGCAAGCGTTCATAGGCTACGGTAACCGCTTACCATCAGGCGGGCCGTATGCTTGTTTGCCGACAATGTTGTGTAAAAAAAAACAAAACAAAATAATAAATAATGTAGAGCTACTATTAAACTAAGTGTGAAATCACGAAAAAATTATCAGCTGTTCCATACAAAAGTTCAATACCTACTCGACTAAAATGTATGAAGCAACCATTTTATTTTATGCGATCTCAGAGTTGGTCCCATACTAAAAGTTGTTCATATTGATGAGTACTTCCACCCTTGCAAGTATTGCCAGTGACTAAAAAGTCACCCTGTATATGTATGTATTTACAAAAGAAAAGTGGTATATGTAGTATATCAGTTATCTGGCTTCCATAGTAGCTCTGCTTAGTTTGGGGTCAGATGGCCGTGTGTGAGGAATAATGTCCCAGAATATTTATTTATATAATATTTTTCTATAAAGGGAATTTATTGCGATTAGTTTACAAATTTTAATTTGATTTATTTCAATGAATTATTTCGCATTAATTAAGTATATTATAATTATTCCATATACAGTGTGATTTTTTAGTCACTGGCCATACTTGCAGGGGTTGAAGTACTCGTCAATATGAACAACTTTTTATTATGGGACCAACTTTTATATAGCATAAAATAAAATGGTTCCTTCATACATTTTGGTCGAGTAGGTATTTAACTTTTGTATGGACAGCTGATAATTTTTTTGTGATCTCAGAGTTAGTCCCATGATAAAAGTTGTTCATATTGATGAGTACTTCCACCCCTGCAAGTATGGCCAGTGACTAAAAAATCACTCTGTATATCTACTGAAAACGATAAACGCAACATCTGTTACTTATAATGACATTGTATATTATACTGAAGTCTACATTACCAGAAATAATTTTCATTTTAAATTCGTCAATTATGCTACTTACTGACTTGAATATTTTCAGATTTTTAGAAGTAACTGTTTTGTGGGCAGGGTTTGACTAAAAATAATAAATATATAAGGTTTTTTTTTGTTCTAAATTAGCAAAAAGGTACTTATTCAAATCAATAATTTTAAAAACCAAATAATAACAATATTACCTACTACTAGTAATTTATTAAAGACAACGCGCAATTTTAAGAATTTACCTGCAATTTCCAACACGCATGAACTAGTAGCGCCATCTAGTGACGGAAAGCAAAACTAAAAGTACAGTGATACATTTTAAGTGGAATACCACTAGAACGACAACAACAAAAATTTCACCTTTAGCCAAACAAATAATTAACATAATGACATAGTTAAGCTTCTGTCATCTTTATTTTACCTACATACCTTCCATTTTTATGAGAAAAAAAAATGCGGCTCAATTTTTATTGGAAAGCATTTTATTAATAACAAACAAAATTTGTAATTGTGAATCAGAAATCTACCTATATAAATGAAGATATGTGTTCATAACAAATGCGTTAGATAGAGACAGGTAGATTAGCGGGAAGGTGGAGCGTCGAGCATGTAAATAAACAACTCAAAGGCCGAGACGTGGGGCTGTGGTTAAAAAGTCAGAGGGCCATTATATCGCGAAGGTGTTATAATATCGAGTGTATTTCGTTATTATAGTCAGTAGTGAGGTGGTGAGACACGGCTCAGCAGTCGGCAGTCGGCAGTCGGCTCTACTAATTAAGTATAGGTGGGGGGAGGTCGACGGGCAGCCGGGCGGGCGACGGGGTGGCGGGGCGGTTGTGCGGCGAGGAGAGCAGGGCGGGGCGAGAGGCGGGCCGGCTTCATTCCGCGACGCGCCGCGCAGCAACAAGCACGTCAGTCCGCGCGCGCGGGCCATGGTCGCGAGAACCGATGAGAGCATGTTCGGGTGCTATGGTGACAGCTACTCGTACCGCCTGTGGAGCCTGGCCAACGTGTGGGGCGCCTGTCGATGTGAGTAGCGCGCCGCCGACGGCTCGCAGTGCACGTGCCTCACCTGCGATAGCGAAACTAGGACTTTTACCGCTGACGTCAGCGGAGGCTGTGAAACCTCGGTGTAGTACGACGTAGATGCGATTACGATTCCGCCGCGAAGTGCGTACCGCTATATTAGATACCCGGTGATAGCGATCAGTGAGGTGTGAGAACAGAGGTGTCGCTCGATGAAAGTGCAGCGCTCGCTTATGGGTGTTGGCGGTTGGTACGAATGCTTGGCGGCCGGTTGGCTTGCGGACATGAGGAGTAAGCAGGTCCCCACGTCCACTACCTCGGCCAGGCGGTTCGCGGCCTTGAGTAAGCTTCCTATCTTTTTGTTTTTATTTGCAAATTATTATGTTTTAAATATTTCACTATCTATATCTGTCTTTTTCTATTATTTTATACTCTCCAAACTGATTGCAACTAACTTCATATAATTTACTAGAACATTAGTTCCCGTAAAAAAAAAAAATTCACGTTTAAAAGTATGAATTAAGTTAACTTTACAAAATCCCCCCAGAGAATTGTTAAGTCCTCTTGAATGGAAACAGGTGAAAATGATATCACCTCGATGGCATTAAAAATAAACCTCGAGCTTGTCTTCATTAGAAATAACCTTCGTGTTCGGTAATCTCCCCTCGTCTCCCTCGGGATATAATTCATCCACTTGAGGATCGGGAACAGGTACATACAGACTTAAAAGAAAGTTTCGTTTGTAGAGGGGAACCCCGCTCGCGTTCACCGTCTTAAATCGTAAATGATTATGTTGTTTTAATTCATTTGCTTTTTTCTCTTACTTTTTTATTTTATTCTTCCTCTTTGAGCGCCGCCTGTCTGGAGTGGATAAAATAATAGGGACGTTTGATGCGTTCGAGTGATCAACAATGCGTAAAGTTTCAGATGGAACTAAGTGGAATGCGGATGAATAAATTAGTATAAGTTCATTTAATCGCCTTTTGCCGCCAAACAAACGTATTCGTACAGCTGTTACTTTATTTAAAATTCTGTGTTGTAAATATGAACCAAAAAAGTTATTCCTAAATTTAATACCGCTTACATAGATTTCGACTTATAGACATTATTTCATATGAAGCAAATCTATGTTACGTTCAACAGAAAGAAGAGACGTTAAAATTTATAGAAGCGCGTAGTGTATTAGGTACTTAAATATAAAAAAAGTCTGTTAATAATTGGTAAATAATCTGTTATCGACCCAAAGTACAATTTTTTGTAAACTTTAAAACATAATAATTATTAGAATTAATTTGACATAATAAATAAAGTGTCACGATAATGAGGAAAACTGAAATGAAAACAAACATTATACACCTACGTGATATTTAAGGGTGCATAAACAAACCTTCCTAGATTCGATAAGTGATTTAAATAAACAGTAAGTACCTACCTAGTTAGTTAGGCACCTACTTCATCGCTAATTACTTGTTTGTATAAGACAAATTTAACGGCTCTGCTAACATCGACCAACTTGATACCGATTTGTTAATCGCTTGTTAAACATTATTTAGACATACATTTACCTTCGGCGGAGATTCGCTTGTGAGTCAGTCGTGGATGAATCACTTTAAGTATGATTTTTGTTCTGTTTTGCCATTTCACCTCTCCAGGCTCTGATTCAGAGTACGCATACCTATTGACATAATAAACTGCGAATGAGTGTTGAATCTATTGTTAGCGACCTAATACCTTACTGACCAGAATATTAGTTACAATAACTTTGATACTAATAATTATAACTTGTAAATATTGCATTGAAATATTCAATAAATAGTATACCTATTCCACTTTTTTATGGGCTGCGATTGCACATAATTACCTAAGTAACTTGAACTTTGTTTCTTTCCTGACATATCTAAACTATACTTTAAACCAAATTATAGATTTTTTCCGAACAATAAATTACGTTTAAACTAAGCTTCGTAAACTAGAGCCTAAAAACTATGTCTTGAGAGAGGTAATAAATTATTGTCGACTCTACATTGATAAGAATAATGAAGAAATAGGTGACATGAACATTATCTCCCGTCTAACGGGCACATATGCAAAAATTGTCAAATCATATTACCCATATTTATCCACATATTAATGAAATCATATAGGACATGCTAATAACGAACAAAGGTAAAAGGAAGTTAAGGTAGAATTAATGATCTTTATAATTTATCATATAATACATTAGTCAGTTCGTATTTGTTTAAATAATGTGGCATTATTATTTACTCCACTATTATGATATTAATTAATTATAGTAGGTAGCGAATTCGGATGTTAAATAAAGACTTTATTCCAATGGTTTGTAGGTATGAATTGTTTGTAAGTGGATGTGATTTTTTTTTTATAAAAATGCGTTTACAGACAGTGTGTATTTACAAACATATTAAGAGCTATATTTTAAATTCGTAAAGAAATGAAATCAATTTTTAAGGTATTCGTTAGACAAACACCCAAACGGCTCAGCAACTGTAACAGCTATCGGAAACGGACAACAATAACTATCTACTTAAATACTTTTAAAAACAATTTTGTGTACAATTGCAATGCTCAGAGTGATATAGAAAAAACTTTAGGTATATAAAATAAAGCTCAAAGTGCCAAAAGAAACACTAAGTATTTGTAAATTGAAGTTAATAGGTTTACAAATAAGATCGATAGACACGCAATACAGAACAGAACAAATAGCTCGCCTCTAAACACTTCAATAATAATTCTCTCATCGCACAATTACAATTCGACCGAGACGTTACAACATGGTGTCTGCAGATCGGACAGGCGGAGTTTTTTCTTCAAGCAAAGCAAACATGTATGCCCCCTTGCCCCCGCCGGGCCGTCACCGCCGCGCCCGCCCCGCCAGCGCACAGGTGCGACCAATCACCACTCCGCGCGCTTGTGTGCTACGATCAACAATCAAACTCTTATCTCCTCGACTGTACTACGTTCGTGTGTGTGCGATAATTGTTATTTGTTATAACAGCGCAATAGGAAGCCCGGCGCGGTGGTGTGCGTGAGTGGAGGTTTTTTATCAGCGGTTAACGGACGCACTCTGCCCGTGCGCACAGATTATTGTACCGATAGCCGCGTCGCGTGTAGGTGTTCATCCGCTCTACCTAAACTGTAGGAGTTTTGTTTCGTGTGTGCTGCTAATTATAAGAATGATGTTTTGTTATCTGACAGAGAATTCATGAATGAATAAAGAAAACTCATGTTTACGTTAAAATATTGTGAGTTAATTATGTACATTATATAAACCTGCTTACGTTTATTTTCTCATTCATAAGTTTGGTAGATTAAGTACGAAAGCCATTGCCAGTCTTAATTAAAGTAATGGTCATATTATGATGAAACCTAATATACTTATACCTATATAATATACCCATAATTAGAAGGGCCGAATGGAAGAGTTTTGCCCCGACCCCAAATTATTGGGAACAAGACAGAAAGATGGTGATAATATATCTAATCTTTACCTTTCAATGGTAATAAACATAAATCCATTTCAACAAAAAACATACAATACGGGTGGATTCTTCGAGATGTTTATTTAATGAAGTGGATTTTGTTTAATTACCATCACCATAGATATATTATCATCATATTCCTGCCCCATTCGCAATCATTTGGGGTAGGCGCAATATGTACCAGTAAAGTTCGTAACTCTCGCCAGTTTCAAGTTAGTTGAGCGATACGCCTAGCGCCATCTAGCGGGGAGCGGCAATACTAAGAATAATAAAAATATAGGAAAACTTTACTGATTATACTTTCCTTTTAAAGTAAGACCTTTTTTTACAACTAAGCTGACTTAGTTCATATAGGTATTACATGAAACAATGATAGCTCAGTGGTAGTGACATCGAGTGCCGTCGTATTGTTACCGTATTGTTACTGATGTGTACCGGCAGTTGCACTTGAGAGCCAGTTACCTTTTAGGCTTTATAAAGGTCGGCAACATATTGTCAACTCCCAGGAATTCCTAATAAAAAAATAGCTGTCGATCGGTAGATCTGTACAATACATTGCAAGTAGGGAAATATTCAACTGCAACCACTAAGTTATCTCGGTTCCTCGTTACATTTCCGCCTACTTAGTAAGGTGCTATTGTACATTAATTGTACACATTTGACTCATACAATAAATTCATACAATTAAATAAACAACTACATTGTTCTGAATATTATTCTCGTTCATTACATACATTTTATAAACCGGTAATTTCCTTACCTTTCCTCTTCTGACGTTTTAATTTTAACCAAATGAAATAAACATCAATTTTAACAAACAAAAGTCCCTACTAAATAAAACTAGCTACGTTATGTACATGGTAGGTGCTTCCTACATAACTTGTTTGACGTAATTTATATATACCTAAAGTAAATCGATGACTTGATTCTTAAAGTTTGATTCAAAGACTATTCGAGTAACAAATTTTGTAATTCCGTACTGTAACAAATTTTGATTATGCTCATTGAAACAATACGACTTTTTATTATTTTAGTTATTATATTAAAATTACACAGTATGTACATAAAATCTATAAGAGAAATAAAAACGCCAATCAAGTTGCATAAACCTATATCCCATTAATGTTATCGACAATAATATTCAACATTATGGCACGATGATATAATAACAATTTATAAAAATCTAATAATATAGAAAATAAGCGCTTATCGATGCATCATATCCACAACAACTAGCGCCATCTGTGAACGAATAGTGCGAAACAAAAAATAAAATTCTAAGTTATAAAACATAGGCGTCGGATATTATAAACCTCTTCGTTTTTTTACAAAAATACTTTGACATATTTAGTTTGAAATTTTGTACTTATCACGTAATAATTAGGTAGAATTTGTTTTAGCGGTAGTATTTTTTCCTCGTGCTGTATTTTACTCATTGTCATTATTTTTATAAATTTGTGGATACATACCGATGCCATCCTATATCGAATCACTAGAGGACAGTGTAAGGTTAAAATGTACGAGCACATAATTTATTTATTTAAATAAAACAACGTTTATTACGTTCGTTACCATCTGAAGAGATATCTACCTCGGTTGGATGAGTGAAGTCCTATTTTCTAAAATTCAATACCGTTGTCCTGATGGCGGATTATAGCAACGGTGGACAGTGCAGGCAGCGCCGCCCGCGCCCGCCCCATGCCACGATGCCGCATGAGGACGCCTCGATCGGCGAGCGGACAGAGGACGCGGACACACGGCTCGCGCGGCCGCACTAATTAATACGTCGCATTGTTGTTTTGCTCTTTATTATATTTGATTTACGGGGCGCTCGCCAACGGCGCTTTTAAAAAAGATATTACGCGGCAAAACGGGCCGTATTACCGAAATAACCGACTCCAAATTGAATTGTTGCCGCCATGTTTATTTTTATTAAGCGTATACGCCCCGTAAAGGTGTCTGCGATAATTTTAATCGCTAACAATGCGCTTGCTGTTTGGATAATTGTTGTATTTCCAATAAGGGTTTACGATACGCGTACTACATTCGGAATACAGCTGTATTTATGGTCATTTCGATTGAAATGACACATATATTGTCAACAATATATTGCATGTTAGGTTATCTATAATTAAGCAAGGTAATGACAATCAAACAGGCATGAGTCGGAGAAGCAGAGGACTAATTTGATTGTTGTTATTGTCCACAGTCCGTCCGTTGGCTGGCGGCGGGTCGGACGGCAAACCTTCAGAAGAAGAGGACGATCGAGGCGGATCTCCGCTGGGCCCCGGGGGGCCCTTCTCCTGCAGCCAGTGCCGCGGCGCATACCCAACGCGGGAGCAACTCGATCGCCACGAGACCCTTCACTCACCCAACACACAGGTGGATACAGTCAAATATGTCAGTGCCCATTATCATAATAACAATGAACGTTATCAATTATTATTTCCCAACTGTAGTTCATGTAATCCTTTCTAACAACATATTAATAATTAACTCTATCTAGGAGTCAAAAACATTTTGGATGAATAAAAAAAATAAACCTAAATGTTTTTAGTAATACTCTTTCATTACATATAATTAGGTATAATCTATTTGAGTAGAAAAAGTCAGCTTTAAAAAATATCAGTCTTAGACTATTATTTAACGTATTTAATATTATTTTGTCAACAGACATGCAAGATTTGCCACAAGAGCTTCGCGAACGTATACAGACTGCAGCGACATATGATCAGCCACGACGAAAGCGCGCTCCTCCGCAAGTACAAGTGCAACGACTGCGATAAGGCCTTCAAATTCAAGCATCACCTTAAAGAGCACCAGCGTATTCATACCGGCGAGAAACCTTTTGAATGTGCTAACTGCGGCAAAAAGTTTTCCCATTCTGGCTCCTATTCTAGCCACATGACCTCAAAGAAATGTCTTCAGATGAACATCAAGATGGGACGAATAAAACCCAACAATCCAGCGTTAAATCCAGAAAGGAGTCCCGCACGTAAACGATCTATTAATCAACTGAACAACAACATAACGCCTAACGGAAACTCTTTCCTTCCCATACTGCCCAAATACAACGAAGCCGCCGCGTTCCTTGCATCAATGCAAACGCAGGAAAATAACTTCCATCGTGCGCAATTAGGACAGCCAGGAATGAATCCATTCTACATGCCACCGGGATTACCGATGAGCCCAGCCAACGGAATAGCGCCATATAGCTTTCCAACATCGATCACACAACTATTTGAGCAGTGGGCTTCTACTCATTATCAGCAAAGAAAAATAGAGAATCCCGTAAGTCCAAAACATATTAGCCCTCATCCTGCTGACCCTGAAGACTTAATTGAAGAGGTCACTGAAGAAGAAGATAAGCGATCAGAAGGAAGCGCAGAGCTCGTTATGGACATCGAGGATGACGAAGCTATATCCATAAAAAAGGAGCAAGATGATAGAGAAAGTGATGTGAGATCATCCCCCCGCAATTTCGATTCCGTCCCTATAAATAACAATGGCCCGGAAGCTGACAATAACCATGCCGGTTTTAATACTATACTCAAATCTGTGAGCGCATCTGTTACAAAACATTTCTTCGGGGCAAACATGGAAAAACTATCTCCAGTTTCAGGTAATATTTGTCCAAGTATAGAGCCACTACAGACTCAGCACGTAATCGTGAAAGAAGAACCTGATGATAGTCATAGGTGTTTAAAATGTAATTCAACTTTTGATAGCAAAAGTGAAATGCTAGATCATGAGAAGACATTTTGTGGAAGTTTATTTAGAAAACATGAAAGTTTGGCAGCTCAAGTAGCCGAAACGGCAGTTATAAATAGGATAGAAGCTGAAATGCGTCCGTACATGCAAAATACAGTTAGCGCTAGCGAAGATGAAGATTTTAGTAGAGAAGAGCGTGAAGACAAGCTTTCTATACACGATAACGACAGGAAAATCAGAGTGCGAACGGCATTGAGTGAAGAGCAGCAAACAGTACTGAAGGAGCACTACGCGGTGAATCCGAGACCTAACCGTGAAGAGTTTAAAAAAATCGCTCATCTGATCGGCCTCGATAGCAGAGTGGTGCAAGTATGGTTCCAAAACAATAGAGCGAGAGTGCGAAAAATGACACAAACATTAGCCGCATCAGATCAACCACTAGATTTGTCCACGAAAAAGTCTAATCAATCTGTAACATCGAGTCCATCGCCGTCGCCACCTTGTAGCATTTCAGTTACACATTCCGACTCTGAGGAAGCAGTCAATCTAAGCCAAAAATCCTCGCGCAGTACAACGCCTCAGCGCACGAACTATCAAAACACGTATCCACATTCCAACTGCTCCTCATCTTCCTTCACGGATTTTAGACTGTCTCCTTCACCAGGAGAAATCATCAATGGTCAAAAACGGTTAATACCACAAAAATTACCGATCAACCCCATGATACCAATGGACAAGCTCCTCCAGTATAACGATATGACGAATGCGCGATCACCAATCATAAACATACATCTACCATCAGATACAAACGGACAAAGAACAAGTCCTTCCTACGAACGTCCGCCTTGGGACGATAGACACACACCAAATGAATTCGAAGATGAAGCGACTGTACTTAAAAAGAGTAAACTGAAGCAGGGATCAGAATACAAGGAGAGTGATGGCCAGTTTGTCTGCGACCAATGTGATAAAACTTTCGTTAAACAGAGCTCCCTCGCTAGACACAAATATGAACATTCAGGTGTGTACAACATTTTTTTTTTTTTTTTTTACTTTGTATAGGCTTGTGTTTGATCACAATCTCACTATGGTAGGTGATGATGTGGCCGAAGGTGGTAAGCACACAAAGCCTAGATGGATCTGGCTCTCAAGTGCAGCTGCCGGAACACACCAATAGGTGTTTGGCGACAGATTTTCAACTTGAGGGTGGTAGCCAGCCAGGCGGGTACTACAAAGTACCCTACCACCGTGCTATGGTTTCCTCACGATGTTTTCCTTCACCGAAAGCTCAAGCTCATTGTAGGATTCGAACCCACGACCTTCGCCGCGGCGTCCGACGTCACTACCACTGAGCTATCATCGCCTTAAATAACTAACATATGATTCGTTTTTAAAATTAAGTATACGTAGGTATTTGAGTTTAACTTTAGAACATTATATATAGTACAAACTATACTATTAGTACAATACATATCAAACATATCAAAAATTCAAAAAAATAATGAAGATTTACGTCCACAGGCCAACGCCCGTACAAGTGCTTAGAATGTCCGAAGGCGTTCAAGCACAAACATCACCTGACAGAGCACAAGCGACTTCATACCGGCGAGAAACCCTTTCAGTGCTGCAAGTGCTTCAAGAAGTTCTCCCATTCCGGCTCCTATAGTCAGCATATGAACCATAGGTTTGCTATATGCAAGCCTTACAGGGACTAGAACGGATAGGTACTTCATTGGTTGTTAATAGTAATTTCAACACCTGATTCCTTGGTCTAGTTCTTCATTCCGCATTAGTTACAAAAGAAGAGACGTACATAGCTCTTTTATAGTTCAGAGATAAAGGACTGACCGTCAGTCGTGCTAAGAAACTAAATTTTGATTATCAGTCGACCGATAAAGAGGTGCCCACTGTAATGAATAGTGGTATTAAGCTCAATCTTACAATAATACCAGTTAGGTTCTTACCTCGTTGAGTGTTGTTATTGAACAAAGAAAAACGATTCAAAAGCATAATAATAATACTCATGATAATAAAGTATTCATCGCCCGGTATTTTCGTTTCGAACTTAATTAAGGTCATTGCTCAACGTCATATTTTTATACTATAGAACATAATTTGAATTCTCTATTTATACTTATTGTGTAGTGCCAAATATGCCAAAAAAAGTGCCATGAAGGAAGCCAAAAATTTTATATTGTTTTAATTGTTTAATTTTATTTTGTGCTATATCCCAAAGGCAGTACCTGTAGCATAATACTCCACGACAGTGATCTTATTTTATTATTTTGTATTTTAACGGTCACGTGTTGATTAAGATTATTTTAATATTTAAAATACGTGTATAAAATTATAATACTTCAAAGGTGCATAAGCAACAGCCAATGCAACTTACTAGAAGGATTTCATAGGTATACAAGACCCGAGTGTCTATTGTGATGACAATATCGTAGAGTTATTTATAAATATCCATAATAAGTCTCCTACTTGTCTTCTCCTCTGTCATACAATCTTACATACGTCATTAAACACCATTCAACAGAGATATATCTCTGCCGACAAATGGAAGACAATCTTTTATACAAAATACTTCATAGTTTCAATTGGTACAATTTAGTGCAAACTCTATTTTTGTTAAGCTACATCTTTTTGAATAAGTGATAAATAAATAAGTATAGTTCCATCTTCTGAAATTTTTATTGTCTGTTGTTAATTGAACAGTAACTTTGAGTAACACTAAGCTTGTCGTATTTTAATGTTAAGAGTTTAGATAGATTCAATCTAAATTAAGTTTAAAGCATTCCATAATACTCCTATGGGATCTCTGCTGTGTTTAAAAAACTCTTTCGATTAGTCCAAACATTAGAAATATATAATAAGTTGTACATAATCAATAAATGTAAATATACAAATGTATGTGTAGATAATAATGATCGCTTTATATTCAGTAACAGTTCGTAGAGAGTGTAATCAGCTACAGAGGTCTGCGGCAGACTCGACACAATGAACATGGTGACAATAATGAACATCCGTTTACTGAACGCAATAGGTTTTGTAAGAAATTTTTATTAAAAATATGATTGTATTTGAAAATTATAATGTAATGGATATAAAATTCCAATAGCAAGCAAGAGATTATTATTACTCTCGTAATCATTAATTGTAGGTAGGTATCGAAATTTATATTTTTGTATTCACACACATTCAAAGCAGATCAATTAGTTCATCTTTAGCCAAACACAGATATTAAGTTCATTTAATGTACTTAATTTTATGCTCGTATTCTACTGCGATAATTTAAGAATCCATCTAATTAATACATGTTCAACGTAGGAAAGTCAAAAATGTTACGATTCATTCGAAAATAATCATCAAAATAATTCATTTCATCACAACAGTATGTTAGAACAGAAAGTTCCTAAGCAAAAATACATTTTAAGAGATACCTAATGATTATTTCCATATTTTTATAATTGTAAGTAGATAAAATTAATTTCGAAAGGTTTCTAAGCAACGAATTACATAAATATTATATACTTTGACATGTAGTAAGCATCGTAAGGACTCGATCATTACAGTATTTCAAACACTTTGAAAAATTTACAGTAACTAGTGTAGGTAAACCGTTTCTAACGTTCAATCGTATAAAACAGTATTCTCGCGAGACATTAAAAGTGCATGTATGTGAAAATTGTATGAATATACTTACTTAGTGTACCTAACTTTAAAAATAATTATAATCGAATTAAGCGATCCTGTTTGAACTATTTCATATTTTATTATAATTTGTATTATACCTAAGTGATTTCCAAATGATCACCGGTGGGCTAGATAAACCAAAGATTACTTACGTCAACGTGATGGGGACAATTGTAAATAAATATCCCATCATTTAAAGTTAAGTTACTTTTAATTATGTGCCAAATGATAATTTTAAGGCTTTGACTAAATTTTTATATGAGATTTTATTTTTTACAATGAATGGCATTATGTACTATAGTGGTTTGGTTACTTGTGCATTAATAATATTGCAGAAAAGTATTTTCTTCCTTTTGTGACTACATTAAATAGTTTTAGGTGTAAAACATTAAGCCAAAGTGAATTCCTATTGCCATATTTGTGTTTGTTGTATCCTGCAATGATTGTGGATGTGTCGACAGGTTGCTGAACATTTGTTAACATAAGTAAGTACTCTAGATTGTTAAACTTACCCATAGAATTAACATGTGTTAAAATATTGCCTATATAAATTATAGTAATTCATTTTACTTGATATTATAATGTATATTGAATTTATGAATATTAAAAATATATATATTGACATTTCAATGCACTTCTTCACATTTTATTTTGCCTACCCCTTAGATAAGAGTACTCACCTATACATAAGCAAGCTACAGCGACTGCAAGCAAGTATGATCGGTAGATAGACACACCGTTCCGGACGGAATCGCTAGCCTACCTAATCAATCAGTCTCACAGATCATTTCCGCCACCAAAACATATTTACAGGAAAATGTATTAAATTTTCCTGTATGAACATTGAATACATTCATTTAATCACTTGGTCTAACGAAGTGAATGCCTCACTCGGTTCAATTATATCGCCCTGAACAACGTACAATGTAGATAAAAGAAACACAAATTTAATTATATCGACATAAAAATAAGTTGTTTTCATAGTATTTCTCAAAGACAAACAAAGTTATTTCTGCACTTTTCTGTTATTCAAACAAATTTTCGTTGAAAGTGTTGTGTAATTTCTACTAAGTACCTTATTTTTTTCTGAATTTTCCAACCCATTTTAATATCATTTAACATTAACATTAAAAAATACTAAATTTAAAACCTCTTTCTTTAAGACCTATCTAAAGATGGAAGGACTTGAAGGAGGCCTATGCCAAAGAGTATACAGAACTGACAAAGCAAAGGCGGCCTGTGTCTAAGAGATAGCGAAAGAGAATAATAGTAGTTTCCATACCACCTGCTCCACAATGTCCAATTACGTCATATCACGCAACCTCAACCTAACGCAAATTTTATTCAAATTGTATGAGTTTATTCAATACTATTAGGTATTAAGTAGGTATAACGTTTTTAAAAACTTGAGATTTTATTGTTTTTTTTTTTCAATTCTTTACATTTGTGTAGCAACTTACGGCCTGGCTTTTTATTGTGTCGCAGTTGGTATGAAAAGTAGAGTATTCACCTCGAGGATAAAGCCTATCTTCGTCTTGAGCGGATTGAACCCCTCACTTCAATCAGGACTAAGTTTAAACTCCCTCGCTATACTCGGGAGTTAAGTCTAGAGTCCCTCGTTACGCTCAGGGTCCAATATGCCGCCTGTGACGTAAGACACAGCTTTATCCCCTTGGTGCATAATCTAGCATAATCTACTATTATGACACTGTTGCATATTAGAGGTTAATACGTGTGTGATTCTTTTAAAATGTAGGTATCACACGAGTAATATAACTATTAATTCGCGTCAATTCGAACGCGAACGATCTGTTCTTTTTTTAATTTTTGAAAAGTAATGCGCATTCAACCTTTTAAATACTTAATAATTACGTGTACCTAAAAACACCTTATTTATGTTAATGTGTACTTAAAAAAATCTTGCTAAAGGTCCAAGAATAATAAAATTTTAAAAAATAAACTGTCCAGCATTTTATAATTATTATTGTCGTGTTGGAAATTAGTCGGCGTATTATTTCGATGCGTACTATGTGCAAGGAGGGCGATGGCTGCCACATGCGTCATACTTGTGAACAGGTGCTGCTTGTGGGGGCTGCTCTGCTTAAGCTTGCAATCCATTTATTTACTGAGTTACTCATAATTTTGATACTTACATATATTTTTTCCTTATCGTTATATACACACAAATATTCTCAGTAAGACTAGATAATAATTTTATGTAAATTCTGAGTTAGTTTTGAAAAGAGTAATTGCCGAGTTTCTTGCCGGCTCTTCTCAGTAATAGCAACCTTCCGAACCGTGCGTTAGAGTCAAACTATTCATAAGTGCTTGTGAAGGCCTATTTGAATAAAAAAGATTTTCATTTTCATTACTTCTTTTTTTTTTATATATGAAGCAATTTCCGAGCAAGTGATATTTAAAAGTTATATTTAAACTAAAAGTTAAATTAACATTAGTAGCCTTACGGATTATGTGTGTACCTACATCGATTTACACTGTACATACCTAATTTAATCGTAATTTTATTTAATAGGGTATTTGACTGACATTCAAATCAGCAACTTTTTATGAAATGTCAAAACGATAGGTTTATATGGAGTTTTGTATGAAATACAAGCAGGTGACGTCATAATTATATAGCATACTCTTTATGGTTTGATTGGTCATTAAATCATAATAAGGATAAATTTAATAAAATAATCGTGGTTTCCCCTTTTTTTTAGATGTTTTATACATTGGTTAGTGTTGGATAATTTATTTTGAATACAGGCAAATACCCTATTATGTAGAATTTGTAATTTTTTGTATAAGCACTTTATTATTATTATTTTAAACCTAACACTGACCATCATTAATACATATATGTTTGAACATACAATTTTGAAGATCGATATCGAGGTGCTTGCGTCGGCCATGGAACATCACCAATCCTATGACACGAGCGCGGCGCGGGTGACGCTCACTGCTCACTCTACAACATGCTTATGTACTTACAGGCTACAAATATTATGAAATTGAAATAAAAAGGGTTAACCTATTAGGTACCTACTAAATAAATAAAAAACCGGTCAAGTACGAGTCGAACTCGTGCGCCGAGGACTCCGTAACTATCCATTATACCGCCAAAATATTTTCTTTCACACAATAGCACAATATATCATTTTATCGTGTTGACTCAGGACCTTGATTTTTTTATACCTATTTCAACTTGCTAGGTCCACCCGTTCCTGAGAAAATCGGTGGTGACACACGGACAGACGGACAAGAAAGTGATCTTATAAGGGTTCCTTTTTTTACCTTTTGAGGTACGGAACCCTAAAAATGAATTGCGGGTTATTGAGGATATGTACTCTATTTGAATGAATCCAACTCGGCTGGGCAGCGTTCGGGAATCTATGGAATGTTGAATGTCTCGTCCAAAACACCTCAGTGCCTTAAGACGAAAGTCTACAACC
Source organism: Tetheella fluctuosa (assembly GCA_951216915.1). NCBI lineage: Eukaryota > Metazoa > Arthropoda > Insecta > Lepidoptera > Drepanidae > Tetheella > Tetheella fluctuosa. The sequence continues at coordinate 13,007,729 of OX578222.1, forward strand.
AGTGATGACATATGGCACAGAAACGTGGTCTCTCACTATGGGCCTCATAAAGCAGCTCAAAGTCGCTCAACGAGCCATGGAAAGGGCTATGCTCAGGGTTTCTCTACGTGATCGAATCAGGAATGAGGAGATTTGTCGACGAACTAGGGTCACCGACATAGCCCATTGGATTGGCAAGTTGAAGTGGCAATGGGCAGGCCACATTGTGCGCAGAACGGATGGTCGATGGGGTCGAAGAGTTCTGGAGTGGAGACCACGGACCGGTAAGCGCAGCGTAGGACGTCCACCTACAAGGTGGACAGAAGACCATTGGAGATCCTTAGGTGAGGCCTATGTCCAGCAGTGGACGTCTTGCGGCTGAGATGATGATTAGAATAAATAAATAATAAATAAATAAATATTCTGGGACATTATTCCTCACACACGGCCATCTGACCCCAAACTAAGCAGAGCTTGTGCTATGGAAGCCAGATAACTGATATACTACATATACTACTTTTCTTTTGTAAATACATACATATATAGATAATTACACCCAGACACAGGACAAACAGACATGTTCATGCACACAAATGTTTGTCCTGAGTGGGAATCGAACCCACGACCTGCGGCGTGATAGATAGGGTATCTTACCAACCACGCCAACCGGCCCGACTGAATTTACCTACCCTACATTTGTATGAATATACACCGTACATTAGACTAACAGCATAATATATAGTGGCGCAAAATTTTAGGGCATAAAGGGTGGTTACACTTTTCATTACTAGTCAAAACTCTTATAGGATACCTATAGGATTTTTTTTATGTACCAGGAAAGAGTTTTGACTGAGATAGCTTCAGTCAAGTGGTTTTGACCGGTTATGAGTTTTGACTGTAATGATAGTTTAAGGAATTTGTAAATAAATAAATATATAAATCAATTTTGAAGATTTGGTAATCTCCATTTAGTATCTAGTCTTCCAAAAATTCAACATTTCTCAAAAAAGTACCAACCTACCAATTAGTGATCAATTGATATTTTCTAACTATAATAACTTAATAAAAAAAACATATTTTTTTTAAAAAAATTGCAGTAAATTGGCTAAGTAAACTGAGGTTGTTGTGATTCCTAGAGCTTTGTTTTGTGCAAGTAAATTTATGTAATAGGTAATAATGCAAACATTGCATATTTAATAGAATAGCATATACCTATTCTTAGCAAAGGTACTTATAAGGTAGGCAGCAATGAAAAAAAAGTATAAGCCAATTCAATAAAGAAATGAATCTAAAATGGCGGCTTGTACTTGCGTTGACAGACAGTACAATCAGCAAAAAAAAATCCAAATTAATAATAACAAACAAGACACGAGACTTTATTATTTCAAATAGTATGACTTCAAAATTAAAAATAAAACCAAAGTTTGTATTTTATAATTATACCTACTAATACAATTATTGTATCTCTCCTAGTTTCTCAGACGTCCAAACAACAAGAACTAGCAAGTAACTACGGAAAAGTAAAACAGGAAAGGATAACAAGGAATTCGTAAGAATGATCACTGAGCGCGTCAAGAAAGCATTGAAGCAAAATAAAGAGTAAGACTGATTATTTTTCTGCCAACGGTACGTTCGAGCCGGCAGTGTACAAGCGAGAGGGCATGAATGATTGGCGCCGCCATTTTAGATTAGTTTCTTGCTTGAACAGGGTAATATTGCATTTTTCTTGACAACATAGATACTTACCCACATAATTGCCTGGTTTTCATATTGTGTCGCTGGAAAATCTGCATTCATTTGGATTTATTTACTGAAAATAAACAGGCCGTTATGTTTTAGGAAGACCCAAAATAAATTGTATTATATTATAGTAAATATTGAAAGTACTTACCTACATAAATAACACACTGGCGTATGATCTCGCTCGGTTAAAAGCGCCAACACATAATGGACTAAAAAGAAACAAGAAGCACTGGCAAACAAAAACTGTATTTTAAAACTTTCATTGGAATAACGGAGGCACGAATAGTTATTTCTAGCACGTTCCAACACGCATCACTGAACTAACTTATTTGATTGGTTTCTACCAATACACTTGAACTACCTACTAAAGTAATTAAATTGTATTTTTTTTAGACTCGGTTCACTCCACTTTCATTTTTATTCAAAAGTAAAAGACTAATGGCGGTAATGGCGCCAAACAAAACTTTTCGTCGAAAACTCAAAAAAAGATAGTCTATGGTTTTAAAATAAAGGAGTTTACACAAGTAGGTATTTTTTTCTCCTTTATTTCCTTGCAAAAAGGGCTCCAAAGTACAATAAATACACAGGATAGCAGAGTTATTATATTATCAAGCAATGAAATGTGACCGCTTGCAATTATGTCAATTTCATATCAGAAATTAGATGGCTCATTGACGTATTTACTTTGACTTAATCGATATAAATTATTCGACTAATCGAAACCAATTCACATACATAAAAATAGTACATGTAATAAACACAAATATTTTTTTTTACTGTAGATAGATTTGTGTTTGACCACATCACAAATATCATGTGACATCAGACCGAAGACTTACCTTCATCGGTTACTGTGCAGCTATCGGAACTACAGACCTCATAAATAAACAAGTAGACTACACACGTTTCACGGATAGCATTTGTATGTGTGCTTATATCGTCTCTCTCCTTCTGCTGCCTGCCATAATTAATTATGCCATCCTTTTCTTTCACTAATAGCAACACGCACCACTATTATATGGCATTAAGCTAAAAGTAACCTGTCTCATAGTTGCTAAGTGATAGATATTTATTTTGAACCATCCAAGTGGGTACTATAGGAACATACATGTGAGGAATGTGATGGTAGGGCCTCTGTATTGCTCATTCTCCTTCACTTAAAGATCAAAGTAGGAGTTAAAGTAAATAATCCAATCAAAAACACACAAAACTCACAATTAAATCCAAAGCATACTTTTTAAAGAAATCACGTCAAACTATAGTCTTCAAAAAAATTACCCCACCTTAGATGCGATAAAACTGAGAGTTTGGTCGTTTAATTGATATGAAGGACGTGTTCTCCTGTCATTTGATGTCGACTTAGCCTTTTGGTAAATCGATTATATTACGATTTATACAAATTGTTTAGTTTTTTATATTAGGTATTTGTTATGAAATGTAAAGTCTTACGCCAGCCAGCCGCCCGCGCCATCCGTCACTTCATTTGTCAACCGCCAGTTTCCACTGTTTCTAGTTATAAAAACTAATCTGTGTGCACCATCGTCACCTCAGCATACCAATCAGGCAGGTTCCCCATCTGGCCAAAAAAAGCGATCTGTTGAATCGATTCAAGTCAAGGACTCTAAGATCAATACAACAGAAAGTCTATGGGCAAAAGATCTTACAAAAATCAATCTTTTATGAGAACATAATTAGAACTTCAATTTGTGAGTACGAAGGAACCCTCATCTAGTTGTCAAAATATTCAAAAAATAAAACAAACACCTCTGTCTACCACAAACAAAACAAATCAAACTCTCATAGAAAAAATATTTTTAAAAAGGAGGAAACTGTAATTGGCAATTTTCACTTGCTTTAAATCGTACTATTAAGTGCTGTTGTATCTATGAAAATATAGGCAACAAAAGAAAAAGAAAAAATAAATGTGACGATTTTTAGATCAATCAGGCCTTTGAGAAGATTATATAAAATTAAATCAAGTATCTTTAAAATTGATAAAATTAAATCAAATCTAGATTGGATGCCCTAAGTGAGCACAGCACTGTGCCATGGATTTTTAGTATGCACAGAGTATGACACTGACTGACAGCCAGTGTTTCCACTTTTTGGGATTTCAGGCATAATATTACAGGCATTACCGGCATAGTATTGAACCTGGAGAGCTATGGATACTATCGATAGCATTGACACGTGACAGTAATACCGATAAACAATCGATACTATGGCTCTCGCCTTAACTATCAATAGATAGTCGATTATGTATCGATAGTGCGATATGCAACACTACAGCAAACGTGAAAAGTGTGAGCAAAATATAGATAAATAATACACACCTCTAAATTGCCTCTAACCAGTGTTTCCACAATGAGGGGAATTCCCCTTTTGAGGAGAAATAAGGGTCCAGAGGGGAATAAAAAGGGGAATGAGATGTAAAGGGGAAATCATGGGTAAAACTTAATCAAACAAATACAAAAACCTCGTCAGATTGAGGAAAATTTTCCTATAATTAGTCCATACAGATATCAGTTTGTCAAGTCATTGTCAAATCCAGTGGCGCCAAATCGTGTATTTAGACGTATAAGACTATAGCTACACTGCTCTAACCTGTGCAAATCGCTTCGAGAAGAACAGAGACAGGTAGTGAACGTTTATTCAACTAATCGTCTGAAGAGTTTTGTTTCATAAATTCATTCTGTGTTCGCGCCATAGGTTCGCGCGATAAAATTGTTCGTTGTATTATTTAAATTGATATTTTTTTGTGTAAAATGTACTCACATTTTTAGTTTATGTGATAATATAATTTAAATACTAAATTAATTAAAGACAGTTGTGCAATAATGAAGTGAGACCTCGACGAGGACAGTTGCCAGTTGAGTGGCTAAGATACTGGCAAAAAATGGTATATGGCTCATAAATAAATTTAGATCAACTGGATTGCATTATTTTATACAAAGGGCAACTCAAATGTTTGGTAAAAAAAGTAAAGTAAGAGATTTTTACTACTAACTAGTGCCAAAACTATAGCAGAATAATTTTTGAGGGGAAAAAAGTCCTGAGAAGGGAAATCTCAATTGAGGCGTGGGGAAAGGAAATAATAAAAGTGCAAACACTGCCTTTAACTCGCTAGAGTAAAAGTGTTCTTTGGATAATCGAGTAAAATATTATTGAATACATACAATATAGTGATTTGGCTATTTGACTTTTGAGTATCCCCTAATAATTTCATAATTTGGTTGAAAATTAACTTTTAGGAGTAATACATGTGCCTAATATAAACTATCCATTCTATAATGGGTGGAAAAACGAAGCAAAGTCAGAGAACAAAAAATAATGTTAGGGTAAGTAAACTACAACCACAAATATAATTTGTTTACGTTTACGATATTGGTTTAAGCATATTTTTGTAACTCAGCTGTTTTCTATGAATGTTTTTGTCAGAGAGTAGTATTTTTACTATATAATACATCTAGCCCTAAGCGCTCGCCGATTGTCCGCGTAAGGGTGGTCGATGGTCCCCTGGACCCATCACATTCGTTTTTCTCAAAAAAAAAACTAGAATTTTCGTCGTAATATAAAACCTAGACAAGAATAGTGAAATATTATGTGAAAGCATTGCAATCTATGATTATTTAGACCCATAGTACAAAACTGGATCCGATGAGTGTAGTATATTTTAGGATTCAACTAGGTATCTTTTTTTCTTGATTTGACATGACATACAATAATAATATAGAATAGGACAATAAGTTTTGAATCTTATACTAAATTATGCACAAATTATGTTTTGCGACAAAAAATATCTCAATAAACATAAGCATTTCCTCAAGTAAAGATAAATATAAGAAAATAGAAAGAAAGAGATTATAATATTAAATGTGAAGCAAAATACTTTAATAAGTCAAAGTCAAAGCCATTTATTCAGTTTAGGCCTATACCTTTTTACGAAAATTATGCAGACGGAGGAATATGAAATTTAGCACAGTTAAAGTTTAGCTGCACTTGAGAGCCAGATCCTTCTAGGCTTTGTGTGCTTACCACCTTCGGCCTCATCATCACCTACCATAGTGAGATTGTGGTCAAACATAAGCCTATACGATGTAAAAAAAAAAAAAACATGGAGAAGGAGTGCAGAAAGCTAATAGTTGTATATAATATTCATTAGAAATTAATTAAATCAATAAATAAAACTTTACACACACTACCATGCGTTTGACACACATACGCATGTGTCACCCACCACTGTCAGTGCTTTGTTGATAACGCGGAAATTACAGACTTAAAGAAAAGAGTTTATATAATTATGAGAGAAGTGATTTTCTTTACATTCTTAATGTACTATATACTCTTTTGTTTAATTATGGTAAAATTTTGACCATGGGCGACCTCTAGTATTGATTATTCCCACAAAAAATAAAATAAAGACAAATTATGCACAATCAATGAAAAATATCTATAATTTTGACTTATCCAAATGAGTAAAATGATTATTTTATGACTCAATTCTGTATTGAATACTGTTTCAGCCATCAAGCAGTGGTCGCAGTGCAGAACTTCTTAGCAATGTCAAACTGGAGACAAATCTGGTAAATATTGCAGGAGGCAAGGTGCTGCCGGCCTTGTTCCCATCCCTGGCCGTTGCCAGCATGGACCAGAGTCTCAATCCTGAAATACAAATGTGCCTAAAAAAGTTAAATAAAAAGGATCCTATCACTAAGGCTAAGGTAATTTATTATTTTGTATTTTTTATGAAGGCCTTGGCTTGTAAATGGACTCACTACTGATTAATTTTTTTAGATGAGAATTCCATTCGAGAGCCAAGTAATCCAATATTCCATGATAATATGTTATATTTCAGGCTTTACAAGAACTAACTGATTTAATAAGCAATAGTAAAGAAGATGATGTGGTCGCAGCGCTGCCTAGTTGGGTGCATTTTTACAAAACATTAACAGCTGACACGGATCGTAAAGTCAGGGAGTTTACCCAGGTACTACAATATAATTTCAAAAGAATTACAATATAAGTTGAGCGAGCTAAATAAAAGGTAGTAAAAAAGTTTAAGTCATAAATATGAAGAGAATTTTAATTGAAACGAATGTGAAATTAATAGTACATCTGCACCGGACTCGGACGGTGGATTATCTATTTGACTGTAAGGAGAGGCTTGTGTTTAGGCAGAAGCTGCATATATGGAGAGCGAGCATACAATATCCAAGCATATTGTGTACTGTGTAGATGTGCCACGGCGCGGTGATGGCGGCGTGCGGGCGGCGCGCGGCGCCACAGCTGCGCGCGCTGGTGCCGGCGTGGCTGCAGGCGCAGCACGACGACCACGCGCCCGCGCACGCGCACGCGCACCGCTCGCTCACGGTACCTGTGTACTCTATATACTACACCGGAGAGAGCATGAGTAGCATAGCGGCGCCTGCCCTGCCCCATGGCTCATACTCCTCGACTAATGCTTTTTGTAGGGTCTTTATGATCCTCCTCCATTTAATTAACCTTTACGTAGTCATTTTTTATTAGTCTTCATTATCATTTCGGCGCTAAAACACAATTATTTTCAATGAGACTACGATATAAATGAAATTTAATAGGTTTAAACTTGTTTTAAAAAGAGCACTGCATATTTAGAGGTTTTCTAGGGTTTTATTTATTTTATTTATGGATTCTTCCAAACCATATTTCCTCAGGAGTTCCTGAAGGTTCCCACGTTGGGCCTATTTTGTTCAATGTTTTCATCTTCGACATAACTATTTGTAAGAACTCCACTTTCTTTCTCTACGCCGTTGATTTATAGTTCTGCAAATCTATTAAATATTCCAATGAAGAACTGGCTCTTTGGTGTAGAAATAATAATATGAATAAACGTAAACATATTTGATTTACAATGAATAAAACTTGTTCTTCACAAGCTTACACGAATAACAACCAAGCATTGTACGAATTTGATTCCATTCACGACCTAGGCGTCCACATTGATAAATAGCCTCGATTCCGCCGCGTACTCATACACATTCCGAACCGATATAAAAGCCAAACTAGTACTAAAACACATAAACCGGATTAAAATATTCTCGATTATATCTTTGTTTCTTTTGAAAAAAGTAATTGCAGAAATTATTGCCGGCTCTTCTACTCGGCTACTAAAAGCAATGTTTACCCAAGTGCTTGTGAAGGCCTTTTGAATAAAAATATTTTCATATCAATTGACTACTGATCCAATTTCCTATCTGGTGTGTTCCGAGAGCTGCTCCCATCTAGGCTTGTGTGCTTTCTTACCACCTCGGCCACATCATCACTTACCATGGTGAGATTGTGGTGCAACATTATGTAGCTCGACCTTTATGAAATCAAACGATGCTCAACAGAGCACGTTTCCAGACAACAAACTGCCCGAAGTGATATCGTTCTGCAAAACGGAGGTGATAACTCATCTACTAGAAAATCTCATTGGGAATTCTGAATCTGCACTTTGTAAAAGGTAAGCTTTTGTAATAATTTTTATGATAAATCAGTGGGTATTATTTTAAACTCATCAGATATTTTTATCATATAAACTCAGTACTCGCAGCATATATTTGATTGAGAAGAACGACTGCAGGCCAGAAGGGTACTTACGCATAAATTACTTTTTTTGGCTCATAACCCTGCTCTCCAAATCAAGACTGATTTGGACAATTGTCATCGAGATCAATATAAGGGAACGATAAAAAAGCAAGGGCAGTCTGGGACTCCCGTCTTCACTGTCGCAGAACCGAATGGGTCATTATTTATGTCTTCCATAAATGATGAAATTCACCAAATTCACGTCTTTTTAAATAAATTTCACGCAACCATTCGGTTTTGCGACAGCGAAGACGCCGCCGCAGTCTCCGAGTTATAATAGATATATCTTGAAGATACAGATTATTCATCGCGATCCCATCAAAGATGACTTAACGATTGCGATATCACTAGAACACTACCTATGTGATGGACAAAAATGTATTCAGTGTGCGGAACGAATACTATTCTTACCCAAAATGAGCACTGCCTTATACTTTTGTGGTCCTTCTCTACCACTTTTCGAGTATAAGTAATTTATTCAGTTTAGGCCCTGGGAGGGCACTTATGACAATCGAATATACTGAAGTAACCACCGGTTCGGAACCGATCTACAGTCGGTGTTAACTCGTTCGACCGTGAACAGGATAGAGAGTCCAGAGGAGAAGGAGTTGCAGAAGGTGCGCGTGGTGACGAGCAGCCTGCGCGGGCTGCAGTACTCGGTGCGGCAGCTGCCGGCGGCGCTGGACGAGTGGCTGTGGGCCGCGCTGGCGCCGCTGCTGCAGGCCGCCGCCTTCTGGGCCCTGGCCTCGCACCCCGCCCACCAGCTGAGGTACACACTGGCTCTAGCACTAGACGTATAGGCACTAGGTAGCAGGATGTATAGGCAGTGTTGTCGGTGGCAGGGCGGCGTGGTACGGCTGCGGGGGCGCGGTGGCGGAGCGGTTCAAGGGCCAGTTCGGCGAGGCGCACGGCAGCAAGGCGCTGCGGCTGCTGGTGCTGGCCGCCAAGGACCGCGCGCACTGCGCCGCGCCGCTCTGGGACTGCACGCTGCTCATCATGCATCACGTGCCGGTATATAACATAACATAACATAACGTTACCTTATTATTATTACAGCTAAATTCCTCTAACTGATCGCTTCTCGCTACGTTTATGTCTCGGTTGTAGTTTACTTTATTGAGATTCATGATCATATTTTATATTGTTCTTTCTTAGGACTGGCACAAATATCTCGATAAGAAAGAATTATTTACTAAGAGAATATTGGATGTTTTAGAATGCGGTGAGTCTTGCGTTACTTGATTACTTATTTATTAATTCTTAAAGAATTGTTAAAATACAATGTAACTTGCAGGAGGTTGGGGTGACGCGAAGCATCTGTCGAACATGCTACTGCCTCTGTTGGCTCGTTTGCCGGAAGACATGTTGACGAGACAGTTTTACGAAGCCTTCTTTAACGCTTTATTTACCGGGTGCGTAAAGAAATAATACTTATAAATTGCGGATAACTTGAATTCAAAATTTTATTTCCGTCCATATTTTTTTACAGGTTAGAAAAGAAGACAATTTTATCATCGAAAAGTGAACGGCAATCCTGGATCACCAGTATAGCCGAATGCTTACGGTACCTCTCGGTACAAAACAATGACTACATCGTAGAAATTGGCACTTGTATCCATAGAACGTGGCTCGAAAGAGTATTATCTCCTTTAAATGACCCACAAATCAAAGTCAACCTGATCAAATGTTCCGCCACAAACATGGCGTTGTTGATCAAATACTGGCTCAAACAGTCGAAAGAAGAAAACAATGAAAAATACGACCAGTTGGCAAGAAACTTTTGGCAGAACGTTGGTTCCACAGTTTTGACGCAAATCGATAACCTTTCCACGGATCACGATGAAATTGCTCGGTTAATTGAAGGACATACATTACTTATACAAACTTTGAAAACGGCGTTCACTCAAGAAGCGAAGAAAAAACAAAACATAAAGTTCGATGGAGATGTACAACCGGATCCTGAAGAAACTTCAGTTCCCATGCAGCAATGTGATACGTCCATTACAGAGAGATACAAACACAATTTGAATGAAACTGCGGAAAGGATTTGCTCCCAGTACTTCGAATTCGCTGAAAAGAAACAAGTATCTTCAGCCGTTTTGACACCTCTGTATACTCTGATCATAGATTTCGATAGTAAAAACTTATTGATGACTCTAGCGAGGCAATTCAACACAGATTCTGTGTATAAGTTTTATGATAAAACATTGAGGACTTGGCTCTCCGGAGACACTATGAGATGTAAGGTTGTAGCGGATATAGTGTTCCTAACTATGAAGTACCTGAGTGAAGAGGAGCAGAAATCTGTGTTCGAGTCTTTCAAACAGGTAAATGGTTTACTTTTTTTCATTTTTTTTGTTCGTTTCGTATACACCACCAAATTTAAAAATTTTAGCAAATGTAGTTAAAAACAATTTGTTTTCCAGTTCCCTCCGCCAGTAGTGGAGTGGTGTATATCGCTGTCCCTCTCGCACCCATACTGCACTAGTTCCTCGACTCGTGATTGGCTAAAAGGCTCTCTAGTGGAACAGAGTATTAGAGCCGTCAGCCGGCGCGCGGTGAACGAAGGCGACGGCCGCGCGAGGAACCTACTGCTCATGTGTCTAGCGCAGGATTGTGACGGAGGCAAGTATACAGAGTGGCGTTTCATTTTAGGAGCATCAATAAGGGTTAAAGTAATAAAAAAATCCTTAATCTCGTTTTTTTTTTCTTTGTTTTATTTTTCAATTTTTGAATATCCATTACAAAATTGCAATAATCAGACAATGTATGTCACGTACGAAATAAAACAATTCCAAAAAATAAATACACACATTCGTATATAATAGAAAGAGACAGATAGAGACAGAGAGAAAGATGCAAGGGGGCATAACTACCGGTGACGTCATAAAGGATATGACGCTTTTTCGTTACGTGACCTTTTCTGCCAGTCAACTTCTACCGCAAGCCGCGTAAAGGAACTTCGTTCCAAACACGTTCGAAAGTTGGGCGTTATTATTTTGTTTTCAAAATCGAGTTAGAACACTCGTAAATGTTGTCGACAGAACTCGCAATAAGCTTGGGCGCGGTGACGGGCATCGTGCAGGCCCTGAGCGCGGCGTTAGAGGGCGAGAAGGAGAGCGAGAGGGAGGGGGCGGTGGGGTGCGAGAGGGAGATGGAGCGCGCGGCGGCGCTGGGCGGCGCGCTGGCGACGGCGCTGGCCGGCACGCGCGCCGCCGCGCTGCTGCCCGACCACTACCGCGGCCTGCTCTTCAACCTGCTCGCGCTCAACGTCAACGTGCGCCTCGCTGTTAGTACTTGTAGCGGACCTACACTACACACAACACTACACTATACTACACTATTCATACATATATTGAGATGGTTTGTTTATTTTAAGGCAATATCTTAGCTTTGTGAACCGATCAACAACTTTGTTACTTAAAAATTATAAAAAAATTATACAGCTAACTCTTTTAAAATTTCGAAGAAATTTAGAATAAACGTAAATTAAATTACGTCACCTACTGATGTTATCAAAAAATGTAAATAAAACACAGCACATTAACAATGGATTCACAATGGACTTTCACATACTTTTTCTGGTACCATCTGAGTACTCATGTCTCCAGAAACGATCGTCTCAATCCCCTTCCGTCTCGTGTTAGTAAAAATCATAGATGACATTCAATCTGCTATGGACAATAAACAACTCCTCGCTACCATAACATTTTTAGATTTTAGTAAAGCGTTCAATACAGTCTAGTCGTTTTTGATATCCTACTGGCCATACTGTGCTCCCTTATCATATCTCCAATGGTTATTGACTGGTTTCGTAATTGTAGTTGTATGGGCGCCGGCAACGTATTCGCATCGATGAGTATCATCTCTTCATAGTATGAAATAACTGCTGGTGTACCACAAGGTGGTGTCTTGTTTCCGCTTCTTTTTTCAATATCTATTTCCTCAATTACTGACAAAATGTCTGCTCTCTTCAACCTTTATGCCGTCGATCTCCCAATATACCGAAAAACTTCTTTTGATTCGCATCCTAATGCAATTCAGTCCGCCAATTAAGATTTTGTTCATATTTCTAACTGGAGCAGGCGATTTGGCTCAATACTTAATCCTTCAAAGACCAAAGCTATCAGTAAATATTTTATCTCCAGAATAAGTTGGGAGAAACTTCCTGCTTTATTTTGGATGGAGTAGAAATTCCTTACAGCAATATTGTAAAAAGTGTATTGATAGACAGTAAGTTATCTTGGGCCCTGCAAGTAGTGAAATGTGTTTGCTTGTTAAGTTTCTTCCCTTTTTTTAATAACGCCGATGCCAGCTACCTTGATTTCACCGAAGAGTAATTCCTATTCACTTGGCCCATTCTTCTTCTTCTTCTCTTTCGGTATCACTCTTGACAGAGTGGTCGTGGTCATCACTTCAGGTGTTGGTGGCAAGCTTCACAGCACGCCGCCACTCTTCTCTGATGGCCCATAAGAATAGCTTAAAATGAAATTTTATTTTACGATAATTTCTATAATTATACGTGTTATACGTGTAGGGCGGCAGTGGCGACATATCAGTGGAGACGTGGGGCGAGGTGCGGTCCTCCTGGCAGGACGGCCTGGCTGTATTGACTCAACAACACCGGCAACAGTTCCTGCGCCAGGCGGCAGACTTCATGCACACACACTTGCGCAACCAGTGAGTATGGTATAATATTAATCGCCCATCAGCAGCTCGCATACCATTTCCACTATTAAAGCACGAGGGTCTCCTTCCCAAGAGGATTGTAGAGAAATTGAATTAATATAATGATGAATCGTTATTTTGGTTTATAAAACTACTCAAAAAAAATTATTTGTAGAAGTGTTTGGTTTCAGTGAAATAGTCATATTTTTATATTTTTCTCGGATTAAATAAAATATCATTATTATGAAATTTTAACAAAATTTACATGCTATATAGAGTTGTGATTTACTCCATATGAGTTCAAATTTGCTTTTTTAAAAGTCGAATCATTCATCATTGAGGTAATATATCATTTTTTTTTCTTTAGATCAAATGACCTAAATATATCAGAAATCGAGCACGTGGTGTCACTGTGTCCCTATTTACTGAATCGAAGCAAGGACTCCGACTTGTCCGACGACATTACTCAAATAATTTCCTTTACCAAACGCCTATTCGACGCACATAGTGTAGACCGAAAGATTGTCGAAAAATACGCTTTGAGATACGACTGCGTCACTTGCAATTTAAACTGTCCGTTCGACGACGACAATGATGTCATAAAATCTATAGTCGACGAATCAGCTGATCCTATATTAGGTGAATTATCGAAAGAGGACCTTATTGCATACGCGAATGAGTACATTTTCCGGGCGACATATTTGAAGAGTATTTTATTACATAAGCTCGGAGACGAAGACGACGAAGAACAGAAGAGTTGGTGCAATGTCCTGTTAAACGATCCGTATGTGGAAACTGCCTTCTGTCAAGTGCTTTATGATTATGTTGTTGTATGTTCGTTGCACGAAGGTTATGCCTTTGTAAGTATAATTGAAAGCAGTGTTTTTTTTTACTTGACTACCCCCCTTTTAATTTTGCCTGATTTTTTGCAGTATTATTAACATTTTTTATTTATTTACGTTTTAACTGCATTTTAGAACACTTAATTTACTGGAATTAAAAACCATTTAGTACCATCAATCCGGAAATTAAATACGGATTATAAATCTATTGGTATTTTACAGCATGATTATGAGTAGAAGATCTATTTAAACTAGTGCATGTTTAAAATATGAAGTATGTATGAAGTATTCACAATATGTTGTTTACAGTGGCCTCATTACAATATCATACAAACAACAAAACAAAAGTTGGACTCCTTACTAGAAGACATAATAAAGGAAACTGCACCCGAGGTGCGGAGTAAAATTACCGCTTTATTATCAGAATTAGCCGCTAAAAATGGTTACTACTGGTCTTATGCCATGAAATATTACGAAGCGAAAACTATAAATGAAGTAAATTCGAGTGAGATTGAAGTGGAAAAAACTGAAGAATCATTGGATACAATGAATTTGCAAGAAGTTTTGACTGGCAATGGATTCTTTCATAGTTTACAGGTTAGTTGTTAGTTGACTGTTCTTTCCTCACGGTTTTGACCATATTCCAATTTATATTTAAACCGCTGAACTGATCGCGATGAAATTTGGTAAGCAGATAAGACTATAGTAAGGAGAGTGACAAGGGCTACTTTTTTTTCTGAAACGCAGGTGAAACCGCGGGGAACAGCTAGTATCCAATATACTAATCCAGAGTACGATCTATCTTCGACCGTTTGTATGAAGATAGAATACTGTATAGATAACTTTACCGTGATTGGGGCTATCTTTTAGCGAGAATAACACCGTCGGTCTATTGAGTAAGGCCGGTCTTAACAGGGAAATCAAATGCCAATTTCTCCTGACACTTTCCTCCCCAGGCAACCGATAAATGGTCACCAAACTCGCAGTCATCGTACAGGACGAAGTATCTCATAATGCTCCGTAGTATATACGTGGCGCACGCGGCCGACGAGGGCGTGTTGGACGAACAGTTCGTAGCGGACGTCGCTCGGGGACAGAACGAATGCAGTCTTGATGTTGTAGTCAATCTCTACTATAGGCATAATAGTACTATGTTGTACGAGAGGTGAGATATATATGTACGTTTCTTCTCGTACTCGTTGTTCAAGGATTGGCAATATATATACATAATGTCAATTTTCCATTGACAGAGACATAACGACCGCCCCCTGGCAGCAAGTGATCAGTAACGCAGCTATAGTAGAGTTCCTATGTGCTATGGTGGAGAAGAATGGGTGGGACTTGCCGGCGCATCACTGGGACTTCATCACCATCACCCTCTGCTCCATACTGTGCTCAGTGCAGAAGTCGCACCACGCCTGGGGATCCACCAAGGTACTGTACCCTTGGCACCCTTTGTACTCTGTGCAGGTGGTGTTTTATAAGCCAGCTTAAACGATCGTCAAGTACTTACAGAGTCAAGTGAGATTGTACTCAAAAGCGTAAGAAGATACTCAACTCGCTTCGGGTTTGTTGAGAATCGTCTTCGTCATTTATTCTCATGTCACGTTTTCCCTGTCGTGTCAGTCTTCATTAGTGTTCTAGAAGACGACGCCGTACTTATTACTTACGAGCGAGTTTCGCATTTTAAATTTGTTGAGGTAATTGCTACATCTAGACAGGGTAGCCGACGGCATTAAGGAAGGTTCCCGTTTCTGCTTTAGTCGGTCTTAAAAAAGTTCAGTCGGACTTCTAAAAGGGCGTAAAACGAGCTTTTCAAGGTCGTCAACAAATCGGCAACAACGGTATTGTCAGTGTTCGGACGAGATAATGGTGACATACAATTAAAATAAGATGCCCTATTCTAGTACGTCGTATTCATTATTGACCGCGCGATAAAGTGCTCCGTGATCTCGGTACGGTACCTCCGTCACGTTAGGTCCGTCGGGATGTAATCCCACCCGGGATGTGCGGCGGGTGCGATAAGTATTAATCGGTGGGCACATCGGTGGCAGCCCAGGTGTGCGCGGTGGCTACGTCGGCGCTGGGGCTGCACGGCCGGGTGCAGCGCTTCGTGGACGCCGTGCGCGGCCGCAGCGAGCGGCGCCCGCCCGCCGGCCACGTGGCGCGGCTGCCGCGCGAGTGGGCCGACATGTTCGCGCCCGACCTCGCCGCCAACATACTGCTCACGCTGCTCGCGCTGCTCGGTGAGTATTGTACCTGATCTTATACACTCAGTTGGAATACGAATCTCCCCGCTGGAATATCTTACGTTCACTTTGAATCGAATTGCGGTAAACTCGGCTCCGCTTGCCATCATTACATGTTACAATATTTTGAACCTTTAAATCTAGTAAAACGACTCATCGATTCGATCGCATCTTTGAATTTCTACTACGGCTAGTTTATTTTTCGGCTTTACCGTCTACTTATTCGTATATTTTGAACGTTGCGAAATTTATTTTAGCCAGCATACGATGCGAATTCACCCGCGGGAGTCTTCAAAAGTGTCCGATTTGTTTGTAGAATCCCACTCGGACCCGTTATCGGCGGTGTCGACCCGAATGATAGGCGCCGTCATGTGCAGTATGAAGCTGGTGCGTTGGGCCACGGCGCCGGCGGGCCTGCGCGCGGGCGCCCTGGCCGAGCGAGGTGTGGCCATGCAGTGCGCGGCGGTGCTGGCCGCGCCGGCGCACCCCGCCTACAAGTACTTAGCGTACACCGCGCTCAAGATGCTGGCCGAGCCGCTCGTCTTGCATGATGGTCAGTTGTTTCGTAAATCATTTCCTGATTATTGTTAAATATTCAAGTAGCCGTAACGAACATTGACACGTATCCGACCTTGCCAATAGCCGAGAAGCTAGCGATGTGGACGTCGGACAGCGACGATAGTCTCGGTGAAGGTGACGAGGTGAAGCAGCGGCCGGAATTCTCCCTCGAGTTCTTCTACCAACCTTATAAGCATCTCGAGGAAATTGTCGATACTGCGCTCACTCATGTCAGGTTTGTTACGTCACTATGTTAGCTGAAGTGTAAATATAGTAAAATTACTTGGCGCAATATTTTATTTTTGTGGAAAATGTCTGATAATGAACAATAATTGTAGGGTCGGCGAGGAGACATGTGAAATGGTCCCTTTCACGGATAGCTACAGCATGACTCTAGGCTGGCTGCTGCTGGTGGTCGCGCTGGCCGAGACGGCGGACCTGGCGCGCGGGGACCTCGTGCACCACTACATACAGATATACAGGTATACAGGTTAGCTTCTGGCTGCTGGCTGCTGGCTTCTGGCCGCATGGCCCATGGCCCATGTTCACCACCAAGATAGATCCGGCATATTACCTAACTGCTCACACCTAAATCTTCTATACATATTAAATGCTTTGTCCTGAATGACTGACGGATCAACACAGCACAGCCTAAACCGCTGATCGTAGAGACCTGAAACTTGGAGGGTGTATTCTTTGTATGACGTAGGCATCCGATAAGAAAGGATTTTCCGAAATTCTACCCCTAAGGGGTTGTTGTTGATGTTCGTTTGAATTAAACTTTGTCAGTTTTTATGATAAGTTCATGAAAAAAAAAAATTAGGTTTATGGTTAAAAATTAAGAGATATGTGTTCCAGAGTTTTTGGAAAATCACTCCGTAAGGGTAGAAATGGGGTAGCAAAGTTTGTATAGGAATTAATATTTTTCCGGTCAGATTTATTTGAAAATTGATATTAATACTTGTCAACACAATTAATGAAACACGTATGTCGGTGTTTTTCGAAATTCTTACCCTAAGGGGATTAAAAGGGGTGCAAAAGTTATATGGAACGACAATTTTTGGAATGGAGTACAGTTTGTAGGGATCGGGACTTCTTTTTATGACGTAAGGCTAAATAAAAAAGGGATTTCCCGAAATTCAACCCCTAAGAGGGTAAAATAGGGGTGTACGTTGTTATGAAAATAAGTTGTTTGCATAAAAATTTATATTTGGGCTCCTGGCTAGAGCTAAGGAAAATGTTTTGTAAAATTAATCGGGGGAAGTATATTTTGTAAGTAACTTTATCGTGGAAAGTAGTTGGAATACGAATCTTGCGTAAATATTTCTCAGAGCAGATTATTAGGGTTATTATTATTATCATCTCCCTCTTTTCACCCGAAAAAGGATGCAAAAGTGTGTAGGTCAAAACATATTTAGGCGGAAAGCTATCTATACATATAAAAAACCAGTTAAGTACGAGTCTAACTCGTACGCCGAGGGTTCCGTACCTACCCATTATACCGCCAAAATATTTTCTTTCACACAACAACAGCACAATTTTATTTATGTACCTTATTTGAGGTTGGTGCCAATTAAGCTAGACCTCTAAATTGTATGTGCGCCCAACAACTCAGAGGATTATCTTAATTGGCGTCAACTATGTATGTATGTATGTTTGTTGTGTGTTGTCCTGAATAAATGTATTTCTTTCTTTCTTTTCTTTTCTTTCTTTAATTTTCAACTTTTTTTAAATTTTTTGGAATTTTTCCTTCATTTGTGCTGTAAGACCTTGCTTTCTGCCAAATTTCGTGATTCTAGGTCAATGGAAACTACCATATAGGTTTTCTACCCAAAATCTATAGGGTACTTCCGGTTGACCTAGAATTGTCAATTTTGGTTAAAAGCAAGGTCTTACAGCACAAGTAAAGGGAAAATTCTGAAAAATAAAAAAAGTTGAAAATTAAGGTAAATTTTGTTACTTACAAGTTTTTGCGAAAATCTAAATTTGCCCATATCTTTTTATCGTGTTAAATATAAATATTCTGGGACATTATTCCTTACACACGGCCATCTGACCCCAAACTAAGCAGAGCTTGTACTATGGAAGCCAGATAACTGATATAATACATATACTACTTTTCTTTTGTAAATACGTACATATATAGATAATTACAACCAGACACAGCACAAACAGACATGTTCATGCACACAAATGTTTGTCCTGAGTGGGAATCGAACCCACGACCTGCGGCGTGATAGATAGGGTATATTACCAACCACGCCAACTGGCCCGTCGACTCAGGACCTTGATTTTTATACACCTAATAGGGACTATAGATCTCAGTGTCTGGTATAAATTTTAACTTGCTAGGTCCACGGACAGACGGACAAGAGAGTGATCTTATAAGGGTTCCTTTTATTACCTTTTGATTTACGGAACCCTAAAAACGTAAAAAAAAATTCACTCCGGGAGTGCCGAAAGAAGTGAAAACTTTTTTTGAGAGATTGAGATTGAACGTCAAACTGCGTCTCATCATAACGGTGTCGCGAGTCCAGAGGTTTTACCTCATTTAAAAATATGCGTACCGTGCTAAAGGAAGTTTACACTTCAAAAAATTTTTTTTTCCCGAGAAAATTTCCGATGGAATATGATTCAAAATAAGGAGCTCAACGTCCCGAATCGGCGGGCTTTCCCTCACAGTCCGTATCTTTAACGTCAGGGAGAAGAAGTACGCGGAGAAGGCGCTGGTGGCGTCGCTGCGACTGATCCCGGCGGACGTGTTCGAGTACGGGCGCGACACCAACCTGCCGCCGCCGACGCGAGCCGCGGACGCGTTCCTCGGCTGGCGACAGCCGGACGTCGGCGGTGAGTGGTCGTCGCGTGTAGACGTAGACGTAGACGTAGTAGGTATAGCGGACGGTAACGGACGTATCCCCTTAGAGCCGGTGTCGGCGCTTGCGGTGTCGGCGCTGGCGTGCCGCGGCGTGGCGCTGGGCGTGCGCGGCGCGGGCGGCGCGGCGGCGCGCGGGTGGCGCGGCGCGGCGGGCGTGCGGGAGGCGCGCCTGCTGGAGCGGCTCGTGCGCGCCTACGTGGCGCCGCCCGCCGTCCGGGACCAGCTGGCCGAGGTGCACGCGCGGGCCGCCGACCTGTGCGACGCCGAGGTACGTCCGTATGTGAGACGTGCCTACGTCGAGACGGAGACGGAGACGTGCCTACGTCGATGAGGTCGAATTCGAATTCAAAAATCATTTATCCGGTTTGGGCCCTGATGAGGCACTTATGAACGTTACGATTGATTCTACCGCCGGTTCGGAATACACTTGGACCGAGGAGACTCCGGCGAGAAACTCGGCGAGGGACATTTTTTTATAGATCTTTGTTCTTTTTTATTTAATTTATGTAACTATTTAATTACAAATAGCAAAGTTTATAAAATTATAATGAAACAGTTTGTGTAGCGAACGTTTCATTTGAATGCATTCTTGTCTTCTACAAAATCAGAAACTTTATAGTACCCTTTTTTACTTAACTTTTGTTTAACAATTTTTTTAAATCTATACACAGATAGTTCTTGAATTTCTTTGGGTACTTTGTTTTAGAAACGTATACATTGCCCCTTGAATGAGTCCCTCACTTTGCCGAGCCGAGTTACAGGTACAGCAAGTTTGTGCTTATTTCTAGTGTTTAAGCTATGAGTATCGCTATTCTTAAAAAAAATTGTAATTAGATTTTCATAAATGTACTGTGACGACACAGTCATAATATTAATGGATTTGAATTTATCTTTAAGAGAATCTCTAGGACATAATTTATAAATTGCGCGAATAGCCCTCTTCTGCAGAATAAAAATTCTATTGATGTCGGCACCACTACCCCAAAGGAGAATGCCGTAAGACATTAAGCTGTGAAAATAACTAAAATAAACTAATCTTGCCGTAGATTCCTCAGTGAGAGAACGAATTTTCCTCACTGCATAAGCTGCAGAACTAAGTCTATTCACTAAATTACAAATATGTGGGCTCCATTGTAGCTTATCATCTAAAGTAATACCTAAAAATACGGTTGTTTCAACAAGATCCAGTTTTTCGCCTTTAATAACAATGTCTGTGTTCAAATGTCTTACATTGAGTTGACTGAATCTGATACATTTAGATTTTTTCTCGTTGAGCAATAAATTATTAATAGTAAACCAATCA